>VXBO01004744.1:619079-677068 GCA_013400135.1 Rhinoptilus africanus
AGGGCCCAGAGCCGGCGGGGGTGAGGCGGGAGGGGCCCGTGGCGGTGCCGCCGCCGCCCTTGCCCGGGCAGAGCCTGCCTGCCTGGCCGCGGAGCGGGGGCAGAGAGCAGGGCAGTGGGCGGCGGGCGGGCGGCCCACTTGTAGGGTGTTAAATACCAAAAACCGACAGGGCATGAGTATCTTCAGGCAAAAATGGCAAGGGTTAAATTGCCTAAATATATGGTTACTGTGAGGTCTCTAACAATAATCCAGGTGTGCTAATATTTAGCTCGTAGTAATTGTGACTGAGTCTTCATGACTGCTGTCTGCATTTTATATGTCACATATAAGTATTTTGTGAGCATAAGCTCTTTGTTTGCCAGTACTAATACCTTATTCTCTTCAACGCATGTCAGAACTCAGCATGCTCTGGGGAGGATTTTGGTGATAGACACTACTGGCAGTCCATTTCTTCAGGCAAGCCAAAAATGACTGTTACCTAACAGATCTAAATGTTACCTCAAGCCTAGAGATAATGTAGAGCTGTTAGCAGGGCCACCAGAAGCCTCCCTCCCTTGTCAGTCCCACTGTGGGTAGAAGAGAAGGGTGCAGGGTTTCTCCTCTTCTCCCAGTCCTGCCTCTTTCTCCATTGTTATTCCTAGAATATAATGGTTGACTATACGGACTGCAGAGAGAGATCCGTCTTCAAAATGCAAAACCCCAAGAGTTCACTCATGCTAATATTCAGCTCTGTTAGTCACAGATTCAGTTGTTTGCCAAAATTACCAAAATTTTAAAGGAAATGGTTTAACATGGAACTAAACGTGTAAGAAATTCTTCCCATATCCAAACATAGTAGTTCAAAGTCCAACACATTTTATGTCACCACGGTTGTCTGCAGTTTCTTGAATCCTTACCCCACCTGAGGAAGACTCCCATCATCTGATCATTCAGCAGGTGTTTGGTGAACATATATAAACATTTTTCCTTATCTGCTCTTTCTAGTGTCCAAGATGAGGCTGTGGACAAAAGCACCTTTAAGAAATGCAACCAGATTGCCTTTTACAGGTAAAAAGAAGAATTACCATGCAGGTTGTTTGGGTTTTTTTAACCAGTAATATTAAAAGACACAGGGAATAGTTACACGTTGATTTTTAATCACAGCAAGTCTGCAGCTTTTAGGATTTGTCATTTAAATTGAACATTCTACTCACCTGTCAGTCAGCAATAATCGGCATATTTTGAAAGGTGGAATCTTACATCCAGAACCTCTTCTATTAAAATTCGAAAGAGTCAGTCCTCTCATCTGACAAAGCCCCAGCAATGTTTTAACTATAGGTACACTCAGACACAGCTTGTTTTGTTGATGTGGATATTTCTTGAATATCTATAGTTCAAAACAACAAAATTCTCAATGGAAACCATTAGCCTGTGACAATAGCATAAATGATTACAGTCCTGTTAAACCTGTGCCAGAATTCAGCATCAAATCTAAATTCTAGCCCATTAGACTCTTAAAGCTAACCTTAAGCTAAGTGATCCTTCTCATCCCATTTCTAACTGAAATACCTCTCCTCCACCTTTTTTTCTCCTACCCTCCATTGCTGCCAAAGTGAAAGGGATGATTGCCCAGTGTTATGCCAATTAGTTACTGAGTTACAGTTTCAGATACTCATTTCTGTTCTGCAGGAAATTATGTTCAGAAAACCCCAAATAACATTTTGCCAGTGGGAGCAGGACTCCTTCCTCTGTTCACGTCAGCCTTTTCTAGCGTGCCACCACTTTAACCTAACACATCTAATTTCTCAGCAGGAGGTTGTCCTACACTGGCAAGCATCAGATCCTGTCTTTGCTTTTCTTTCAAAATAAATCCTTTATCTGATCACTTGTATTTGTGCAATATCTGTTTGCAAGGAAAAATGTCAGTTTACTAATGAAGAAGCTTCCCTTTAAGGTGGCCTCCAAGACACTTACTTATCTACAGATAGTTCATAAAACCTGGGCTTAGCAAGGAACATTCTACAAACAGTTGAAAGAGCCTCTGTTTCAGGCTCTCTGCCCTGAAAAGATCATCAGGGCCTGAAGCTGTAGTCAAAACTGTAATTGGCAGGCTTGTCGAAAAACAGTTTCTTCAGTGCATATTCAGGAGGTTACAAGTTACAAACATATACTGCTTCATCTTCACAGAATGTAGAAGCTGTTCGCCAAAGGGTTGAGGCCAAGCAGAGGTATATGACAAAAAATGAAAAACAGATTATTCAGCTGAAGTTTCTGGGGTCATGGAAAGAAGAAAAATGTAACTGGACAACTAAGGTTTGAGGTTGTGGAGTCTCCTTCACTGGAGACATTCAAAACCCGCCTGGACGCGTTCCTGGGTGATGTGCTCTAGGTGACCCTGCTCTGGCAGGGGGGTTGGACTAGATGATCTTTCGAGGTCCCTTCCAACCCTATGATTCTATGATTCTATGATTCTATGATNGGCCAAGCAGAGGTATATGACAAAAAATGAAAAACAGATTATTCAGCTGAAGTTTCTGGGGTCATGGAAAGAAGAAAAATGTAACTGGACAACTAAGAATTTAGTTGGACACTTGAATTAAGACTACTGTTGTTTAAAAAAAACTATAGAGTGGTGATGGGTGACCAAGCCCCTCTAACGTCTCATTCGTCAACATGTATGTGTGCTCAGAACTATATTCCTTCTTTTTCCCCTTGACATGAAGTTCTGCTAATAATTTTATTTGAAAAAATTCAAGACAGAATTATTAAGTACGCCTTTCTAACAATCTTATGTCTCTCTGTGTGATGTAAGCCACAAGAATTAGGGAGACCAAAAATAATTTTCTGTCTTGACAGGCGTCAGAAACTTCTACATCCTGGAAAATCCTTGTATCGAGCATTGTTGGATTCAGTCACATTAAGTGATGAAAATGTCAAATTCCAAATTATTCATGAAGAAAATAAGGTGAGATCCCACCTAGCATAAAAGGGTGCTTACAGAAAGAGCAGTGATTATTATCAAGTCTGATAATATTTCCAAGTTTTGAGATTCCTCAGTGATAATTTAAGATGCGATGCAAAGCATCAGCCTAAAGATTTATTTGACAACTTGAGACTATGCAAGAAGAACAGGTATTTTAAGGTATTAAGGAGGAACAGGTATTTAAAGATTTTAAAAAATCTTTAACTTTATGAAAAGTCTGAATAGAACTTTTTTTGTCTGAAAAAAATATTTTTAATTCAGAGTTTTCTACACTATTCCAAAATAATAAATTTTTTTCTGTAATGGAATAATAAGACCTATGTTCCATCACCTCTTAACCATACCTTTGTATTCCTGTGTTTGCTCAAAGGCAGTTTTTTGGTAAAAAAGAAGTCTTCTTTGCATTTAAGAAGACAGCCAGGAAGAGGAGTGTCTTGTGTTTCTCTAATTTAACAGCATAGCAGGTAGCACATTCCCGCAGGGAGCAGGCAACCTAACCTGTCTACAGATATTGGCAGTTTGGAACTACAGCTGTCTTCCATGCTCTAGGCATCACACTATAGAGATACTCTGCATAAATGTATTTTCTGCCTCTCCTGTTAATCCTGACCTTCTTTGCAGTCAGCACAGATAAAGGAGCCTATTTTTTGTCTAGATTTTAAGGTTGACGAAAGACTGAAGGCTCTGTGGCTTCCTAGACTGTTGGGGGGTTTATACAAAGATGGCATAATGTAGAATATTTCCTGGGAAGCAGGATCTGGACGTCCAGATGAATCTTTTCTCTCTTGCCTGCTCTCCCTCTGCTATTATGGCTCTTTCATTCTTTCTTGCCTTTGAAGAGAGCAGGGCTGATGGCTTCCAGGTAGAGGGAAAAGATACCAGGCCAGAATTCTGCAGCTAGTTTTGTGTGTAATGGGATGAGAGATTTAAAAAAAAAAAAACAACAATGAAAAAAAAAATGGACTTGTGGTGTAGGGATCTTCCTCAGAAGAAAAATGAATCATTTTATATGAGCTAGAACAGAGTGACTTCCTTGAACTCGAAATAGCAAGTTACAGTGAGTAGGGCAGTATTATGCATTTTCTTTAAGTGTCTGACAGTTCGTCAGTGTCAGCACCACTGTGAACACTAGTGAACACAGAGCACTGACATTTTTGCAAAAAGCCCACATTTCAGTATTATCCCACTCTTACGCTGACAGCACAGTAGTGAAATTTTGCAGACTTCAAGATTAGTGTACACTACCTTTGTTTTCCACGCTACTTGTGGGGAGAGCTGCAAAATGCTGGACGTGGGAGACTTGAAGATAAAATGTCCACTTAAAAAAAGTGTTGCTTCTTCAAAGGGGAGAAGTAGAGTTAGCTGGTGTAAGTTCATATGGATGATGATTGTTGCTCAGCAATGCTAAAGAACATGAAATCAGAAAGCAGGATTTTTTTTTTTTCCCCCAGACAGTAAGTGCTTGGTGATGTTGAGTTGAAAAGTAAGTTGGTATTTTTTATCATTACCAGTTTATCTGTTTGTTTGCTCCCAGGTTCTTCTACAAGTAGAAATTTGTGAAATAGAAGGCAGTATTTTCAGGCTAAAAATTGATGAGGCATCTCCTCTCAGACCAAGATACAAAGTTCCTGATGTTCTTATCAAGGAACCTACCACCCAGAGGTAACTGATGGGAAGATTTGCAAGAGTGTTTTCCCTTCTCTCTCTTTTGTGCTACACTACAGTTAACTTTCTACAATACAAAGTTATTACAGGAAGAGAAAATAAAAATGCATGTGGTTAATTTACTTTCAAAAATTCTTGTAGCATACATAGGAGAAAATTTTGTCATATACATAAGAAACTTGAGGCTATTTGACCCCAACAGAAAATAGCCTACTTGTTATGATGCATCATTTTTACCTAAGGCATTACCCATTAATGTGAAAGGAATGCACGCTCTGGATAGTTTTCACAGCAGTTCTGTAGCCACCTGTTGCACTGTGCAGTGAACCCTGAACACAGCATGTATTTCTGGCATTCTTTGCCTCAACATTAGCCTTGAGGTTTTTGTAATGTATGTGGATATTCTCAGCCCTTCTTTTGTTTCATATCGTTATTTAGTCACAGGGTATTTCACATGCTGTTGATTGATATAAAGCTGTCAATGCTTTTCATTTGACAGACTCTTCATATCCCAGAAGGAGGCAGGTATTTTAGTGCTGTCAAGTGTTAATGAGGACTACAAAATTCAAGTCACGGCAAACCCCTTCCAGGTTGACCTACAGTCCAAGGGTGAGACTGTTCTGAGCATGAATTCCAACGGGTTGTTATATTTTGAGCACCTACAACCGCCTCCCAGTGATAGGTACAGTATCTGTCTGTCGCATCATAGTATCTACTAATTGTGTTGTAGCTGAAGATAAACCATTCCATGGAATTGCAATTTCTGTGATAGAAGCTCATATGCATTGAAATCTGTCTTCTCTTTTACTTTGTACCAGTAAGTACAATGGGAAAATTTCAGTGAAGAAATTCTAGATCAATTAACTGCAGACTGCTTTAATTCCTTGCAGCAGCCACGTGCAAAATGCTAACTTCATTTAATGGCAAATTCTGTAAAACACTAAAGTATCGCCTTGTCTTATTTGAAAATGAGTGATGGTAGTAGATGAGCTTATTAGTTTTGTTCCTTTTATGACTTAAACTTACTCTTTAGGTAAGTTCTATTTAACATATAAGCTCTTAATGTAGGTTTTATTCAACTTACAATATGCCATATAGCTGCAAGAGTTTACAGGCCAGTTCCAATGCAAAATGCTGGAAGGGTGAGAAACCACAGTGGAGGACATGTCATGACTAGAAAAAGAGCATAGCAAGTGTCACTCCTAGATTATTTAAAAAACTGTAATTAACGGAGAGCCCTTGACAGAGAATGACAAAGAACTGAGGATCTTCTGGGCGGGTAAAACACTGATGCAGACAGAAGCAAATGTGAAAGGCCAAGAAGTCAACCTAACGCAATTTTGAAAAATTGAATATTAAAATTATTTGCCAGTTAGGGTTCCTAACTATGACATAAATTTTCATAAGTCGAGCACCAGAACTCTTATATGATGTATAAGGCAATTCATAATGCTATATGAATTTTCTGTTTTAAATGCTTCCTTATGTTAACAATAAACTGATTATTTCTATATATTTATTTTTTTCCCTAGAAAACCTACAGCAGAAAATGAGGAGGCAACAAGTGATTCCTCTAAGGTAATCCAGGTTTACTGCAATTCCAGCATAAATATTTTGTAGAAAAGAGAATTAGACTCACATGTTCATTTTTTCCAGGTACTGTGTTTACAAACACAGTCTAACCAGTTTCCAGTGAAATTCAAAAAGGACCTGGTATTTCATATTGAAATATTTTGCAAATTCATAGTTGAATAAAAGTTTATGTGTTTCACTGGGGCTGTAGAAGGCATCAGTCACAGAATCACAGAATGGTAGGGGTTGGAAGGGACCTCTGGAGATCATCTAGTTCAACCCCCATGGCCATTTTATTTAGAATTTCTTTCTCTTTTGTTCTCTCATTTGATTTGGAGTAGATGTGTAAAAGGGAGTTTGTGATGATATGTGGCTATTTTCAAATTCCATGTGCATTAGAATTTCGAAAAAAAGAGACCAGTTTCATAACAGTCCAAAAATGTGCCTCCAAATACACTAATGCTTAACACAGAAGATTCTGTCTGAAAAAAGACCAGGTCCTGGCAGTGCATAAAGGCACATACCAGTTTTCTCAGGAAGTTGAGTTATGTCCATGATATAATTTTAGCCTCCTGTAGAGCAAATGGCTTCTTACTCCACCATCCTATTATAAATGGCAAGAGCTGTGCTGCCTGCAGCATGCTTGCGTCTGAACTCTGAGTTCTGCCAGAGAGCGTGCTTGCTTTGGAGGAGTCGCACAGCTGCAAGAGGCCACGTCTGCTTATTCTGGGATAAATGTAGAAAAGAGAACCAGGAAAGACGCTGCAAAAAGTGGAAATTCTGGGACAATGAATGGCAGGGCACAAGGCTCAAAATTTGAAGGAGACTAAAAGAAGTATCAGTTACACACACAGGACTCTGGAGAGCCTGGAGAGCTTTTTGGTGTGTCTGACCCTTACTGTCTAGGGGAGTGGTTTGGTTTCTGTTTGTGTAGGTTTTCCTGTTTGGTTCCATCCATGCAGTCTTTGCATTTCATAATCATGTTCAACATCCGTAAGAAAGACATTTTTTTTATAGTGAGAACAGTCATTCACTGGAACAACCTCCACAGGGATGTGGTAGAGTCCCCATCTCGGGAGGTTTTCAAAATGCAATTGGACAGCATGCTAGATAATATCATCTAGGCTTCCTTTTCCACGGAAGCTTGGACCAGATGGTCTTTCGAGGTCCCTTCCAACCTATCGTTCTATGATTCTATCCAAGATGTCAGGTATTACTTTTGTGCTATAGCAGAGTGCACGTGTGCTCCGCTAGCATGTCAGTTCTTCAGTGTAAATTCCTGCATCGGGATCTGAATTATGTTTTGGATTTATTTATATTAACCATATTTGGCAAAAAAAGCAGTTATCAATATACAAATCTCATGTGAATAAGCGTACTTTTCTTAGAAATACATGATGTGAGCAGCTGCATTTGCTAGGTTTAGCTATTTCTGTTTATGCAGGAGAAACAAGAGGATCTAGGTCTCTGGCAAGAGAAATTTGGCCATTTCTTAGACATCAAAGCTCATGGTAAGTCTCAGTCCGGTTCTGAAAACAACTTTACTGCTTTGTAGATACCTGTGTTTGTTCATATTTCTGTCTGCTTTCTGTTTAGCTGCTTAATGTTTATCAGTGTCTTGCTTCCTCCTTTTAACTTGCCTACCAGATATCAGTGGCGGGTAACAAATTAGACAAAAGTACTGGGAATACTCATTAGATTTATGTTGAGGAGGGAACACATTAAACATGACCCATTTCATCAGCTCACTGCGTGCCATTTCTGACACAGCATAACCCTATCTGCATTGGCTGACTGGTATATAATGCATTAGTTCCTTTTTATTTTCTTTTTTAGTATCAGCACGTAGCATTGATTTCACTGGTAGTTTATTTTCACCATGTATCAGAAATGACGATACCTAAGTAATTAATAATTGTCACAGCAAAAGTCTTTAATACCGAGCAGTCTTAAAGGATAAGAAGAAGGTTATAGACATGTGTAGGTTAGTAGCTCAAGTACAGTTTAAATTAATTGCCAAAATTTGTGACCACCTGCTGTCTGTCCAGTTTTATTGCTCATGAATTGAGTTTGTCCATTTTGTCCATTACCACTATCCTGCAGACTTTTATAGCCACCAGCACTACCCAGCAGCTGCAGCAGGGAGAGGGAAGTCTGAAAGAGCTTCCTTTTCAGGAGCTCTTCAGTTCTGTGAGCTTTTTCAGTTCACAGTCAAGACACAGAGGGGCAGGAAGCTGTTGCCCTTGTTCATGCTGTAGCTGATGTATTAGGCCAGCATCATGTTTTTCTGTTTCTTTGGATAAAATCCATATGGTCAGGTTCTGATCCTGAAGCCACTGCTTGTCAGTCTACAGGATCTCTGGTCACCTGCCAAAAGTTGCTCTGGATTCAGTAATGTGACAAGATGATATCACTGCCAGAGGCTCTTGTGCATGCTGCTCCCGTGTCTGAGGCTGAAAAGCAGTAAAAAACAGGCAACTCTGACTCTAAATTCCACTCTGCTGTACTACTGTGCTGCAAAGCTTGGCTTGTAGGTACTGGGCTAGAAACAGGAGATAGTTTTAAGCAGTTTCACTACAGAATAAAGAACTGACACACTATTACATGTAATTTTTTTCTATTGAAATGATTAATTTTATCTTCTTAAGCAGATCAAAATCAGAATAGATACAATAAAGTCTGTTTAAAACATTATAGTACATAAATAATAATGAAAGTTAAGTTGAAATCAAGTATGAAGGAGCTAATTATTAGAACTGGCTTTTCAGTATTTTTTTTCAGTTAGGTTGCTCTGCTCTGTTGGTTTCAGCTAAGCCTGAGAATGGAGTGTCTTTGATTGTTATTCCCACAGGTCCTAGTTCCGTAGGCATGGACTTCTCTTTACATGGATTTGAACATGTTTATGGAATACCACAACACACAGAGGCACTTCTTCTCAAAAACACCAGGTAAAGGTGACAGATTGGTACTGAAAGCAGTATTGTTTTTGTGGAGAAGAGATATAACATTTTCTTATAATTTAATGCACACAACAGCTGGAAATATGTATATTATATAGTGTATGTTTTAGTGTAATGATACAGCAAGCTGAATCATGGCCCCTGTCCACATGGAGTAAGTTGTTCTGCTTTCCCTTTTCACTCTGGAATTTCATGAATGATTCTTTCTGTTCTCTTTCAATTTTCCATGCAGTTTTTTTCAGAATTACAGGATTGGTCACGTTTAAGTAGAACTCTTAAAAGAGAAACTCAATGTGGGGATGGGAGAGTTCAGAATTTATATATTAGGACTTAGAACAAATGAGCAGTAGTGTCACTGGCAGCAAAAATGTTGTTTGATTCAGATAGCTACAACCAAAGTGAAGAAGCAGTAATCTAGGATGTCCACATTTCAGCTCTGGATGCTAAACAAAAGACCATAATACAGAGCCTTCACCGAGTGTTCACTGAGTTTAGTGGAATAGTAATAGATCTAAAATTGGCCTAGTGCAGGATGCTTACATATAACAAACAAATCTGTTTGTTTGTCCTAGTGATGGTGATGCCTACCGGCTCTATAATTTGGATATCTTCGGACACAAGATACATGACAAAACAGGCATTTATGGCTCAGTGCCCCTCCTCTTAGCACACAAGCCTAACAGAACTTCAGGAATCTTCTGGCTGAACTCTTCAGAAACGCTGGTGGATATTAGTACAAAGGCAGTACCTGAGGTGAGAGTTGCTCACTTTCCTCAGAATTTAATAATGAAAGAAAACACTCCAAGACAGGGCCAACAGGAACCTGACAACATTATTGGAGATTTATCTTTTGCTCCCCAATAACGAATTGTCAGTCTCTTCCTCCTGTCCTCCCTGCCACTAAATTTATTGAATTAAACCACTTAAAAGAATAAGGCGATGACTCCTTTCAAGAGTCAAGTTACAGAATTTGTGTCTTAACAGATCTACAGGAGAAGGCAGAGAGGAAGTATGTAATGTTGGAGCAGAAAAAATCTACCCAGGTGGATGCAGGAGGCAGAAAAAAGGGTGGACAAAAATCTTGACAGTCTCTTGGGTTTGAGGAATTTTCTGAGTTTTCAAATTCTTGGAATTGCCACTCATTTCTGCTTAGCAGGCTTATTCTTCTGTGGAATGTAATTGATCTTCAGGAAACATAAAATGTTCAGGAAATTAACTAATTCAATTCTTGAAACACAAACATGAGTTCTGTTTAAAAGTAAAACAGTGAAAAAAAATCTTGCCTTATTCCAGCACTTCATTACACAGTTAAAATTATTTTCTTTATTATTCGTGATATAGTTATAGCTCTTACTCAAAGATCCCTCGGAAAATGCATAGTCTTTTAATTACAGAAAAGCTTTAAATACTTTGCCCCTCATTACCCAGTTTTCCTCATTAACTATTACTTTGTATTTTGTGTAAGCAGTATGCATGGTAAAAGATTTGTGAAGGATATATAAGAAAAGTTCAGTCTGTATTCCTAATACCTGCCAGGTGTGTGTTAGTGAATTTTGTGGGTTTCCAACTTTGCTCCTTCATTGAACAAAAGTTCAATAGAGAGAGATTCAGTTTTACCTTGGTCTCCTTCAAAGCACAAGCCATCCAGATCTGCTGGAGAGACTGCTAAGCAGAGAGCAGTGCCTCTAACTGATGTGCGCTGGATGTCAGAAAGTGGGATCATTGATGTCTTCCTGCTGATGGGACCCACTGCTTTTGATATCTTCAAGCAGTTTGCACAACTGACAGGTACTAACTCACATAATTGGAGTCGGTATGGCACATGCACCTGGGAGATTCTCTGAGGAGCGTGCTGTAGCCAGGAGTGGGTTAATGTTTACCGAGCCTGTTGTGTGCAGGAGGCCAGTTGTTCCCAAACTGCAGTTTGTAGAGCAAAGGCTGGTGCTTTGTGAAGACAGGCCTCCATCCTTGTTTTCTCTAGTGTCATGGGCTACGACTGCCAGTCACCATCAAGACAGGCTGCCTTATAATGAGAAAAGACTGAAGTTATGGCATAATGTATCCTGAAGAGCAGAGAAAGAAGATACGTAACTGTCCAGTGTGTCTGTTAGGGAAGGGTGCAGAGATGACATACAGATATGGGAAAGGAAAGAAGCAAGAGTCTCAGGAAGAGAATAAAAAAATGGAGGCAAGAGGGCTTAACATTTTATGAAAGCAAAATTGTCTTTGTACTAAAGAGAACTAAAAGCACAGAAACATCCCTGGTATTTCTTTAGTGTGTTAGCAATGATTGTTTGCTGCACAGATGTTATGGAGAGAATGTCGTTCGGCTGAATGGGAATAGGAAAGTAGACAGATTGCAAGAGGATTTCACCAAGCAGAAACGCGCACTTGGGAAGGTTTCCCAGCTCCCTTTTGCCATATGCATACATGTTTTCTAATTTTAAAAATTCCTAATATTGCAATTCCATGGTTCTCCTTGATACTACTCAGGTTCAAACAGTTGCAGGAATTGCATTCTACTGGTTAAAATCAATTTAATTGTTTGCATTAATGACAGTTAAGCTCATCTGGAATATTTTTACATGAGAAAAGATTAAAAAATAAAATTATATTGGTTACTGGAATAACATTTCAGCATCATGGTACATTCCTTTTCACTCTTGTATTATGATTACAGCCCTCTGCTCTTTCTGTCTGTTGAGCCCATTGTAGTGTTTGATATTTCCAGAGTTAAGTCACTTGGGTGTGAAGAACATGCTTTAGACACAACTTAGGCCAGCATTCCCTAGCTCCAGACAGTTACATATTAATCATGTTAACTTCTCTGGAGTCTCTAGACAAAATCCTGAAGGGCATTAACAGTGTTATCTTCATCCATATACTCTTCCTAGGCACTCAAGCCCTGCCTCCCCTTTTTTCTCTGGGCTACCATCAGTGCAGATGGAATTACGAGGATGAGCAAGATGTGAAGGCAGTAGATGCCGGCTTTGATGAACATGGCATTCCTTATGATGTGATATGGCTGGACATAGAGCACACAGATGGCAAGAGGTATTTTACTTGGGACAAAAAGAAATTCCAGAACCCGAGAAAGATGCAAGAACATCTCCGGAAGAAAAAACGCAAGGTAAATAATATAGTAGGAAGAAAGAAAATGTTTCTTTGTAGTGTGAAGCTACCCAATCTAGCTTTAACCAAGGTACTTCAGATCCTGGAAACAGTTTAACTACAACAGAGTAAATTAGACTGTGTTGCAGTCTTCTTCCAGTGTGCAAGCAATTAATTAAGGTCCTCGTGCCATTTTATTATTTCGTAGTTTGTTCTGTGTCCTGACTATCGGGCTAAGTTTCACCCATGTGAAGCTCCATCTTACAGAAGCAGCCCAGTGCTGTTCTTGATGGGCACGGTAGAAAATCTTTATACTTAACATGAGCTTTCACCACTGGTACTTGCTATCCTTTCTTCAGCTTTTCTTTGTATTGATAATACTTTTTATTTTCATCTTACACTAACTGGGATTGCTTACCATAAACTAAATGGTATTTTCCTTCTGGTGAAGTCCTGGTATGTTGTTCAGTCTGTTAGCTTAGTTAGCCTTTATTTGTGCTTTTACAGCTAGAATATTTTCCCTGGAACTATAGAGGCATTAAAATGTACACAGTTAATATCTAAAAGTTGTGGAATTGCTTAATGCTTTATCTTTGCCAAATGTCAATGAACAGAGGACTGTTGCAATAGCATTCAAGTTTTATAGTTTCTTAGTTGGAGCTACAGTACTTTCTCAGCTTTACAGCAAGGCAGTTAATGGCAGCAGAAGGTAACTGCAAAGTACAATAGCTGGATGTTTAAAAAAAAAATTAAAACTTCTGTTGCTGTTGTATGTTATACAAACTAAGATATATTTAAATGTCTTAAGGCAAATTATTTTAAGCAGGGACATGAACAGGGAAGTCAGGTGTTTTCCCACTCACAGAATACAGTAGTGAATTAAACACGGTGGGTTTAGGGATTGCGGTACTTGCTTTTATCTGAAACAATGGTTTTCGGCCCTTATTTCAGATGGGTAAGCATGAATTCATGTCCTCCTTGTAAATTTAGCTGTTGTACGTGAGTCTAGCACAGCATATACAAACACTGGTAACTGCTTTCTACAATTAGTGTCACAGCTACCTTCTTTACCTGAAATGAAATTACTATCTGCCTTTTATCATAAGTGAATTCTTACTGTTTTATTCAGTACAGCTGATGCTAATGATATGTTTTATTTTCTTATCCTGGCAGCTTGTCGTCATTGTAGATCCCCACATTAAGGTTGATCCCACATATACCCTGTATTCACAGGCAAAAGACAAGGGATATTTTGTGAAAGACAGAAATGGGCAAAATTTTGAGGGCATCTGTTGGCCAGGTAAGAAACCAGTCTGTCTCTACATCTCAAGCTGTTTATTTTAAAAATTTTGCAGAATAGCTTAATTGGGATCCATGGAAGTGGAATTAAGTTCTTACATTCCTTGCATTTTTTGTAAATATTCACAATTTCAGCTGCTTCATGGTTTCTTTGATATAGTCATGTTCTAATTGCCTCAGCTGTACAACTTCCTCTGTTACATCTGTTGGCTCTGCAGATAGTCCCAGTGCCTAGAGCTAAAAAAGTTGAATTTGTTGATCAGAACAGCCATCCCACATCCCAACTTGTCTCGAGTTACAGAAATGCAGCCTGGTCTGTTGCAGTGAGCAGTCAAAATAAAGGAGTATTACAACTTCTAGTAGCATGGCAGGATGTAGTTATTCAACTTCTAAGTGACACTTTCCTCTTTGAGCTCAGAATGACAGGAATTGCCATCTCTCCCTGGCTTCCTCTTCACGTCCAAACATACTTCAAACTGCTAGAGGTCATCCTTAAATGGTGCTGAGTTTCAGACGTCCAGAATGTACATCTGTGGGTCTGCAGAATACGGCAAGGGGTGCACTGAGTTCCAAGACAGCCTGGAATTTGGTCTTGAGCTTTTGTCTCAGAAACAATAGCGACCAAATTATTGCTGTCCATTATGGAAAGCATCGTAGTTTTAGGCCGCTGTATTTAGGTGCAAAGACAATGCACGCATGCTCTTAAAATCAGGTAAATAATTGATCTCCCACATCCACAGGTTCCTCTTGTTACCTGGATTTCACCAATCCTGAAGTGCGAAAATGGTATGCAGATCAATTTGCCTTCAAAACATACAAGGTGTGTATTTGTTTGCCCTGATCTATGTATCCCAGAAAGCCTGAAAATGGGTAAAAGAGAAAAGATAAACTACTGGCTAAGCAAGTTGGTGGCTTTTGCAGCTGTATTATCATAATGTAGAGGAAAATATCTTGATAAGCTGAAGTACCAGCTGAGGAATTTTCTCCATGAACTCGTCTACACTAAGAAAATTGTAACCCATATGCCACCAGGGAACCTGCTCACTTAGTTGCAACAGTAGAATGGACAAACTGCAGGCATTTTAGCAACCCATAACGTAACATAGCTACTGCAATTCCAGCTTCTACTGCTATGATAGCACACAAGGAGTGATGTGGGAGTGCTCTCTCATAGCTCATGGTTACTTCACCCTGACCTTCTTTCCAGCAGTCCTGCCTAGTGCTAAAAGCACCTGGGTGAACACTGACAGACACCCCCAGTTCCCCCCTCCCTGCCCTGCAGTTCTGCTTTGCAGTAGTGTTGTTGAAACTACTACCATAGTAGACATGTTGTAGACATTTCCCATGCTGCTTTTCCTCTCCGTGTTTTCTGTTCTGGACTTCTCTGATTTTTTCCTCATGGCTATTTAATACCTCCCTTTTCCCTGCTGCTTTTCTCTCAGCAGAGGTCAGCAATAGCAAGTACCTACTGAGTTTTGCAAGAACTGCAAAAATCAAGTGGGCTTGTAGGCTACCACCCTGACCAGAAGGGCCACCGAGAGAGATGAGATGAGTGACTGACAGATATCAAGTGACCACCAACAGGAGGATAATTACCGTGTTTTGCTTTGCTCCTGCTGTTTCTGCTCATACCCCAGACTGGTCTGACACTCACTAGACATAAACACACTAAATCACAGCAATGACTCTGTTATGTCCTAATTGCAACCCTGTGTCACAGGGATCCACGGATATCCTCTTTGTATGGAATGACATGAATGAGCCTTCGGTCTTCAAAGGGGCAGAACTAACAATGCAGAAAGATGCTGTGCACTACAACAACTGGGAGCATCGAGAAGTACACAACCTCTATGGATACTACCAGGTACAGGATCTGGAGGCACAAAGCAGCGGTTATTCTCATGGAGTGTGTCTAAGTGGTGACTTACACAGTAGCAGGTATTCTGTAACCTCTATCAAGGACTGAAACTCTGCTGTGCTGGATATTGCTATATTTGAAATAAACTCTGTGATTGGTCACAAGAAAATGTGACAGCATCTGTGCCTCTCTGCCGTAACAATGTAAATTACATTGGCTGTGACTACACGATGATAATACATTTTTGTTGTTCAAGTATATTCTAGTAAGAAAGTGTTGCTTTAATAATAAGCATTATTTGTGGGTACATATTGCTTAATTCTCCTGCCTTGGAAAGGCTAAAAAAGGCAGTGTAGCAAATATCCTAATTACAGAGTTTATCTTCCTGACTTTTATATTAATGATTTTCAGCAAATGGCAACTGCAGAAGGACTGATCAGACGTTCTTCAGGAAAAGAGAGACCATTTGTCCTCACACGATCTTTCTTTGCTGGATCACAGAAGTATGGTAAGGACGGACTAGCTGGATGCCTTCCATGCTGCTTTGTTCTATTAAGTTTGGTGTGTAGTAGTTAAGTCTATAGAGGACAGAAACTGTCTTAGAAGTACTGACATAGTGAGTTCATAAGAGTGCAAGTGATTTAAAAAAATCAGGAGAGGCTGTCAAAGTGTGTACAAGTTAAAGGCAGAAAAACAACCTGTGTCCTGTGACAATCCACTGCCTGCTTTTATTGCATATTTCAGGATCCTGTGTGTATAAATAAAAAAAAGTTGCAATGAACAGCAGTTCATCAATAGTTCATGACAATTCTTGTTCTTTCCTTAACTGCAAGCATAAACTGAAGCATGCACCTTGCTTTCCTGTGTAATGCTGAAACTGGGTATTTCCAGGGGCAGTGTGGACTGGAGACAACACGGCAGAATGGGGTTATTTGAAAATATCCATTCCAATGCTTCTCACGATCAGCATGGCAGGGATTTCATTCTGTGGAGGTAAGGTATTTAGCTGGAGTTGCTCACTATGCATAGATCACTGGTTCCATCAAGCTTGTATCCCAAAATAGACTTCAACACAGGTGATGGAAAGCTCCACAGTCCAGTGCTTTTCCAGACAGTTTCACAGATTCATCTGGTTTCAGATGCCAGTAACCTGGCTCTCACCATCATTTCTCCACTAACTCTTATGTGGTATTTGCATCTCACCTGGAGCAGCTGTCCTCAGGTGGTGTTCCGTAGCATCCCTGTGGCAGTCCTTTGTCACTGGGGAAAGCACTCACTTAGAAAGCTCCCTTGAGATTTTTATTAAAGGATAACTTGTTTACACCAGTTTTCCACTCTTATTTGGACAAACATCTGCCCAACAGCAGAACTGCAAGCACACTGTGAAATGCATGGATTTATACACTCAAAATGTTTGTTAGAGGAGTACTTCACATTTTTTAGAATAAATTCCAAAAATGTGTATTTTTATTTGTCTGCGCAATATCTAGCTGATGTGGGAGGGTTTATTGGAGATCCAGAACCAGAATTACTTGTTCGCTGGTATCAGGCTGGAGCCTACCAGCCCTTCTTCAGAGGTCATTCTAACATGGAGAGCAAACGGCGAGAACCGTGGCTCTTTGGGGAGAAGAACACCCAGATCATCAGGGAAACCATTAGAGAGCGCTACGTCCTCCTGCCATACTTATACACACTGTTCTATCGGGCACACACAGCGGCTGAACCGGTTATGAGGTAAGAGCATAAGTCAAGAGGTTTAGTGACTATGTTCACCTAGGAGGAGGGAAGTTAAATCGCTATCTCTTACTTTTTTTATTACTTATTTAAATATTAAGAAAAAAACACACAAACACTACTAAGTTCTATTTTCATGCAGTCTGCAAGCTTTGGTAGGGTTCTCAGAGGAAAATTCTATGTTTTGGCTTTTTTTCCAAATGACATCTGGAACACACTAATTCAGTAAACACTGCACAGCCTTTAAACAGGTTTTAAAAATACTGTGGGGACTGCAAAATTCTCCTCATGATAAATAACATTATGTAGTATCCCAGCCCACACTTAGTGCATAATGGACTTGGAACTTGCTGATCTAAAAACATTTTGCTCCTCATGAAAATAATTGTTACTGCTGAATTGTTACTGTTATAAAAGCTCATTTCGTATTGGTAATTTGATCATTTATCTCGGCAGTATTTCTTATAATTTTTCTTTTAGTAGAGAATCTCATAATCTAGAAGAGAAATGAAATTAGAAAATAAACGTTTGCTCTGCTGCTCCCTAGCCTCTAAGAAACTGTCTCAGTGGAACTGAATGCAACAATCCTTTCAGCAAGAGGTGAATGTCATTAATCTCCCTGGTGTTACCGTGTCTTTGAAGCTGCCCTAGAACTCTCCTTTTGCGACACGTTTACCTTTACTTGTTGTTATGCAAGTACAGTGCATCTCCTAAGTTTTAAAAACATAAAGATCCTTTTGCAGAGGGTTGAGTGGTTTGAACTTTGAAGATGATTTGCATTACAGAGAGTGTGAACATCTATCCGCACATGGATGTGTAAGCATAGATGCCCCTGTTGTATGCACTGACATAGACAGTGGGTTTCTGTCTTTCTTGAAATTAAGCTTATGTTAACAGGTGCACTGCCCGCAATATTAAATAAAACTTTGGTTACATTAAATTTGCTTCAGTAGCTACAGAATTAGAGAGGAAGCACGGCATTTATACTGAGACAAGCAGAGTGGAAAAAGTGTCTCATTAGCAAGCACCTAAACAGCAGGGCTGCATTGAACAAGTAGGTGCCTATAAGTGAGCAGGTGAGCCAGGCTTTTTGTGTAAGGAAACCCAGACCCTGTCTCTGAATGAGCTATTATTGTCATAATCTCTTTGAATATACAACTTTAAACATAGAACTCCTGTTCTGTAACCGGATGGTTATCACACTACCCTTTTTTTGAGAAAGACTGAAATTGTGCTTGCGGTGCAGGTTTTTCAGTCATGACTGGGAGGAGACACTCAGTAAAAGTAATGGTCAACTGCTGAGAACAGGAAGGGCTGTGCTCCAGGGACTAGCTCATCGGGTGTCAGCATTGCTGGTAGACAGTGACAGAAAGGCTCATCCATCTCTCCTTTGCTAGAAGAAAGGGATATGTAGTGGAAGTTTGTAAGGAAGAAGGCAAGAGAGAAGAAAGTGAGGCTGCAGGAGGCCAAACCATAGCTATATATGGAGTATCTTAACCCATGTTAACTGGGAACTCTCATCAGTGACTCAAAAGAAGTACTTAAAGACACAGAAGAGGACCTTGCCCTATCTTCAGTGCTTGAAGTAGCTGTACATTGTAAAGAGAGGGAGAAAATGGAGCCTGAAAATGCCAGAAGGTGGGAGAGGGGAAACTAACTGAATCTCACTATCTTTCTTTCTACAGGCCTCTCTGGATAGAGTTCCCAGGGAAAATAGAAACTTTTGGTGTGGAAAATGAGTACATGCTTGGTAAGCAGATGTCTTCTCATTCTCTGGAATTCGAGTTAAATATTTTTGAGGTGATAGAGTATGTCAGAAATGACAGCAGCAAACAACTACCATCCAAAACTGATTTGGTTTTGTTCTGATATGGCTTGCTGCTAAAGTCAGTTTTCTCAGAAATAAAGCTTAAGAGATGAATGTGTTTGTGTAAAGCACATTCAGCCAATATGGGAAGAGAGAATGGGAGGAGAATGTTGCATTCCATTATTCTTTTTTACCTCTGGGCTCAAGAGTGTCTACTGATAGCTTTCAAATGAAGGGACATTCACTTCTTATGCAAAAGTCTGACCAAGGTAGGCAGGACACAGTGGCAAAGCTAAGTGTGGTGAAGCAGAGCATTTCCAGAGGACTGTTGAAGTTCAGCTTCATCAGCAGTGAAGCAAGGAGAGAAGAAGGTTATCAAACTGTACAGTCTATATACATTAATACATTTTTTTTTAGGAGTAAAGAACAACCATCCCCAATGCAATAAGCTTAAGCAGATTTTTTTTTACAAGGACATTCCTGTCTTCCACTCTTGGTTAGAAAAGTGTATTTTTTTGTTCAACCATAGAGCAAACGGGAAGTGAACTCTTAGAACTGAGGGGCCCAGAAGTGCCTCCAAACTGGTGGGTATACAGTACAGCCCAGCTGCAGCCCAGGAGCCTAACAGAACAAGACCCAAGCAGCCTTCAGCTCCCTACACATGCCTTTTTTTCCAGTAGAAAGTGAACTTAAGCACATGGTGTGCCCCAGCAAGCCCCTAAAATGGCTATGGGAGGCTGACAAACCCAGAGCACGCAACTTCCGCTCCAATGAGATGCAGCCTTAAGGACCACAGCCATGTTTATGTTTTTCTTCAGGAAATGCTTTGTTGGTGCACCCAGTCACGGAGAAAGGCGCCAAGGCAGTGAGTGTTCTCCTTCCGGGGTCTGAGGAGGTGAGGATGCGTATGAAGCTGCTCAGCTGTTTAGCCCAATGAAGTATTTTATACAGCAACGTTCCAGCTCCCTATACTCTTAACTGCTGAGCGCTGCTGCTGTGCCAAGTGCTGGACCCCCATTCTGTGCTACTCTGAACCTTGCTGCCATCTTGATACCTCCTATGCTTGGCTCACAGTAAATTTGCTTTCTTGCTTTTCCAAGAACTGCTGCAAAAATCTCAGTCTCCTATAATCTAAAACTCACCTCAAGGCCTGCTGCTTCTCATGGAACACAAAAAAACATCTTCACTAAATTGTCCATTCCCTTTTTTCATGTATTTCTCTTTGGGTTAAATTTCTCTCTTGTATAGAAGAAAAGGGATCTTTGAAGAAAGGTCCTAAGGAAGTCAGAGGGAAGCTGTGGGGAGGGAAAATTATAACAAGGAAATACAAGCCTCAGTAGGCTGGGTTGTGTGTAGCAGAGACTTTGACATGTACAGAGATCGGTTCCTCTCTGAAGTAAAGTTATTTATCCACAGGATGGCACTGTAATGCACTCCTACAAAGAGTGTTTGACTGCAGCAGCCGAGAGGTGGAGGAAGGAAAGGAATTTGGGGAAAATGGTTCCTAAGGGAAAGCCTGAGACTCTAGAGAGGAATGAGAGGAAAGACAGCAGCAAAGGGGAGTGTGTAAGACCATGCAAAGCCTTGTCACCCTAATGCATCTAAGGACACTGAGAATTCTTCTCAATACAAGGAGAAAAAACAGACTAGGCTCTCCAAACAAGTTAAGAAAAAAATTTTTATCAAGATCTCTATGGGAATTGACTGCCTGGCACACTGAAAGCAGTTAAACCTGTTGGCAGGTGTGGTGCACAGGAAGTTTCAGGTGTAGCTCTCTCTTCTGACCTGTTATTAGCAACTTTGCTGATAATTTTTACTGCAATATAAATCTGCTTATTCTATAACTCAGCATTTCTAGATAAAATAAGAGTGGTATTTCATTGTTTTGCATTTCCAGATGCTTTAAGACCTAAAAGGTGTTATGCAAACTGAAGAACAGACCAGCTTATTTTTGTGCTTCAGAAATGAGAATTTATTCTTTCCATCCAGAACGTCATTTGATTTAAAAAGTAAATGCTATTTCTTGCTCATCAAGTAGGTTTTTAGGAATAGTGACAGTAAGGTTAAGCGGAAGAACAACTGCACCTGCAGAGGTAAAAGATTATGCCATATGTCATGCTAATTCTTGTTTCATTTTTCCTAGATTTGGTATGATTTCAGAAAATTTAAACGAATGGAAGATCTAGGCACTCTGAAGATCCCAGTAACACTGGAGAATGTATGGTTTTGCTTTAAAATACTACTTCCATTGAGCAGAAAAAAAATGAATAGGCTTTTGTTTTGTCAACATTCAAAATCAGAAGAGTGACATTGCAATTCCTTCGTAGGAATGTAATGTAAAAGAGCTTGTTGTTATAGGTGGAACACTAATATGCACTGGTGGTAAAGAAAAGTGAGATGATGTAAGGGTTACTTCTCCAAGCAAAAGTATTTTGCTTGTACACATACAGGAAGATTACTACTGTGCCCATTGTTAGCTGAATAGTTTCTTTATGTACTTGTGATAAAAGCTTATTTTGAGCTTTAGTGAGAGCAAACTTCAGTTATCCCTGTTACAAGTCAAAATTAGATGATCAGAGTATATGAACCCTCTTACACTGACCTTTTTTTTTTCCCCCAGATTCCTGTATTCCAGCGAGGAGGCACTGTGATACCCCTGAGGACCACAGCTGGAAAATCCACTGAATGGATGACAGATATTTCTTACGAACTCCGTGTGGCCCTGGACACGGAGGTACTCTGAGATGATGTTCCCTTTACAAAGTTGCCTTTTATTCCATCTGACCTGTTTGATCAGCATAATGGTATCTGCATCTGTATGCCAAGTGGCTCTCCTGCACTTCTCCTGTTTGGGTGGGCTCCCACCTACCCTCCCATAGTTCTCTTAAAATGAGACTATTTGAGTATAGCAGCAGCAGAACATTTTTCTGACCTTTCTCATCCCTCCTGCAGTCCCTTGTAGGAAGGAGCAGAGAATGATCAGGCCACAAACTTCCTCTTCGACACAGGGAGAGAACTTCCCACAACTGTCTTTTCTAATAAATGAGGTGACACCTGTCACCCACATCAATTTACAAAATGAGGGTGTCAAAGTCTTCATAGCACTCACAGACCTGGACTCCCTGAGCTTTCCAGGGATACAAGACACTAAATAAAAATGAACACACATCCTTCACTATGAAGCATAACATGTAGTGAAACATTTTTCGTTTCTTTGTCCAGCACTAGAAGCTGCTATTAATTAGTACTCCATCTGGTGTGTTTCACAGGCTTGTGCAATAGGTGAGCTCTACCTAGATGATGGGCATTCATTTCAATATCTCCACAAGAAGCAGTTCCTCTATCGGAAATTCACTTTCCACAAGAACATTCTGTCTTCCAGGTAACAGCAATTATGGACAAAACCACCAACACACTGCCATTGGAAATACCTTTTCTAGTTCATGAGGCCTTCTTACAGGTGTAGAAGTATTAGTCTCATCTATTGCTTAGCGAAGTCCCAGAGCGTGCAGTATGTTATAAAACTGCAGAGGTAAACAATGTTTTGTATAAGTCGACAGCCAGAAACACATGCAGTTCTAAGTTGTCTCATTGTTTCAGTCTAATCAAATCTGCAGATTCTATGTATTTAGTCAAATACAAAGAAAGTCGTCAGCAAGAGTAAAGCCTATCAGAGAGACAGAAAGAAGATAAACTGAGAGATTTGCAAATAGGCAATACCTGGAGTGCTTGTATTTTCTAAGATGTGTTTTTCTAAGATCTTCACTGAGAGGGTGGCCAGTCACGGGAACAGGCTGCCCAAGGAAGTGGTCACAGCACCAAGCCAGTCAGAGTTCAAGGAGCGTCTGGATGATGCTCTTAGTCATATGATTTAGTTTAGATAGTCCTGTGAGGAGCAGGGATTTGGACTCAATGATCCTTATGGGTCCCTTTCAACTTGAGATGTTCTGACTTTGTCTGGGAACTACAAACAGACACCATTACACGTAGTCTCCAAAAGTCATCAACAAATGTACCATGTATATTAGCATGGTAAAAAATACAAGAAAAGCATTTGAAAGGAAGCACGAGTGGACACAAGCTGCAAAGGTTGAGTGAAACAACCTAAAAGCCAAAAATATCCATAGCTGCTTGTAGGGAAAGCGATCCTAAATATGTCACTATGACACTTCTACTATTGAGGTATGTTGCCCGTGGAGCTGTGCAGTGCATAAATGGTGATTTTACAGGCATTACTTTATTTCTTATGGGTTCAAAAATATGCAGGAGGTCTTAAAACTGTAAAATTTAACATACAGCAAAACTGTAGACTAGCTTGGATAATGTAGTTAAAAGTATGCTTCTAGTCTTTTATCTGGGATACGAAATTTGAAAAGCTTAAAAATTCAGGATAGAAAATAAAAATGCTGCTAAATTGCTAGCAAATCTAGATGTTGAAAAAAGTCATTTTGAGATGAATGGTACAACATATTGTTTGCTCTGGAAATGAAAACTTCATTTTGATTTGAGGGTTTTTTAGAGCTTTTTAATAAAAATTAAATTGGTTACAAAATGAAGTATGACTGTGCCTCAGACTGAAACATCTTACTTGAAAAATATTTAAATTAATTTTACATTTATACTTAGGAGTTTTAACTACCATTTAGCATAAATCCAGAACCTTTCTGGTTGTCAAAGGCACACTTTTTGCCACAAAGTATCTTCCCAAACCTCTTTTTCCCTAACTCTGTGAAAACTGCTAGGCAGTAAAAAATTAGATGATAATGGGAGAAAGTTTTACTTGTTTCATGAGAACAGTAAATAGAGGAAAGGAAACCAGTACAGGGAACCTTCAGGGTGAGACTGAAGTAGTACTTTCTCTATATGGTGCTGAACTTGTACTGATGGACAGAAACTAATGCATATGAAACTATTTTCTTTTTTCAGGTGCACAGATGAAAGTGGACAATACCACACTGCATGTGTGGTTGGACGGGTAATAGTTCTGGGATTTGGACAGCAACCCACTTTTGTGACAGCCTCTTCCAAGGGTAATGAACTGACTTCCATTTCACTCCAATTATTTGAAATACCATTGCACTGCTGCCGTTCACTAGAGGTGGCAAACTGACAGCTCTGTAGAGGAAGTGTTATAGCATAGGGAGCATCTTTGTTTAGTTTTATTTGCTACTTTTTGGATATCAAGGACAGAATTTAGCAAAAGGAGCCAGCAGCTACTCACCACTAATATTACAGGCAAAATTAAAGAACACTTGCTTTTTTGTAAGGCAAATAGATACATCAATAAAAGTGGTTCAGACTTAACAAGTTCAGATAACTTTGTCCTGCACAGAATATGACCAGAGACAGCATTTCAAATGAAGGAACATTTGCTTGGATCTATAAACCTGCCTGGTTTAGAAAGGAAACGCGCAGACAAAACCAGAATGACCTTTATGTTCTCTTGCTCATTCAAAAGCATCTGGAGTTCCTGGCTGTGTGTGGGTCTCTAGAATTTGTGAGGGATCCTATGTGGATTGGCAGCGGCATCTAGAGAAAGGGCTTATGATTTCTGTCTGCTTTCCAAGCACGTCCCTTCACTTTGGGAATCACGTGGACATGGACTTTCTGCCTCCACCTGTCAAGCTCGAGGACTTTTAGGGTGCTTGGAAGAAAACCTATGCTGAAACAGGGTTGGTTTTTTTTTCAGAAAAATCCTTGAATAATTCCATAGCCTGAAAGGTCAGAAAAAAAGAAATAGTTTTTCCAATTCTGATACATTCTTATGTGTATATTGACTACTACTTCATTTTAATCAATCCTTTCCACTGGTGGCAGGGACAGTCTGAATTAAAAACTGGAGGGAGTCATGTATAACAATTTCAGAAGGGTTATTCTTAAATCTTATAGTAAACTCTCTTGTCCTGTTCAGATCGGAAAGAAAAAGAAGTGGTTTTCACATACAATATGAAGACCTCTGCACTGGCGCTGGAAAATTTAGCCCTGGGTGTAGATGCTGACTGGGAGATTTGCATCAACTGAAAGAAGACACTTCTTCAAAGAATTCATTGAGAAGTTGAGGGAAAATGCGTTGGGAGGACTTAAAATGCTCACTTGGCTCCAATCAAATCAAGGAACGTGTTTCCCACCTACACCCCAAACTAACATTTCCTACAATTTTTCTTCTAAAGCAGTAATTTAATAGCTCCTCTAGGTGGCAAAATTAATAGCACTAGGAATGTATCTTTGGGGAAAAACGCTAAATACTATCTGCTTCAGGCTAGCTACAGTTGGGCATTAAAATTGAGTTCTACCTTCACTTGCACTGGAAAAATCATAAATTGATAGGGTGAGATTTTGTCTCATCAGCATTGGGTTTAGTGTAAGTACTTGGATTTCCCATTATTCAGAGACTGGAATTCTTGAGAAGAGCAGATCTGGGCCAGTTTGACAAGCAGCATCAGTATATGTGCCAGACACAGAAATTACCATCAGAGTTCTGCCTGCAAGCTGCCTTGTCACAAGAAACCCAGAAGGAGCTGCCCAGTGTGATTACAGACACTTGCCCTTTCCACTCCTTATGACGATGCGAAATCAGGCCGTCTATACAAGAAAGTGAACAGCAGGCTAGCCAAAGAGTTCAGTCATGGAAGGTAAGATTTGAGTAAGCTGTGCCAGTCAGTTGTGTGACAGTAAAAGACAGCAACATGGGAGTGCAGAATTCTCTCCAGCAGCTGGCTTTAAAAATGGTATTTGGATTTTGAAAAGGCGTAAGTCTACGTAAGTGCGATACTGGCTTAGGGTAGCAGCTAGACTCACATAGAAACATTTTCCGTGTTATTGTCCCCCTCTCTCTGCAAGTAATACTTAGAAGTCTTTTGTTAGGAAAAAATTGGCATTTTTAGGTGATTGAATTTCATTAGTTAAAGCCAGCCCAGTGAAGCAACTCTGCTTATGGAGAGCTCTGCTTCTCCGCATCTGCCACTCTTGCCAAGGTTTGGCTTCCTTTACACATATTTTAATAATTTCTTGGACACTGTTTAGTATCTGGCTGAGATTTGAGCCTGGTATTTATGAAGCAAATTTTTTAATGGGATTAATTCTGCATTTTGCTATCATACTTCGTGCTTATTCCCTGTTCTCTTACAACTCACCCTAATGTTCCCTTTCCTCCTTTTCCCACCGTCTCTGCGAACACAACTGCTGTGTCCTGATGCTTTCTGCCCTTTCAAAACTAGGAGTCATCCTGAGTCCCACATCCCGTACGTCCTGCCTAAATCCACAGCCCCTTCTGTATCAACCATCTCCTTTCGCAGGCTGCCATTGCTCCATGGCTCAAGTTGTTTGCCCTTTCTATTTGCTACACTTGTCAACTGTATTTTTTTTAAAACAAGTTCTGCTGTGAGTCAAGTCTGAACATGCCATCAGTTGGCTTTTGTGAATGCAAAAGGACAAAATTTACCTAATTTCCTTTAGCAAGATAAGGAAGTCTTTTTCTAAAAACATTAGCAAATTAACTCTTAGGAAATAGAGAAGGATGCTCACCATTTTTGCCAACTAAAGGCAATGTAACCGTCCATTTGTATGCTGTTCCCTACTCTTCTTATCAAGTCTTCCCTGGGCTTGGTCAGTCATTCCCACCTGCTGCTGTTTGTCCTCTGCAGAGCAGATTTCTGGGAACAGCAAGTGTGAGAGCAAACTGTGACTACTCCGTCCGCTCTTGAATACCAAGCACAGTTTGTTCCCCACCAGACCCTTAGGTTCCTTCTTTTTCCTTCTGCAGAGCTGTTTGTCAGCCCCTTCTAGCAGACAGCGTGAGCCTCCTCTTCAGGAACTGGCAGCCTAAATTCTGCTATGCTTAATGCAGACGAGTAAATCCAGGTAGAACAGTAGCAAATAGATCTTTCCATCTGTGAGAAGAGAGACTGACCCTATTTTTGAGACAGACCCTATTTTTCTATCAGTTTCTGAGCTTTCATTGACAATTGCTTCTTATGGTTAAGCTTAGCAGTGCTTCTGACGGGATATTATTATTGTCTGGAGCATTTTAAAGAAATGTTTTAACTGGTATTTCTAAAGTTAGAAAGTGAAATAAAGTAACAATGAAGCAAGTTACATGCCTTCCAAGCTTCTTTCTACTGTTTAGAATCACTACTAAGTATTCTTCCAAGTGTATCTGGTAAAAGGGAATGACTCCCTCTTACTCTCTGTCCCTCAGTATGGTATCTGCACTATAGTATATACTCATGAGTCAAATTTTCAGTGGTATGAAGTGCTTAACTTCTATGGATTTCACTAGAAGTTAGTGGCTGAAAATCTTAGCAATTTCTTTTTCAAAGGATATCATTTACATCGGTATTTTTAGCAACTCACATACTTTTCCACATATTTATGCCATAGATGAAGAAATAAATTTATAGTGTATCTTTTTTTAAAAAAAAGCAATTGACTTAAATTAGTGAAAAAACTGGAGATAAAACTTTCAAAAAATTAAATGGAAAGATTATCATCCATGTGGTTCGCTTTTGCTCTGTCTGAACAGGTCAGCTATTCAGGTACTTCTGCTTGCAAAAAATTCCATTGCAAAAGGTGGTTTAATTCCTAATGGACAAAGGAGCTATCTTGCTGTTTGTAGCAGACAGCACATCCATTCTTCTCTATGGTAACATGTTTTTTTTAAGACACCATTTGTCTTTTATTAGCAACATCTGTTTCTCACAAAAAAGGCCTACATAACAAAACCATCTCTCCAGTAAAAAGTAAGAAAAGGAGAAGCTGTTTTTTGAACAGGTATAACCGCATAATACTCCTGAACATCTGTAAGAAGCAACATGGGGTTAGAAGTGAGAAGTGCATGTCCACCTGCCATTCCCTGCGCAGGCACTGGCTGAACTGTTAGATGTAGTGGTCGCAGCAGGTCATACCCTGACACTGGCTGACCATCCCAAGAAAAAAAAAACCAAACAAAAAACCCACTGCTAATCCTTCGCTTGATCCTCCCCAGCAGCCCACAAGAAGTTTGTCAAATACCACACCTACACTACCGATATTCTTCCTGAAACAGAGCTCTGTGTAGAAGACGTAATACATTAATTTTTGTACTGGGCAAGAAGGAAGAATATCAAAGAAGGAACATAGGCACAGGCTCCAAAATGAGCATTTTTGCTGAAGCTGTGCAATGAGAGGCCCTTGCATCACTTACATTCCTCTTGAAACATCCTGGAAAGAGTGAGATATAACTGCCAAACTGTCCTGCAGAGTAATGTCAGGTATGAGCCCTACAATCCTTGCATCTAAATGTAACGAGGAAGTCATCAATTCTGCATCTGGACTATCCACCGTGAAGCAGTTGCATTCCTGTTTTCACAAACACTTGAGTCTGCCCTTTCTGGGTGCCCTGTTGGTGCAGGAAGGCTTGCATTCATGATAAAAAGAAAAGGATTTAGGCGACCATTAGAAGACTGAGGATTAATACTCCTAGAGGATAACCAAGCTTGCCAACTATATTATCTTCTTTAAAAGTTCCCCTAGTGGAGGCTTTTTAATGAGGTTTAGAGATTGTCCATTGTACTGTTGATTTGAAATGTGTAAGCCAAGCAAATGGTTGAGAAAAAAAAAACCGAATCAGTGCTTTGGAAAACACCATAGTACTAGGGCAGAAGGTCAGCGATGTGTGCATGAGCCAGAGTCCAGAGACAAGTGTCATCAGGCAAAAATAACGCTGATGTCATTGTGTGATTTAAGACTTCCCAATCAAAGAAAAATCAAGGTGTTAGGGGGCTTTTCTTGACATAAACACCTTTCAAGGAACTGGGTTATAGAGAAGAGCAACATGTGTTTAGATTTTCTTTCATAGAGATTGTGAATTTGTCCCTTATCTCACTGTCGTGTGACAAAATAAATGTGCAAAGTCAGAGGTCTCCTCCAAAACTGGTGTATCCTAAAACGCACAGAACAGCCCAGTTTCCACACTGGGCACCCTATATGAAAAGGTGCCTTTTATATGGGAGGTAGCTATCACCAGCGGAATCTTAGTGCTGGCGAGCTGCTTTCTAGAGGAGCCAAACCTGGCTGGCAGGTATTGACCTGCTCTCAGTAGCATCAAATAATTACCTTTTTCACTATTAGGAGCATGTCTTCAGATAAGCCTCCCTACTAGTAAAAATCTCTACGTAATCTTTTCTGCAGCAAAGAGTAGAAACAAGAAGTCGAGTACAACCGTTCCTTCAGGAGTGTCAGGACTAGTTCATTGGCTGGCAGTAATTCATAAGTACGTTCCCACATCAGCAGGACTTTAGCTTTTTAGTTTCACTGTTCTCTCTACTTAAGGAAAAGATGGACTGCTTACAGCAGGAGTCAGCCTGCACGTGGAGCCTGTCCCAGCAACATGCCTGACCTCGGCATGAGCTGCGCAGAAGATTGACACCATCTCACCAACCCCCTCCCTCTCACTTTCCCTCTCTCTCACTCTTTGCCTGTAGTTATTTTTAGATTTCATGGGTAAAAGCTTGTCCCTTCTGCACTCTTATACGCATAGGACAGGCACACACATGCTGTAGATACTACAACTCAGGCACGGGAGTTAGCCAACAGATCATCCTGTTCCACATTGAGGAATAAATTCCAGTTTCTCTGAGAAGATGCACAACGCGCTTAACCACATGGAATTCTATTGCTTGCAAATTTGACTAGGAGACTTTCAACGGACAGAAAAAGCTGTTTACCCAGCAGCTTCCTCTTCTCTCAGATTTCCTTCCAGTTTGCAAGACCTTGCTTTCTTTCAACATCTGCTTTAAGCCTGATTCCCATGCCGACCGCCATAAATGCAGCGGTGGCTCAGCAGACAGGTGCTGGGTCGGTTCCCAGCGCTACTATTAGCACTACAACTGAAGGTGCGGGTGGGGGCACAGGGGGGATTTATTCTGCCATTATAAGTCGCAACCAGCCCATTATCAGAGTGAAGGAGAAGACCTATGAAGAACTTCACAGGAAGTGCCTGGAGAAAAACATTCTCTATGAAGATCCTGATTTCCCACCGAATGAATCCTCCCTCTTCTACAGCCAGAAAATCCCCATCAAGTTCGAATGGAAAAGACCACGGGTAAGTAACATGTTTGCTGAGTTCTTTTTACTTTCTGTAAATTGAGGTATTCACCCTGAGCTTACACTTTTGCAGAAAGCGTGTGTTGAGGGAGGCAGGGGGGCATAAGCTGGAAACGTATTTCCCTAGAGCTCTCCTAGTTAGGGCTGTGGAAGCTCAGAGAGTGTGTATATAATGACTAAAATACAATAAGCAAAAATTAAACAAAATAAGAAATGGAATGAAGTATGTAGAAAAAGAAATATGGAACTTAATTTTCTTCTTTCATGATTTGCTAGGGATTTTCTTGGCTGAAACTACCAAAAAAGAATTCTTCTCATTCTGCTACAAGTTTTTGGGTTTGCTGAGGCTTAATCTTTAAACACTACCTTATTTCAATTATAACTTTACTTTAGCATTCTGATGGTTTCCTAATCTGTGAAAATAAAAGCACAGGTTATGGTCTGAAAAATGCTTTTATGCAGTTGGTTGTTCCCAACATTGCTTAGCCAACTTACAAGTGTTGTTTAGCATATTATCCGCTTACCATGAGCGAAAGTGTTGTAATCACTAGGAGGACCCACTTCTGCCTAGTAATCCCATTTATTTTTCCTATCTTGTGGGCATTCCCCAGCCTGCCTTCCTCTTCCTTCCCACCCTGAGTCTCTCTTACAGGCAGAGGACTAATTCCTCAATTCGCAATTGATTCCCTGTCCTACCGCAGGAGGAGTTCTCCTCTTTCCCTGTCAATCCTGCTGGGCAGCTGCTCTGCACCAGTGCCCCTGGGACGCTGCCTCGGCCCCTGCCATCCCCTGTCTGGCAGCGAGGACATGCTTCTGAGGAGCTTCCCCAGCTCCTGCTCTCTCACAGTTTTTGGCTGCTTCTTCTAGGTTTGCCATACTTCCCCAACACCCAAATCTGTGCTTCAATGGCAGAATCAGTGGTGATTGAAAAAGCTAACTGCAGGAACGTATCTAAAGAGCAAAAGCTCCTGGGTGGCTGTTACAGATGCAGGGAAAGGCCACGTGCCGCTGTCACAACAGTGTGAGCAACGTGGGGGGAGCAACATGACTCCCCCATCTGCTGTGCCCTGGGTGTATGTGCTCGTCACTCCTTCACCGTCACCACGGCTGCGTCAGCTCCTGGACATGCGGGTGAATGAGTTAAACGCAGACACAAGTAAATCATCTTGAAGGGATGGATTTCCCTCATTTCTACAGAGAGGAAAGTGATACAGTAGTATGGTGGATGAGTGCCAGCACCCTGGGGCGGACAGGCTGCTAGTGTGCATATGAGAAAGCACATTAAAAAAAAGCACAATGTATCCTCACACTTGTCTAATCTATCTGAGCAGGCACAGACCAAGCCTTTGATTTTGGGAAGGTTCTTCCCAGAAAAAGGAAAGACTTCACGATATCTATCCCAAACAGCCACTCATTAACAAATAGTTTTTGGAGTTCTATACTTATTATTCATGTAGCAACAACATGCTGAGGACTGTAGAAAGACTCAAAATTCAACCTAAACATCAGAACCAAAGCTATCTGTGTTCTTTTGACACAAGTGTTGACACCTGATGTGTCTGTGCTGCCAGCTGCAGGTAGAGCAGAGGCAGGAGATCCAGAGAGCCGCAGTCTATGCCTGCTGAGTACTGGTGTGCTTTGGGATCGTGGGTCCAGTCAGTCCTGACCCCAGTAGATATGGCTGTCCTGCTGGGGACGCACGAGGCCTATGCCTTCTGTTGCAAATGTGTGTGTTTGTTTTAGAACAAACCCTGTAATTCACGTCATTACTGCACCCAGTAGGTCCCCAAGGAGGAGTGACTCACATTTAACACTTTCTCCTTTTATAATGTATCCCCCACCTTGCCATCATACCACAACTGCAAAGGGAGACCTCTTGAGCGCTGATGCAAAAAACTTGTATTTATTGGTGCTGATCTCAGACTGACTCAGGACTTTGCTTCATAGAATGGTTTACTTTGGAAGGGCCCTTAAAGATCATCTTGTTCCACGGGCAGGGACACCTCCCACTAGACCAGGTTGCTCAAAGCCCCATCCAGCCTGACCTTGAACACTTCCAGGGATGGGGCATCCACAACTTCTCTGGGCAACCTATCCCGGTGTTTCACCACCCTCATACTGAAAGATTTCTTCCTGATATCCAGTCTAAATCTACCCTCTTCCAGTTTGAAGCCATTACCATGTCCTATCACTACTTGCCCATCCATCATTCTTATAAACCCCCTTAAGATCCTGGAAGGCTGCCATAAGATCTTCCCAGAGCCTTCTCTTCTACAGGCTGAACCCCAGCTCTCTCAGCCTGTCCTTATAAGAGAGGTGCTCCAGCCTCATAGGAAAGGTGCTTCACTGGACTTCGAAACTGTAGGTTATATAGCCCTGGTAGGAAGACTTGCCCGATAATAGTATTTACATGAATATCTACAATAGACACGCTAACAGAACGTCATAAAGTCAAATTTATATGAAGTAGCAATACTGGGCTAAAGAGTATTTTGCTCAGAGATTAAAGCAGTCATTGAAGCACTATATGTAAAGATTTGACTGCACAGGCCGTGTTTTGTAATAGTCTGTAAAGATATGGACAACTTCTGTTCTTATTAAATTGCATTGTTGCATTGGCATTTTTTTTTTTGGCAAAGAAAGCGACTAGCTTCTAAACTATTGTCTTACAAAGTGGTAATTTTTAGTCGCTTTGAAATTCAGGTCAAACTGAATTGAATCAGACTTGATAATGCATTCTAACCGAAAACTAAATACCAGACAATTCAGAAGTCCTGAGCGAGTATCCTAACACTGGCTTCACTCTAGATCCTTTCCCTGATTTCTATCGCATATTGTGTATGCCGCATACCCCCAGAAATAGCAAACAAAGTGATCCGTGTGCTTTAAAACAGGGAGATGGGAAATAGGCAACCTGTTCCAGACTGCCTCTGGCTTCCCAAGTCACCTGAGACACCAAACCAACATAGGAAAGATTAACACTGGCCTTAAACAAGTATTATTTGCAATGACGTGAATCGACATGGAATTGCTGAGTGCAAGTTTTTCCAGAAGCTCCAAGTCTTATTTGAGGAATCACAGAGTTATTCTAAAGGGCACATGTTTGCCAGTTACCAACACTATAACCAAGCACTGATGATGGTGCCGTTCCTCAGCTGAATAGTGCTGCTTCTCTGTAGCTCTCAGCACACTGTGCTGATGTGTGGAAAGGCTGTGAGTCTGCTGGGGATTTACAAGGACCCTACAGCAAGTCGGCCACATGATGGCACTCCCCCAAATCCCAGTCCTGGGATGGGCAGCTCCCCTTCCCACCTGTGGGATGCCAGGACCTGGATTCTCTCCACTTCCCTTGGAAACAGCCATGCTGCGATTCAACCTTTTCTTCTGGGCTCCTGCAGTTCATTACTGAGGTGGTGAGAGGTGTCCAGCATCCCAGCGCCAGAGCTACCCCTTGCTCTCCTGCGTCTGTCTCTGCAGGCTCTTCTCTGGGCTACCTGGAGGTCAGGTCCTCTGCTGCCGCCTCCCAAAACAATTGCCCCGTGTCACTGCGAGGGCAGCGAGGGCACAGGGACTGCTCTTGTGCCTTACCATCAGAAGAACGGCTGCCATGCAGAGCAGCTGTGAGCCTTGGCACGGGGGCGGTGAGAAGGCCCCTGTAATTCCACCCAGCTAGTGACTGCCATGCTGCGACACAAATGCGCAGAGCAGACCGCTTAATACTCAACTTGGGAAAAAGCCAAGTGACAGCCCTGAAAGTTTCCCCGAGTAAAGACTGCAGGGTCCATCCAGTGTTTCTTTCCAGAGTATGCGTGAGCCTGGTTTAGGTACGTAGAGGGGAAATAAAATCTCCCTCAGTTAATGCATAATATTAAATCACCCATGGAAGGTAAGAGAAGCCTAAAGGGCTGTCCTCACCTGCACCAGGTCCCATCCAGCTCAGTGACGGTCTGTGCTCAGCTTTCTTAAGAAAAGCCTCCCACCTCTGCCTCCCACCCCTATGCTGTCTCTGGGAGCTCCTCTCAGCTGACAGCAGGGACAAGGTCACCAATCTTGAAGAGTTGAGAAAAAGTCTGTATTATAACACAATGCAGAGTATTGAGAGGTCCTGCTGCAGTCCTGCTTGGATCTAATGACACTAGGACATTAATAGGAAGGCTCTGCCGTAGCACTGTGCTTTCAAGTGCACCATTGTCATTCTCCCTGTTCACAGCCAGAAGGTCACAGCATTAATCGCCAGATTCAATGACTTCCCTATGGTGATCCTCTCCATAGCCAAGAAAGTCAGCAGGAGGAGCTTTCTTTTTATAATTAATCAAATAAAATCAAGTCAGCAGACTAGTGTATTTTGCTTAGAAAGCAAATGAATCAGCTGCTCAGGTGTGAAGCTGTTTGAATTTAGTAATTGCAAAATGTGTGCCTCTGCGGGCAGTACTGCAAAACAAAGCAAAAACAGCACTTAGTGCCACCAAGGCACGACTTTCAGATGAGGTTAATCCAACTCAGAAACTCTAAAACCAGCTTGGTGTCTGATAACGTCAAGCTCTGCCTTGAAGTCTGCAGCACAGACGTTTAATAGCATGGTCTAGATGGGACCATGAGAGAAGCCATTTATAGCGTGGTCTAGAAGGGACCAAGAGAGCAGCATGAGGCTACAAATTGTCTTAGGTAGAAGCAAAGAAGATGCTTCCTCTGCTTGATAGGATTTACTTAGAATGCCATCGTTTATTAAGAGCAGGTTTTTAAAGGAATGAATGCCTTTTGCTGCAACAGTATAAGCTGACTGGAGGATTTTTCCTAACACAGAAGAAAAGCTAATGAAAATGTAACAAGGGCCAAATGCCATTTTTAGTTGCATGCTGCCTTTGCATTTTCCAGTGCTCCCTTCCAACTGACTCATAAGTACCCTCTGCCCAGAAAGCTGCATGCACTACTAGTGGGGTTTTCCTAGGATTTTCTGTCCCTCTTGCTGTAACCTTGGCTCTTTGTAATGAAGTTACAGTCTGAACTGAGTCAAGCCAGTCAAAACAAAGGTCCTTTGGATAGTATCAAGGCACTCGGAGGCATTCAGATCAGAGAAGACTCTTTCTAGATGAACTGTTGCAACATTGAAGTGCAGCCTATTGGGATTCTCTGTGATGACTGAAGAGATGAAGAGCAAACCCTTGCTCAGCCAGGGAGACTGGGAGGACAGACCTGTCACCTGCATCTTGAACATTCAGGTCATCTCACTCTCCTCACCGAGTACTTTTCATCACTCTTGGAAGACCTTGAAACCTCTCCCTGTAAATTTGGCTGTACTCAGCACAACTAGCACAGCTGGAGATGAACTAGAGTAATACAATATTAAGAGTATATCCGGTGTACTAAACGCACCTGGCCACCATAAGGAAATGCAAGAAAAGCATTTTTGTCATAGCTAAATCGGTCCATCTGACAACCGTATGATTCCCTCCTTTGCATTCATTTACCAACCACCCTGCAAAGCAAATAAGCCCAAGATGCGATAAATTGCTCTGAGGAACAGTAATTGCTATCCATTTAATATTTGGAAACACACACCATCTAGCTACCTTCATCTAAAACACAGCATGCTGAATTTCAGAGCTTGTTACTGCAATAGGAGCGGGATCAAGCTAAAATACAGCAATAGAGGCAGAAAAACACAACAGAAAACCTGGTATCTCACATCTAATTTTCAGGAGAGCACCACAGCAATGAGGTGAAGAATATTTTCAATAGAGCGAGTGGGTGGAGAAAAGCATGAAGGCATCTCAAACAGCTGCCTTGACAGAACTGGACCCCAGGACAGCTGATCAAGGCCCAAAAATAACAGGACAATCCCTCCATTCCCTCCCTCGCAGAGAATAAGGTGACTGCTGGGAGGAGCCGGAAGCTGGTCTCTCTGGCTTTATGACTAATCCAAATATTTACATCAAAGCAACTCTGCTCATTACTGTGAAGGAGCAAAAAAGTGGGCTCAAGCCAAGTGAAACTACTAGACCTGAAACATGAGTCTGGGAAAATCCAGGGTTACGCTGATGACATGGGAGAAAAGCTTTAGAGCGCAGAGGTAGCGTCAGCTGCCTGTGCTGCCACACAAGCAATTGTCAGTTGTTTTCCCTTTCTCCTTCCCACTCCAGCCCTGCTGTCTTCCAGCAAATTTGTTTCCTGCACTATACTTTGTCTTCTTTCCCATTTGCAGCCGCTCGGTGAAGTGGTCCTCAGCTTGCAATATCTCACCCTCACAAGACATGGGTCCAAAAATTGGGGTTCTTCTTCCCCATACCAAGCATTCAAGCATGAGTGATGGCATAAAGCAGGGACTTGTTCTCTCTGTAGAACACGTTATACCTACTTCTTCCCTTGACTTTCCTATACCCTATAGTTCTTTGTCCTGTATGGAAGAGGTTCTACGTAACCCTGCAATAGTCCCTACCACTGTGCTGATAGTTCCTGCATAGTTCTTCTTTCCTTACAGATATTTCTTAATTATTTATGCCTGTACAGCATCTTGTGCCCACTCTGTATTAATGTAAATACTGACAAAACCCAATATTTTCCTAAGAGCAGGGCAAAAGAAAAGCTTCCTGTCCTCAGAGACAGATGTATCTATTATATTTCCGAATACAGCATTGGCAATTAAATTCTGCAACGTGAGCAAAAGAACAAAATCTCTCAACCAGCAACTGATTATTCCTGAGAATTAAACACCTGATACTGGGCAAATTTCAAGGAGGAGTATTACTGGGCTTCATTCCTAATGAAATGCACTCTTCAACCCTATTAATACCTCATCTTATAAATTACTGCAAATTGGACACCTTAAACCTGCAGTCATTTTTCAAAGAATTTAATCTGGTTCCCTGAGGTTCTTTTCACCTACCTGCTCTCCTCTCTCCTCTAACATTTATTTTTATATTGTATGGAAAAAAACATTTTTCTCTATTCTCCTCATTTTAACTGTACAGAAGGATCCCCCTAGACTAGCTCTTAAACCCTGTAGACACATGGAGGAAGCTGTTCCTGAAGTCTGGAACATCCAGATTCTAAAGTACTTCCATAGTGAAACTCTGCCACTGAAAACTCTGCAGGAGATTTTGATATCCGCAAACTATCCCACACAAAAACACTGTCCTACACCAGCCTTTATTTCTGTGGCAAACAGGCATTATAATGCATGTTTTTCCTGCTTATCCATCTGTTTATATTTTTCAGGAAATCTGTGAGAATCCACGGTTTATCATCGGTGGAGCCAACAGAACAGATATCTGCCAAGGAGAATTAGGTATGAAATTCTTATTCAATCCCAAACTTTTTAAAGTCTGCATCATAGCTGGGCTCTCGCTTAATTTTCTTCTGCTTCCAAGATGATATTTGAAATCCTCTGTTTCAGTATGCCACTACATATCTACTGATTCCTGCTCTATGTAGCAAATCATTGGTATCTGCCTAGTAGCAATCTAGGGAAGAACTTTAAGCAAAACATGCTTTGCAGGGTGTTTTGCTTTTCATAAACTAATACCATGAGTGCGTTACAAAGCACCGTTTGGCCTTTCTCTCGGGATTTGAGGATGAACAAAATGAGCTAAGAAGAGAATAAGAGGTAAAGAGAAGGAGTTATTTGACTGAGAGAAAAATCTAAATAGCTACTGTTGTATTTTTTCAAGAATTTAGTCCTGTTATTTCCATACAGAATCTTCTGAAGGCCTCCAGCTAAGTGTGTCTTATACTTAAGGACATCCCCTGTATCAAAGAACTTAAGCTTAGATGCTCAAAGAAACTTTGATATATAGAGCTGCTACTTAGGTACAAACGCCTCTGCAACAGTCATCTATGTGGCACTCACCTGCACTGCTTTGTACAGTCATTCCCCGCTCAGCTTTGCCATGTCTTCCATGTTTATAACTTCTCCCGTGACCTTCTTCCTAAGCTAATGCATCCTAATGTGCATTAATCTTTTCATTTAAGAGTAGTTCTGTGCTAGTGACTGTCCTCACCTTTCCAGTAATTTCTTAAAAACAAACAAACAAACAAAAAATCTGTTGCCTTTCCTTTTGAGGTGACCAGAACTTGACAGTTTCCAAGCTGTGGACACAAATGAATTTATGTACATAATATGTTCTATCTTTTGTCTTACACTCCTTCCTCAACTACTCATAGCATTTTTTACCTTTTTGAGTTCTCCTGAACATTGGATAGTTTAGAAAACTCCTGTTTAGGGTTGACCCCTATCCTTCCTAAGGAGAAATAGGTAACTGTCATGCTTTAACCCCAGCTGGCAACCAAACCCCACGCAGCCGCTTGCTCACTGCCCCCCAGTAGGATGGGGTAGAGAATCAGAGAAGTAAAAGTGAGAAAACTCGTGGGTTGAGATAAAGACAGTTGAACAGGTAGACCAAGAACCACACATGCAAGCACTACATAGCACTACACTGGCTGCCAGCAAGAAAGTACGTCCAGAGTTGGCTTTACAAAATATACACATATATGTATTTCTATATGTTTTATCACTCCACACATCTCATAAATTTATTTTACAACTCCTTGCAATAAGGTTTAGTTTTTGCTGCTACTTATAATTCTCTCATCCCACTAATACACACTGCTCAGGCAACTTTACCATATAACCTCTCATACAGTAGCAGTTAGGAAGTTTTAATTAAGGGTTGAGGCATTCTTTGCTGAACACAGAAGTACTATGGGAGAAAGTAACTTTCCCAGAGCTCCTACAGAGGCAGCAAACTTGTGCAAGAGTCTGAATGAGGAACCAAAAAGTACTAGAGGGGACAGTGTTTACAACAGTGCAGACATAAAAAGGAAAACGCATCAGAGCAATGAAGCAGGAAAGAGGCCCCACAGACCGATGACTGGGACAGTGGGTTACCCTGAGAACAGAACATGAAAATGCGAGACTGAGCCTCAGCTGTACAGAGCTCCACCTGCGAGAGAGTTATTTCTCAGTTGGTCTCTGTCCTGAGCTTGGAAGGAAAAGTAACATGGGAGTTTAGATGGGAGTTCATATGGGACAGGGAAATCTTAACACAGGCAACAGTGCTCATCAGATTTTAGGCTTTTTCTAAATTATAGGGAACATCTATTTAACAGGCATGTACCTAGCCATGAACAATGCCAATGAGCATTTCCAGAGCACAAATAAATAAAGCACTAAAGTACTGCAGATTGCATGGAGAAGAGTCCTCTCCTGAAAGGCGATGATGGCATGCATGCTCTGCTGAGAATTAACATGTTGCTTTGCAGTATCTCAGGTTTTCCCTTTCATTCTAGTTGCTCTGTCCCTTCATTTTGTCTGCTGCTTCTGCTCATTTACAGGTGACTGCTGGTTCCTAGCTGCCATTGCCTGCCTGACACTGAATAAGAAACTCCTCTGCAGAGTCATACCACATGATCAGTCCTTTATACAAAACTACGCTGGCATCTTTCACTTCCAGGTGAGTCCCAGCATCTAGCGGGAGGCAGATGTAACCATATTTACCCAAGAGAGAGCTCAGCTCTCAGCATGCTCTTCCCTTTCACTTCTCTGCCCTTTGGAAGCATGAGCAATAGCAGGGAAGGAAGAGGGATTGAATTGCCCCACCACAAACTCTTCCAACAAGGCAGTCACAGAAGGGCCAGCCCGTACAGGCAATCAGGGAGCATTAATCCACTAAGGAAGCATTTGCAGGGTGCTGTGTCCTGCGTGTAAGGGATAGCAACAGGTGCCCAGTCCTGCCTTGCTGTTCAGATGCAGCCCTACAGCCAGCACAGACACACAGGGAGTTGGAAAGAGCATCTATTTTTAGGCCCACAAGCAGCTGGTCTCCATCAAAAACAAGTTATTGAAGAACCTCTTATTCAGAAAAGATTGACTGCTTTCCATAATTCCCTTGCCTCCCCTAAGGGATCTCTCACTGGTCCGCACAGATTGCCCAGGGGAATTCAGTCCAGCTGCCTCCATCCCGATGCCATCCATCACGTTTTGCCACATTATGAAGCAGTTCATTTCCACATTTGTCCTCTCTCAGCCTGGCTTTTCAGACAGGTTCCCCCTCCCTGCACCAAGTCAACACAGGGGTTTTTTTTCTGTTTGCCTTTATTCAGTTCTGGCGCTATGGAGACTGGGTGGACGTCGTCATCGATGACTGCTTACCCACATACAACAACCAGCTGGTCTTTACCAAGTCCTCCCAGCGCAACGAGTTCTGGAGTGCCCTCCTGGAAAAGGCCTACGCAAAGTAAAATGACCTGCTGGACTGTGACGGGCTCCCTACTGAGGCTTTGGCTGGGGAGGTGGTTAAACCAATGCATACAGGACCTATAATGAGCATGTAGAGAGGCTCTGAACTTTCCACTGCCAAAACCACGACAATCCTCATGCCTCAGAATTGGGGATGGGGTAAAGCATATTCTCTAGGGGGTTTTGCTACTCATTCAGAGGTCTGCATTTGATTCTCAACATTTTTTTTTTTTATGTGTCCAGGTGGCACACTTTAAAACTTTTAACTTGAAGGTTACCAAACAGATGGGCTTTGGGTTTTTTTAGTATGGGTATTTACATATCTTTACTTATTCACACACACAAGATAAGTACAAATCTATAGGTAGGTATCTTTATCTGTGTAAAAGAGAATCTTATTATTCTTTTCTCTTTCCAAGACTCCATGGGTCATATGAAGCTTTGAAAGGAGGCAACACCACCGAAGCCATGGAGGACTTCACTGGAGGAGTCACAGAGTTCTATGAGATAAAGGATGCCCCTAAAGATATCTACAAAATCATGAAACATGCCATTGACAGAGGATCCCTCATGGCCAGCTCCATTGATGTGAGTCCATGAACTTTGCAGATGAGCCACAAGAAAGGGTAGAGGAGAGGGACCTCTTTATCGGTAATTAAATATATACCACCTTTTGTAGCTACTTGGTTTAGTCCATAGAGCAAACATCCAGTTCTAGGAGATGGAGTCATCTCCACTAGACACCACCCATTAGGAAACAGCAAGTGCCAAAAGGGAAGCAAAGTGAAGCAGAACATGGAGGTGGGGAGAAGGGGTGTGATCAGCAAAAACCAGCTCGCCCCATCCTCAGTGCCCTCATCCAGGTTAGTAGGGGGGTGCTGCAACTCTGTTAAGACACAAATCTTCATGTCAAACATGCTAAGTGTGCAAACGCTTGGGAAATCAACATAGTCTTAAATTGTCTTAATTTACTGTGGTTAATGTAGAAGTGAAAGTAAAAAAACTAGCCTCATTAACGATTATGAAGTATGAAGTTGCAGTAAAGGCAGAAGAACAAGCAGTGCTATCAACCACTGTAGATAAGTATGGACCATCTAGCATATAATGAGAGAGAAGTTATCTGTCTAGACTATCTTTTACCACCCATCTTTCTTGTATAATTTCTCTTCTCTCTCCCTGCCTCATCTTTCTATATGTCGCACTTCTCCCATTCTCTGTACCAGGATAACCTAGGCTTTTCCTATGGATCAGCTCCTCGGAACGACATTGGGGAACTGATTTCTCGAATGGTGAAGAATCTGGAAAACGCTCAGATGACTCACTCTACTGTAGACTACCAAGGGACAGACGAGAGGCCAGCCTGGGTTCGTATGTTTCTGGAAGCAGTTGGCTTCACAGGGCTTTTATTTACAGACAGAAGAGTTAGAGGAACATATCATCTATGCTTTTAAATCCTTATTTGGCTTCACTAAGTTATCCCAACACTGAAGACCTGCGCTTATGGATGCTATTTGACATGTGTATTAAACGGTTTCAGTCCTTTCAAACACAGCGACTGATACTAGAGGGCTTTGCTGACACTGAGGCAAAGGGCTATTGGCTTGTGGCAAAAGCCTACAATTTCCAGAGCTTACTTGTACAGTTGAAATGGAGAGCAAAATCACATCAAATACGTCAAAGTGGCACACTGATTATTGAATTTGGGAACAGGACATGATTAGTGGATTTTATAAAGTACCTCGCTTGCAAAGTATGGCGAGAGCAAGGAAATTAGAATGCTAGAATGGAACAAGATCCCTAAGTGTGGAGGGGGTGCAAAAGAAAGAAAAAGCAAGCTCTGCACAGCTCTCACTCCAGGCACAAAAGCTCCTGGTGAACTTATTTTGAGACAGAGAGTGCTACAGAGGTCTGCCCACCAGTGGAGGGGAGTCTGCTCTCGGGATGCTCTTTTAGATTACTGCCTTTAAGATCCTCACTTAAAATGTGTAACAAGGAAAATGAAAAATGTGTTGAGTTTTAGATGTGTGATAAACTATAAAGTAACTGCAGCATACCTAAGTATATAGCAAAATAGAGAGAAGGATGTTAAAAATGTGAAAGGAAAATCCCATATTGGGAAACCGAAAAGCTTCCAAATCCGTAGAGGAACATAATGCTTTCTCCTTCTCTATATCAGGCAGCTGCCATACCTTCCCTTTAGGGAGCTGGATTTCCATGACAATGAAATTACATCTGTCACTTTACAGAGAGAAAAAACACCCAACACCCACCCCAATTACATCATCTAAAACTTTTGGTTGCACAAACTGTCTTCTGCATTTGCAACAGAAATAGATTACTTTTCCTCTTTTGACATCCATATTTAGTCTTCCTAAAAGACTGAAATGGTGTAACACTCTGGGAAAGCCCAGTATGACTGCCTTGTTTTGCAAGCATGCCTACCCAAATCACCCATGTTTTGGGGAGAATTTCCTCCTCAGTGACTGTCTACTCAAAGAAGTCTGGACGACTCTCTATAGCTGCTGCTCCCGCAGCCATTTTGCTGCATTATGACACACTCCTGAGACATCATCAGGAAAAAAAATAATCATGACTCCTGAGGGAAAGAAGCAGATAGTGCAGACTTCAGAAGCCACTAGAGAAGTGGCCCAGAGCACCAGCAGAAGTTAATATTCTAAAACAGAAGAGAGAAAGGGGTTCTGATAAGTAACAATGATGACAAGCTCAACAGAAATGAAGAAAAAAGCAAATAGATATGAAGTTATAGGCACAAAAAGTAGGAAAACAGGAGCAAGAAAGAGAAGAAACAGGAGCAGAAGGGAAATAACAAAATAATTGCAATAGACAGGAAATATTTGGACGAGATCCTCCCATGCAAGCTGAGAATGCATCTGTGGGACCTTATTAATTCTTTATTTCCAGCCCTGCCTTTCTCATGCCCTCAAAAAGGGATGGCAGAATTACTGGCAGGCTTTGCGGTCATCTCTCAGCCACAGACGTAATGGAGGAGAGGAAGTTTCGCAGATAGTCCACGTGTGCATAGCAGGGCCTTTCCTCCTCACCGTTCTCAGTGATCTCTCCTACAAACACAGTAGACTGCGTGCACCTGCCATCTTCCTCTCAATTCTTTATCTCCCATATAAGACCATTCTGAGATTTGCAAATAAAAACCTGTCAGACACACTAACAGTTGATTACCAAGACAGTAAATGTATTTACACCTGAGCACATATTGCTGAAGAAAGCTAGACCCTTCCTGAATGCCAGCTGGAAAAAATTTCAAACATGAGGATTTTAACAATTATGGAATAAAAAGTACATCTCCACGGGAAATAAAAAAAAAAAAAAATAATAAAGTTAGTAGGAACACTGTATTAAATAGGGTGGTTTAATGTCATTGTGATAAGATTGCAGCCATGCATATAGGTAGAAGTATTCTTCTAGGTCTTGAACTGCTCTGATGTTTCCAGTTAATATGTAATAACCTTACTGAGCCATACCAGGACATACTATCCCTGAAAGGGCTGAATACTCCCACTAACAGAAAATATGATCATTTCAATTAAGCATACTATATATATAAAGCATGTTCCGAGTGTAAAAAGCAGTAACCTACACAAAGGTAAAAAGTAAACCATAGAATGTTCTTTCCAACTGATATTATTAACATTTTGCTTTTTTAGTTCATTCTTCCCTCCTTTCTAACCAGCAACATTAATTCTGTGGGCACTAAGCTCGGCCACCTTGGCAGATGCAAAATAAGAGAACAAACCCCAAAACCCCTGTCACCTGAACAGTGTCATCCTCCCCCCAAAAGCCCTGGGTGGCCATACCTGCCTTAGAGCAGCCGGCTGAGCTTTGCATGACTCTTATAAGTTTTTATCTTGTGCCTAACAGACCATAATGCCAATGCAGTATGAAACCCGGATGTCTTGCGGGCTTGTCAAAGGTCATGCCTACTCTGTCACTGCCGTGGAAGAGGTACGTACAGTCCCTTTCCTCCAGCTCTGAGGAGCTACTGGCCTAGCACCATGCATGTTCAGCAAAGCTACAAGGGGGGGGAAAAAGCAAAACAATTTATGAGCTAAGGAAATGAAATTTATTTCTAAATAAATTAAAGCTTTGTGGAGAAACAAAGCTGTACAAGTTCTGGCTTTCTGGGAAAATAGATATTCCACCATGGTGTGCTTGGGCAAAGGTGGCCACAGCCGGCCACTTCCTGGTCTTACAGCCTTCCTGTACTCACCCCAAGAAGGTCAGGCTGGGCAATGGCCCAGTAAAGTACCATCACTGGAGGAGCTGGTATCACTGATTTGACAGGCAGAATGTTTCCTTTTGAATAGCCTATTCTTGTTGCCTTCTTTTCCAATTAGACAACATTTGAAGGGAAAAAAATACGTCTGGTAAGGCTGAGAAACCCCTGGGGGCAGGTGGAATGGAATGGACCTTGGAGTGACAAGTGAGTAAAAAGAGGCTTCACACAATTTGAAAAAAAAAAAAAAAGGCAGCTTTATTTGCCCTTATGCAGCTTGTGCATGACCCTAACATTTAATAATGGGGTATCTGAATTATCTTTGCTGTGATTTTGGCACATGAAATTTGAAGCTAATCATATTTGAGTGCTTAGCTGAAGCTGCGAAAAGAAAAGAGTAACTAGAAAAGACGTTAAGAGGTGCTTCAATTGATGGAAATTAAGAGAGCGCCCAGTCTAATTACACAGTCAATCTGATTTTACTGTCTAGCAAGTTCAGCAATGTCTATTTTCAAAACAATATGTAACAGTAGAAAAATCTTTTCACTTATGGGAGAACTGGAGGAAGCAAGATGGCAGTACATGAGCGAGTTTGGATAAAGCTTCTCATTAGGTTTTACTGAAAGGAGTTTCAACGGCTACTCCAGCAGTCAGAGTCCGCAAACATTTTTGTCTTCAAGCTAAATAAAATGAACACAGTTCAGCAGATTTGTTGAGAGCTTCTAAGAGGTTGTCTGAAAGGAAGGCAGAGAGAAGTAGAGCAATTGCTTTTGGACTTGGGCATGTGGAGAGGAGGGTAGCATTGAGAACAAACGGTTGGAAGGCTGACAAAGGAAAAATTATATGGGTATAGCAAGATGACTCTTGACTTTCCACTCTATAAGGTTTACAGTAAAGAGTAGAAATTTTAATGAAAATGTATTGCAAATTGAAATCTAACTCACTTACTCCTTTGAAGGTCAGAAGAGTGGAACTTCGTTAACGAAGCAGAGAAAACCCGCCTGCAGCACAAAATTGTGGAGGATGGGGAGTTCTGGTGAGTATTGAAAACCTGTGTTTCTCTACGAGATACACAACTATAGCAAAACCGAATCACATCACAGATTTAGCTAGTGCAAAAACTGCTGCAGTAGTCCTGTTCCCCTCATACTTCCAACTAGCCCTGCTCTACATCTGCCCCTCATTCTCCTACCAGGGTTTATTGAATGCCACCAGCACAGTCCTCCTAATTATGCCACACTTCCACAACCTTTCCATCACCCTTCCTACGTACCATCCTCTCAGCCCGGTTTCCCACAGTTTGGAGATGTATCTGTGTTAATGGACCAGCCAGCATTAGGAAATCATGGTGCTCCCACTGCAGACCTGCCCTAAAAGTGGCAGTAATGTGGGTCACCCTCCTCCACCTTGCCAGGATCTTTCAGGCAGCCACCCACCATGTAAACCTATTTGGGTTCAGTTTCCCCTCAATTCCTCCAGGATATCATTTGAAGATTTCATGAGGCACTTCACAAAACTTGAGATCTGTAACCTCACACCTGATACTCTGGAAGCAGATAAACTCCAGACCTGGACTGTGTCAGTCAACGAAGGGCGCTGGGTGAGAGGCTGCTCAGCTGGAGGTTGCCGCAATTATCCAGGTGAGCAGTGGGTCTGAAGAGAGATATGGTCTCTTTGATGAGGACTGTATTAGATCCCACAGGCTAAGGCATACCACAGCCTGATCAATGCTCGGCCACAGGAAAAGCCTTGCTTCCTCAGTGGAGGAGGCACACAATTGTGTAGCTGGAAATCTTCTGTCACTATGTTTGTGACAGCACCTCGTAAGCCCAAAGGTAAATCATTATTCAAATATTTCAGTGTCCCAAGTAAGAGAAAAGAGAACAGTTTCACTCTGTTAGATTTCACTTGGGAAATCCACTTTCTGATAGCTTTAGGTGCTTTGGAAGTTTGTCAGGTGCCAATTCATCATTTTATATCCTCTTTTGCTGTGCAGTTTTGTTAAAACTAGGTAAAAAATGTAACAGGGAGAAAAATATATATGCCTTAGCCCAATTTTAACCTTTCCCTCAGGAGCCACAGGCAGGGAATTTACAAGTTCTCTTTGATTATGAGTGTTATTAGAAAACTGAAGTTTTACACTTTTGCTTTGGGTTGTTGGTGGGATTTCACAGATACGTTCTGGACCAATCCCCAGTATCGCTTGAAGCTCCTGGAGGAAGATGATGACCCTGAGGATGAAGAGGTTATCTGCAGCTTCCTCGTCGCACTGATGCAGAAAAATAGGAGGAAAGAACGCAAGCTGGGAGCCAACCTGTACACCATTGGCTTTGCCATCTATGAGGTACCAGCTCTAGACTTTCTTTTTCTCACCATGGTCACAAATCCTTAGAGTATGCATTTACCAAGAGAGTCACTGAATCATTCAGCTTCATTATATGAACTGCAATTTTGAATTCACAAAAAACTCAAGGGAAACCTGGAAGCGAGGAAGGAAATTCAAGGCTTTGTAACCATTCAGACCACAGTTACCTCAGAGTTTACCCCATCTATAAGTAACACACTTTTTAGGCTTTTATGCTGACTTAATGCCAGACTTTAATGTATTCTTTCCCATATATTCTTCAAACTCCCTTTCATCCTTGCTGAGACTAAACATTTCATTGGCAAAATTGTATAAAAAAAAAAAGTAAACAGACATCCAAAATGCATACGTAGTGATTAACCTCCGTCCCTGCTCTCAACTTCATGAAGAAGACAATTTACTCAGTCCCCTGCACAAAGTTATTTAGTTCAGCTCTTAGTGGATCTCACGGAGACCCCAAGAAATCTAGAAAGGAAGAGAGAAAGTGCTGAGAATATTTATATAACTTGGGGCATTTTAATTACTGGCCGTATCCCCATAAGTCTATATGAACACCCTTCTGTATGATCGATAAACAAGTGAACCCAGCTAGTAGCTCTGACTGTTTCTTCTCTTTGTTTCTCCCTTAGGTGCCCAAAGAGGTATGAGCAGAACAGAGGCAGACTGACACCTTGGTGTATGCTCACAGCTAGTGTTACTGTTGTGCCTGTCTGTAAGTCAGCAGGAAACTGTCCAGTCAAGCTTGTTTTCAGGGATGTAACAGAAGTGAAACTGCTAACCTTTCTGCTTTGAGTGTTTCTTAGTAACATTTTGCAAGTAATTTTTAGTTCCTTCTCACCCAGCAGCCCATTTTCACTTGCGCCTTTTCCTCAGTCCTTCTCTTCTGTTCAGTATGAGACCTGGCCACGGCTTGCGTAGTCAGTCACTCAGCCTGGGCTGCAGGAAGCTGCGCCAGCGAGCACTTTGCCATCGCACTCCGTGCAGAACCACCCTAAATCACTCCTGTTTCCTCCTGCAAATAACGCCAATGGCCTATATCCTGCAGCCACAGAGTTTTCTCTATAGTCTTAGAACTTGTTTGAAAAAAATCAATGGTATTTTCAGCCATTGAAGAAAATGTATTAGAAGTACACAGATTAAGTTTTTCTGAGCCTGCTGGTAGCTGAATCATTGGCATCACAGTTTTTGCAAACAAGCTCACCTGAAGGCTATTTTGCCTGGAAAACATGAAGATGAAAGTCTGAATATTGTCTTTGCTGACTATTTTGCAGGTGGTTATTTCTGCAGAAAACAGCCTGCAAGTGTTCTTAACCCACAATTTTGACTTAATGTTTATGTTTGAACCAATGCAACATTTGATTATGTTTCTTCAGCAGATACAGAATTCATGTTTTGTCCAGGCAAGGACACGTTTCCACTGAAAGCATCTTCACCTAACCACACTGCATGCAGGAGTTTGCATATTACCATTCCTTGCCATGCCACCCTCCAAGGTGAACCCCAGTTACACACAACTCAGCATCCAACAGTCAGATAAAAGTGCCTACACAGCAGAAGTCAGCCAAGGGTCTGCAGGTGGGCTCTGGGGCAGCCCTGAGAAGCCAACTAGACTCAGCCAGTAGTGACTTAAAGGTGACAGCCTCTGTATCTGTTACCAGCTAGCATGCCTCTTCAGCTCCCTGCTTGCTAAGCTGCTGCTTCGTTTGTGTTTTCTGTCCCAACCACGTACTGCCCTCATGACAAGCCACCTGGGGAATGGGTAAGACTTCCCTGAAGACAAACTGAGTCATTTGTTCTGCAGATGCATGGTACTAAGCACCACTTGCAAAAGGATTTTTTCCTCTACAATGCCTCCAAAGCTAGAAGCAAGACCTATATTAACATGCGAGAAATCTCTGAACGGTTCCGGTTACCTCCCAGTGAGTACGTCATCATCCCGTCAACATACGAACCCCACCAGGAGGGAGAATTCATCCTGAGGGTCTTCTCAGAGAAAAGAAATCTTTCAGAGTAAGTTGCAGATGAATTTATCTGGCCATAAAGGTGGAGGTGAGCTCACTAGTCTGCTTTAGTCATGTTCCCAATTTGCTACACCTGCTTTTAATTTTCTCAACCTCATTAGAAACTCCAAGCTGCAGACTCATTTCCCCAAGCTTCCCTCAGAGTCTACCAAAAGCCTGTTTGAGTTGTCTTTGGAGAAGCTTACTACTTGCGGGATACCCTTTGTAAACATACCATTAGCCATTTTTAATAATGAAAATGAACCTGTTTGGGTTTTATTGCTATATGCCCCTGGATTAAGTTTTGGCCACACAGATCATTGAACTAGATCTAATGAATGAAACACAAAAGTAAGCAGTTAGTTATTTTCCATCTTGCTCTTCAACTATTTTCCCAGAGCTCAGCAAATTGCAGCTAGTGTCACCCTACTTAGGTCAAACAACTTGTTTTACTCCCAGCTGCCAAAGTTCAGTGTTATCAAAGGTTCTTTAGAGGTGTAAACCAGGCAGCAGCCCTCCTGGAAGTAGTACTTGGAATGCTCAGCTCAAACTGGGAAAAAGCTATGTCTAGAGCCTGCTTGGAAACCAGCCCACACCACTGGCTGTTTGGAAAGTTCAAGTGTCTGCTTACAAACCAGCCACAGAAACAAGACACTTTCCCAATTTATTTATTTTCTGCTTTCTTCTAGGGAGGTTGAAAACATGATTGAGGCAGAGCGTCCATCAGTAAGTACTGTCCTGGGCCTCTTTTGTACATGAATAGGGGCAGGGAGAGGCAGAGCACCACGTCTAGGGAAACCTACAGCAGGAAACAATTTGCAGCCACATCACAGCTCCTTTAGCATAAACGCCCCCATTTTCTCATCAAGATACTTCTATTAACACTTGCTCTATATATACTACTTTCTGATTTGGCCAGAGGAACATGTTTTGCCAGATTTGAAATCTGCTCCTGGCATAAAGAAGCTGGATGCTAAGCATTACCTTTGCCTCCATCAATGGAGATTATTAATTTACCAGCAGAGGCCTAGCTCTGTGCTCCAAGATACTTTGTTTATGAAACTGGCATCTCATCTAATAAAGAAAGAAGTACCTTATTTTGAAGTACACCCCTTTCTGGAAAGGGATCCTAATGATACTCAGATTCAAACTAGTGTCCATGACAAGCTCTAACTCTTCAGCCTGGGGTTTTACATGTTTTTATAGGAATATACGAAAGCTAATACAATTAGTCTTGAAAAAAAATCAGAGGAAATGCTCTTGCACAGAATTGAGCTCCATCAAACCTTACTCAGAAGTGTTCCCCTTTCATTTGCTGCCATGATTACAAAATATCTGTCCAAATCTGGTGGTGTTTAATTGCCACTTCATATAGCATCGATCTGTGGGCACAGAAGTCTAATCTCCACTGCACTCACAGGTTGGGAAAAAGAAAAGGAATAGTCAGAGCTAAAGGTACAACAGGGATATTATTTAAGCAGACAAAGCCCCACGTGAGATAGGACACTGTTTTCCTATGGTTTCTGCAATTTCTGTCCTTCAGCATGCAATTTCTCGGTGGGTGCATTTTCCCCTCATATTTGTAGATGTGAAAACTGTATGAATACAGGAAATGGGAAATAATTGTATGAATATAGAAATGGAAAAATAAATGTGAGAAAGGGCAAGAGAAAAAAACCCACAAACTTTACCATCATCTCTGCATAATCTGGGTAAAATCTACCGTTCTGTTTAAAACCACTTTTTTTTTTTTTAATTTTGCATCTTTTTGTACAGAAGAAGAAAAAGGGCAAGGTGGGTACTTGTGCAATGTGCTGAGGGCCAGCAAGGCGATGAGCGTGTGCGATGCATGCAGCAGGAGCGGAGTCCCATGGGGTCGTTATGATTTCTGTGCATCTGGAAACCGATCTAGTTAATGAAGGGCACTGGAAAAGAGGCCATTTGCAGGCAGCAAAGATTTTTGTCTTCCTCCACTAAATTCTAACGAAATAGCATTAGCATCATATACCACTTTCATTCAAAGGGGTGGAAAAAGGTTAACAGAAACTTTTCAGCTTTATAAGCTTGATCCTCTGGGTTGCTCAAGCTGCCCACCCTCCCTGCCCCTCCAGAGGCCCCCTGACACCCCTTCCTGGTGCAAAGCACCTCTTCTCCAGACACGTGCCCTCACATTTGCTTTCTAATTCCTAATGCAGCTGCGCCTCTATCCTGAAGTTTCTGCTCACCAAAGTCCAGGATTCTCCATCCTGTTCTATGCAACACATTTAGGGCCTTGAAAATGGAACCAGGCATTTTAATCTCAAGACAGGCTGATTGCAATTAATACTCTAGGGTAACATATTTGCATCTTCTGGCAGCTTTCTTTGTTTTAAATAAACTAAAACAGAACAATTGCATGTGGCTGCTTACAGCTGAATGCTTCAATAATTAATGAGAAAGTACATACGCTTTGCATAGCTAACAAGCTCCTATACAAATACTCCTTTTCTGTGTAGGATTCAGATTCTGTTTTCATTGCTCCTGTCCTTCATAGAGAGGGGCAAGTTCATCAGTTTAACTGAGACTCGAGAATCTGGGAGGCTTACTTTGCTTAAAAAGAAAAGTAACATTTAAATGGCTGCTGTCTTTCTGAGCAGCAAAGCTAGAAGCCAGAGATTGTGCTCTTTTTCCAAAAAGACGTTTGCAGCTTGCTTTTCAGCATGAGAACAGTAACTTCAGAACTCCATGCCCCCTCACCTTTTTTTTTTATTATTATTATTTTCTTTCATTCCCAGCTCTGGCTTCTCCAGTCCTGCCCTCAGGGGTGGGAGCTGTTGCTGCATGTGCTTTCCCACAGAATAGTTGTCACCAAATATTTTCCCTTCCACTATTTCTTGTGTAATTTCCACTTCTCTTTTGCTCTCTTCCTTCTTCTTCTAGCCTATCATCTTAATTTCTGACAGAGCAAACAGCAATAAGGAGCTGACAGCAGATGAAGATGCTGGCAAAGATGGTGAAAAAACCCATGTAGATGAGAAAAAGGTTTCTGCAGCAAGTGACAATTTGGGGGAATAGAGCTTGGTCTGGCTAGTATGAGCATAGAGTAGCTGGGAAGACCATAGGAATGGCACAGTAAAGTGTCCTAAGATACTTAACTGCTTTTCATCAGATCTTAGCATAACTTGCATCTGGTTTAGGTGCACAAATGGCACCCAAGGGGCTTCAGGAGCTCCTGGCAATGATCCCAGCCTCTCCCCCTTACAAATTACACAGCCCTGTACCAGTCCCCATGTTGTTTGCTTTGTTACGCATAATTCCTGTAATATTGGCAGGAGGGAAGGGAGGGAGAATATAGTTTCCTTTTCCAGCATCAGCCACAGAGATCAGGCTTGCTCTTCGAATGTGTCCGAGACGGAGGAAAACAATTAAAATGAAGCTGTCTCATGTGCTGCTTGTCCCCAGCAAGGCACCCCCCACATTGCAAACAGCTCTCACGCCCGAGTCCCTCTGGTCCATTCATAGCCTACAGGGTGGCTATGGAGCAGACATGCCTCTTCTGCTCCAAGCTTCTCCTTTGTAATGCTTGGGAAAAAAAAGAGAGAAGATAAGCATCTGTCAGTGAAAGTAATCCATTTAGGCTCCTTCCAAGAAAATGGAGAGCAATGGGATGAAGTTAAATACTCAACAGTTTTGCCAAGGAACACATTTAACCAAAAACAGGGGAAAGGACCAGGAGGATGACCCATTCCTCCAAAGAGCTCCAGATTCAGTAAGAGGCTCCTTCACATGAGGGTGAGTGAGCCATCCAGGCCCCTTCCCTTCCCTGCTGGGCTAATGCTGTCTCTCTCCTTTGCTTGTCTCTTTTCAGCGCCCTTCAGCAAAAACTCGTGAAGGGAGTGAAGAGGAAAAACAGTTCAGGAATATTTTCCGACAGATTGCAGGGGATGTGAGTATGCAGCCGATCCTTGTCTCTGCCACCAAAGCAGCCTAGCCACAACACCACCTAAAACAACTGCTTCACAAATTCAAAACCCTGAATTTTAAAACTTCCTATGAATTTCCTTCCATCAAATTTCCTTTGAGATCCGAAGCTAAGCAAAATCATATCAAAATCCAATTAATTTGCAGCTATCCTCATATATACATATAAGCTATTCCCATTGTGTAGAAGGGAGCCTAATTTAATGTTGGGCTTTTACTTTTATCACTACTACATGATGCTATTATGCATAGCATGTATAAACAAGTTAGAAATACAATGCCCTCCAGTATATGATTAATGAGAGAAGTTAAAGGTAAAAACAGGTCAAAGAACTGCATAAACCAAGAGGCTGCAAATGGATTACAAGGATTTTCACATTTTGCTCTTTGGCTTAATCAGTGACTTGAAATTACTGGTCATTATTCTAGTTGTAGTTTAATAAGTCCTATACGGTAACTTTAAGCCTACCTCGTACTGCAGCCTCAAGAAAGATTTGGACCACTGTTTTTGTGAACTAGAATGCGCTTTAGCTGGAAGCATATGTATGCTGTACTGAAAAGTGACCAAAGACTTCATACTTTTAGCATATACATTCATAAAGTGATCTGCTTAATAAGGAATGTTGTAATTAATTATATTTTCACATTTCCCACCAGGACATGGAGATCAATGCTGAAGAACTCAGGAACGTTCTCAATAATGTCGTAAAAAAACGTAAGTTTGAGCATGTTTTTCAGTAACCCTGGACAAAGAAACCTGTGATAGACTGTAACCCTCCACCCCTGCGTTGCACTCTAAAAAGTATTTATGGTTTCAAACTCACAAATTTCCTTGTTACACTTCCATAGACTTTTCCTCTCAGACATTAGTGAGCTGAATGTTTCATAGAGATGCTCTCTACCAGTGATCAAGTATTGATCATGCAGGAATGAGCAAAAGTTCATTGGAAGCGCTACGTGGAATAACATAGCATTTCAAGCAGTCTGCAAATGCCCTTTAAAAAAGAATTCTAGTGGAGAGGAAGGCTTTTCTCCCTGTTTAGCAAACTTTAGCCTGTAGACCCTGGGCTTGCTTAGTTACCTGGGAGTTAGTTTAGAGTCTTCCAAAGGTTTTTATTGTATATAACATGTCAACAAAAGTCATCTCTAATTCACAAGCAATAAAGTTAAGAGTCCCTTCAGATTTCTCTACTATTAATTTCTTACTGGATGAAGGAAGTAGGTTTGGCTTCTACTCTGAGTAGAGTTTCACCTAAGAGGAAAAAGCGCTTGGTGACTTGCATGACCTATTTTCACCAGGGATCATTTATTTCAGATAAGGACCTAAAGACAGAAGGGTTTGAACTGGAATCCTGCCGCAGCATGATTGCTTTAATGGATGTATCCTTTTCCAGTGAAAGAGGAGAGCTTGATACTGCACTAGTCCACTTGGGTTGTACTTCCCACCACTACACACACACAACTTAGTAAGCCAGGGAAACAGAACAGGACATTATAGTCCGTAGTCAGATAACACAGCATTCCTGGTTTGGCACATCTTAACTCCAGTCATCTCAACGTTAGCGTAGTTGGCAGATGAAAATATCTCAAAACAGAAAACTACAGAATAAGTCAGCCAGTATGATACCCTTCTTTAGGTATCAGTCACTGGCCAGCTCATGTACAAAAGCATGATTTTACTATTTTTTCAAACCAACTCAACATAACTACAGTTCTTGCCAATGAAATTACTATATTTCTCTCAAGTTTATATGTATTATACATTTCACTGAGCGCTTAGCATGCAACACATACAGAAATTGTCTTAGAGCAAGCATAATAAAACATGCTACAAGATGCCATACAGGGTTACCTCCGATACAACATCACTCAGTTTTACTGTTTGATATAATCCATGATTTTGAGAGAACACAAACGCACTCACACATAACCAGAAGAAAATTCTAACTACAACCCACAGCCATAATAGCTGGAGCCTAAACACATTTTTGTAAGTGGCTTTAGTCAACGTTTTGCTTAGTTCTCAATTCATTTTAGGCAAGGCAGAAAGAGCTCTATTCTAGGATAAAGCTCAGTTGTCTCAAAAATGTTGAGTAAGCTTCGCATTTGGAGGTATTTGGAAAGAGGTCACTAAAACATCCTGCTCATGTACTTCATAATAGCTGCAGGAACAAGCCTGTCTCCTGCTCCAGATGTTTGCTTCTACACAAAGTAAAAACAGTACTTCACACTCCTGAAAGGAAATACTCCAAAATGGTCACAAATATTTAACTGCACAGCTCAGCCAGCTCTTAATGCTGAGGAGATCCTGAACTTAGTTTCACATTCATGCCTTCACCAATAGCTGCAGACTTAATGAATTTTCTCTATAAAATATTGTGGGTTTTTTACCTGAATGTTTGTATCACAGACAGACGGCTCAGGGAAGATAAACTTCGATGAGTTTCGACACCTCTGGGACAAGATTAAAAGCTGGCAGGTACTGCTGGTATCCCCAGTGCTGTTCTTCACAGCTTTTGCAGCACAAAAGCTTGCGTAGGAAAAACAGACCTCTCTACATACACTACAACAAAAAGAAAAGCTAAAATATTGCAAACTAGCTTCTAAAATAAAAATAACATCTCATCCTACTCACAGCCTAAGCAAACAGCCTGAATCTCTGAAGCTCCAGCCCTCATGTAAGGATTTCCCCCATGAGAATAGCACAGAGGCATACAAATTGGAGGAGGAGGGTGATGGGAACTAGATTAAGGGCTCACAAATAGCTTAATTAGGACAATTAAGAGAGAGGATTAACAGCATAAACTCAAGTCAAACAAGGAGAGTCTCTAGGGGTGAGCTTTTTGCTTCCCACAGCATGGATCTAAATTATTTTACTTTGTGACTGAGAGGAGCTCTGTGATAACAACCCAGGCTGCCCAGCAGCAGCAATGTAAGGCAAACAGCAAAGCCCCCAGAGCCTGAGGTACACATCCCATACCCACTCAGTGGGCCCATTCAACAGAAGTACAAGCATTTATTTCTGTTGTCTATTTATGTTTTTGTTGTTCTTCCAGAAAATCTTCAAGCGTTACGACACAGATCATTCGGGAACCATTAACAGCTACGAGATGCGCAATGCAGTCAATGATGCAGGTACTTCTCCCAGCGTTCAATGCCCAACAGCCAAAGAAGCCTTATTTTGGCTGATCTATCACAGGTGAAATCAGGAATGCAGTGCAGCCTTTTAGAGAGACCCTAGAGAAATTTAAAAATCCTTTTTTTCCCCAACAGAGCTTCTAAAATAACCAAATGGCAAGTCTTGTCTCTCTTGCTAAACAGATTTCTTCAGCTTTTTAAACTTTCCAATGAATAAGGCTCTGCTGTCTTAAGGATCTTGCGCTTGGAGTCCCACTCTTCAGGGGGACAAGGGAGCGCTGAAGGTGTTTGATTTAATTTAAGCTGGGGATTCTTTATGTTTGTGTAAGTAACCATCAATGAACAGCAGAAAACCTTCAACCCAAGTGTACAGGCACTGAAACCAAGGCAGAGCAGGTTAATGTCCATCAGAGGCAACTGGACGTTTGTGAAGTCCTGCGTGTGTTTCTTAGAGGCACTAAGCCACTGTGGGCTCAGTCCCCTCTTCTACCCGCACAGCAGGAAGTATTTTTGCAAAAGTTGCAGTTAATGAAACTTGTCCTGCAAAGAGAGGCTTTTGCCTCTTCTTGCTTCTCGTCTCAAGCGCATCGGCGTGCTTCTTTCCCTGCACAGCAGGCCTCCCCCAGCAAGCGTCTTTACCAGCTGCTGTTTCTCTAAGGGAGCAAGATGGCTTCTTCCATCAGAAAATCTGTAGCATCACTATAAAGCTAAATGTGATGATTTCAGTGATATTTTGTCTTCAGTAGTACTTTGGCACTTCAGTTACCAGTTCATCAAGGAACAGAGAGAGATGGCTGTCTTGTACTTCAGAAAACCTCTGTGATTTGATCCTTTGTTAAGGACAAACCTACACCTGGTTTTGGACTCCTGACGCAGTAAAAATGTGGGTCATTTTTATTTTCCAGGTTTCCATTCTCACTGGGAAAGCTGTAAATGTAAAAAAAAAAAAAAAACGAAAAAGAAATTTAAATACCTCCTGCCCTGACTTTAGAACTAAGAACACGTTTTGCAATAAAAATGTCTTGGTCTTATAGGCTGTAGGCTGTACCTGGCCAAGAACCATCAGCACCCAAATCACAACAGACCCTTCGCGAAGCTGCAGCAGTCGGCGTCGCAGTTCGGGAACACCACGCCGAGGAATTACCTCACCTATTTTTTGACCATTTTGCAATCGTGTTTTCACAGCAACTTCCTCCTATGTTCCTGTCGCCCTGTTTTCGTGGCTCTGCCCTCATCAGGCTCAGCGAAGCTGCAAAATCTTTGGTGCAGGCCCCTCCTCTTCATAGTGAGAGCGTGTGGTCGCTCGCATGCTACTGGCCCTCCCAAATCGTAATTTTAAAAGGTTGATCCTCTTTTAAGAAAGCAGCCGGACAGAGGGAAGCTCCTTATAGCTTTACTGCCTTTTACTGAGCGTCCGCAGCCTCCTCAGCTGACCACCCCCAGCGCTTTCCCCCCGGCTGCAGCTCAGCTGTGCCCCGTTTCTGGTCCTCTGCAGGGTTTCGGCTGAACAACCAGCTCTACGACATCATCACCATGCGCTACGCCGACAAGAACATGAACATTGACTTTGACAGCTTCATCTGCTGCTTCGTGCGCCTGGACGCCATGTTCAGTGAGTGGCTGCCCCGGTTCCACTGCGCCGCCTCCCCTCCTCACCCCCCAGACGCACTCTTGTACCCAAACCACTACTGACTACATATAGTTTTAATAATTTATGTGCTTGGGAATCTAAAATACGACACCCGTCCACAAACACAGAACAAAATAAACCACTGCATTTCCCTTCGATTTATAGGATAGAATCATCGAATCATCTAGGTTGGACGGGACCTTTAAGATCATCGAGTCCAACCATCAACCTAACACTGATAGAAACCCAAAACCACCACTAAACCACATCCCTTAAGCACCATGCCTACCTGTCTGATTTTAAATATCTTCAGGGATGGCAATTCCACCACNCCTAATTTTAAATATCTCCAGGGATGGG
>VXBO01004746.1:13959-26949 GCA_013400135.1 Rhinoptilus africanus
TATTAAATTAAAGCAGACATTTTTGTGGCACTTTTTGGTTCCATACATTTGGGCAATACCACATCCAATCAGTGTTGAACACGACTTTGGTGAATTAATTAGCTGGTTCAGACAGTAGCAAGACTACTGCCCCATTGCTATTGACTAACGCCAGAGTTGTTTGTGGGCACAAGTACAAATCACATATATATAGAGAGAATTTTTTTTACACTGTGGGCTGTTTAACAAAATATTGAAATACTGTACAGTGCTCCCTACTACAAAAACCTTTATCTCTCTCAGTGAAAAGAAGAAGCTAAACTTGCGTTTTTCTCAAGTGGTTTTAAAACTGTAGTAAAACCCCCGGAAATTAACAGCTTCATAATGCATTTTTGTCTAATGCGGTTCACATCATAGTCATATCAATACTCTTTAAAAAGTTTTCATTCTCTTTTAAGGCTGGAGAAAATACAGCATCTCTTAAGATGCTCTGCTCCGTTATTTACTTAGCTTCTAGATTGTGTTCAGTTTCACAAATGATTTAATGACAACATTGTTTCTGTGGCCTTCATACAGGTATTCTGGAAGTGTTGCACTGCATCTTGATTGAAAGCCCAGAAGCTTTAAATATAATAGCTGAGGAGCACATCAAATCCATTATTTCATTGTTGGATAAACACGGGCGCAATTACAAGGTGTGTTTGGAAAAACTAAGGGTGTATTGATAATCTTACAAAGATTTGTGGAAAAAAAATCAGAGAAATGTCTATATGGAACTATGTGATTCTAGTACCTTTAAAAGAATAACCTCAAAGTGCATCTGTAAAATGGCTTCGTTGAGATTAAAAAAATGTGTAATGTATAATTGCTTTCCAGTTTTAAATACAGCAAATAATTATGACAAGGAAATAGTTACGAAATATCGATAACCAGTCAGAATTTTGGATTTGTTGAGAAAATGAAGCATTCTGGTGACGGTAAGCACGTGGGCAGAATAGCTTGTTCTGTGATGCGAGGCTCTGCAGAAGCAGTGAACTACCATTGTTGTATCTGCAGAAAGGCAGAACTAAATCCTGCAAAGTCATTCCTAATTTAAGCAATAGTAATAGTAAAAGCAAAAAAAAATTAAATAAGAAATCGGAAAAATAATCCAAATATCTGAAAACACAGGTGTTCAGAAGAAAGAAAAAACCCTGAGTTACACCAGAAGAAATAATGGTGGAAATTAATTTATACATCAATGTGCAATTTATTATGGCAGAAGAAAGTGAACTGTTTCTGGCTGCGATCAGGATGACATCACAACACAGAGGAGGATATAGTTTTATGTGTGATTTTCTGATGTGAGTTTCCTTCCTCAATTAAAATTTTATTTGAAAGACTGATAACCTAGAGGAAGAACAAAGAAAGTTGTAGTGAGCTGAAATTACTCATTTACAGGAGAAGGTAATACAAAGAACCTAACCAACTGCAGATTGGAAAAGAAGTATTTTTCAGCATGGTTAAGGAGTATAAACTGATATAAGCAGACACACACACACAAAAGTTGAAATTACAGCAGTTAAGTTTAGCTTACTATTTCTAGCTGTTACCAAGATTCTTGTGGTGTGCCAGTCACCTGCAAAGAGAACCTTTCAGCTGGAGCATCTTACTGTAGACCTTATAGTAGGAACTTAAAGCAGCAAAGGAAAATGTTGTGTACAGAACAATTAGACTGGGTAATGGAATTGTATACTTACGTTTGTAATGTCTTTTATTAAACATCACTAGGTAATGGTGTAGTGTGAAATAATGAATTTATTTGTTATTCCGGAAAAAGTGTATTTTGTCTTCCTGATGAATTAGAAATTCTGTTGTGATTTAGGAAAGAAGAAACAGTAATATTAACAAAAATAGTCTTGTAAACTATTGATTTGGAGGATTTTTTAAATGAAAACCCTTGTGTCAGAAATACGGTCAGCGAGTGCATAGAGATTATTTCAACAGTTTATCTGTAAATTCTGATTTACTGATAATCACTGATCTTGTCAGACACTTTACCCCTGAGTACCAGTCAGAGTTTCTGTGCTTATTTAGGTTACTACCTCTGTCCTTCTGCAAGAGGTTTCTGACCAATAACACAAGTGGTAGAAAGGAAAATGCATGGGCTGGGACATGGCAAAGCTCACAATATATTGGCTTAAACTGCTGTTGAGGGTGGTTTTGTGCTAATCCACTGTGCAGGGAAACAGGAGTACTTAAAATAGATGTTCTGTTATGCTGCTCCTTGTGTTGTACAACAGTTTCCAAAATGATAATCAAGAGCGTGAAGAAGGTTATTTGTCTTGGAGGTGGTCTATAAGAGTTTAGACCATTTGGGCTTGTTGCTGTTGCTTGACAGGGCTCAAGTGCCTCTTTAAGGTTCTTTTTTTGCAAAACTGTTCAGCTTTGTCCTTCAGCATTAAATGCTATCTTACTTTGTTCTCTCTTCCAGACCCTTTTGCTCCAGTAATCTGGGGGAGAATTAGGTCAATCTCTCTTGATTTTCAGACTGTGACCAAAAAAATAATAGCTGAAATTTTAGAATAAGATCTTTCTGAAACTCTGTTTTGCTTTTAGTGAATTCTTTAAAATGTTTTTCATTTTAATAATAATGGATTAATTCTCATATTGAAAACATGCTTTCAGAGCAGATTCATAAGCAGTCTGAAAATTGCAGTTGAAAATTGTCCACTAATTTTGCTCAGAAACTTTTTTTTGCTGCAGTAAATTTCTCAAATAATTTCATTTTACATTTCAAATTTTTACATGAGATTTTATTTAAAAAATTGTAAACATCTGACACACAGCTGTTCTAGCTTTGCTTTTTTCCAATCAAAATGAGACTTAGGAATCTCAGAGGAAGGGTTTTTTCAGGCATTTTGCAAACCCTGTGTTCTGAATTTGTGTTCCATGAATGTTTGCTGTCCTCTATCAGTAGTACACTCAATTCATATATGTGAAAATTCTTTAGAAAAAAAAAATGTGTCTTATGTTCCTTCCTTTAGGTCTATTCTGAATGTAAATGAAGCTGACAACTGAATAGTAGTATATGCAGTTGCCTTTACCCAGCTTTCTTTGGATTATTTTTTTTAAGGTTCTTGATCTGCTTTGCTCTCTCTGTGTCTGTAATGGAGTCGCAGTTCGTGCCAATCAAAATCTGATTTGTGACAATCTGCTGCCTAGAAGAGACTTACTCTTGCAAACACGTTTGATTAATGATGTGACAAGGTATAGTGTCGTGTTTTATTATTATATTCGAAAAAATGGAACTTATGGGTCTTCAGTAATTAATTGAAGAAAATACCATAGCCTAAAGAGATGTTCCACAGCTTTCAATATTCAGACACACACATTAGGAAATGTTTATGTATTAGCTTCTGAAGAAAACATTTTTACTAACAATGCAGCAATTGTAATGGGAACTGCTTGAATAGAAATTGCTAATTAATAGTAAGATCTGTTTTGAAATGGAAAGATGAAAATTGCTTGTTTCTCATTCAAAACAGAGCATGGCTTTACCTAATAATTATTATTGAGTATGTAAATCTACTGTAAAGCACTTGTGTGTTTTAAGAGGGATTTGATTTCCTGACAAACTCACTCCTCTTTTTTGATTTTAGAAAATGATCTTCTTATTGCTCTTTTGAGTATAATTTTTTTCAAAGCATGGACCCTATACCTTTGAAAGTGATTCTACAGCACTTTATAAAGTCATAAAATGAATCACTGTTTAAATATTGTAAGCAAAATGTGGACATCTACACTCTTACCATATTTGCAAACTGAATTTGACTATTATGCAGCACTATAGTTCATGTATTGCATTTATTTTTACACTAACTGGCTTACATTTTCTTTCCTAGCATAAGGCCAAACATATTTTTGGGTGTTGCCGAGGGCTCTGCACAGTACAAGAAGTGGTACTTTGAGTTAATAATTGACCAGGTTGATCCATTCTTGACGGCTGAACCCACCCATTTACGAGTTGGATGGGCCTCTACTTCAGGTTATGCCCCCTATCCTGGAGGTGGAGAGGGATGGGGAGGCAATGGTGTTGGTGATGACTTGTACTCTTACGGTTTTGATGGGCTTCATCTGTGGTCTGGTAGGTACATTTTTCACTTCCACTTATTCTTACATTTAGGAGGTACCTAACTTTACCTGCAGTACCTGTGTGTATATGGCGTGCTATTTTATAGTGAGCTAACATGCAGAACTCCAGGATGCCATGAAGTTATTTAGAATTTCAGATCAGACTTATGTGGGATTTTAGTCAATATTGAATTATACCAATTAGGCTTTTTAGCAGACAGCTTCTATTTTCATGATTTTTGATCAAAAAATGGCATTTTCCAGATTTAGATCAATACTGAATTAAATCTATCTGTTCACAATCAATGGATGCATTCATCTCAGACAAATTCATTGTATATTGATCTGCATTTGCATTATTCTTTCACTTTTTATGTACAGTTGAAGGAAAATGGCATTATTATCCTCATATCTATTGATAGAATTAAAAAATTGAATTTAAATTTTGATAAATAGTTTCATAAAAGACAATTTTGTCAATTTGAAATAAGAATAGCTACACTATTACCAACTTCAGTTGGTTTTAGACCATGAATTTCTGTGGTTTATTGTCAAACTGAAATCCTGTAGTTGCTAAATTTGGGGAATAAACCAGACCTTATTTCAGTCCTTATGTTTACAGTCTTTATTTATGTAGTAGCATGTTAATTTCCCTTCCAAAACACTCTTGCATACAGTAAATGAAAGTTATTTTTTTAGCATGCTTAATTTGTGATGTGTGCTTTTTTTACTGTACAATATTCAAGGCATGTAGGCAAAATCATTAACTTCCCCATATTTCTTAGTGCTTTGAAATGCCATATACAGCTAAGTACTCCTTAATTGCTCAGAACAAAATAGCATGGGGCCATGCAATTAAAAGGTGTGTTGTAAATACAGTGTACATAGATACGCTGAGTTTGATTTTTGTAGCCTTAATTCTAACATTGCCTTATTTGGTTGTGTTTTCCTTTTTAATTATATTGGCATTGTTCTAGCATAGGATTTTGTATATAAAATATATGTGTGTGTCTGCCTGTCTGTGAGCGCGCACACTTAATTCAATATTTTTTTCAGCACTATATTGAGTCCGGCTGAGATGGAGTTAATTTTCCCCATAGCAGCCCTCAGTGCTGTGCTTTGTACTGGTACCTAGAAAGATGTTGATAACACACCAGTGTGTTGGCTACTGCTGAGCAGTACTCGCACAGCATCAAGGCTGTCTATCCAACATTCCCCCCTCACCAGTAGTCTGGGGGTTGGTCAAGATCTTGGGAAGGGACATAGCCAGGACAGCTGAGTCCAGCTGACCAAAGGGATATTCCATGCCATATGACATCTGTTCAGCAATAAAAACTAAGAGAGAGGAGGACTTGGGGCATTATTACGACATTTGTCTTCAGCAGCAACCACTATGCGTACTGAAGCCCTACTTCCTGGGAAGTGGCTTGGCATTGCCTGCTGATGGGAAGTAGAGAACAAATCTTTTGTTTTCCTTTGCTTCCACATGTGGCCTTTGCTTTTGCTTTATTAAACTGCCTTTAACTTGACCCACAAGGGCTTTTTGCATCTTATTTCCCCCCACCCCACCCCTCGTCCTGCTGAGGAGCGGAGTGATAGAGCAGCTCAATGGGCATTCAGCCAAGGCAAACCATCGCAAGCACTACTGAGCAATTCTCAAATGACAGAAATAATGATTTTGGGAAGTAGGCTGGAAGACATCTATAACATACTCCATTAGAAACGGCTGAACAAATCATTAATATGAAATTAAATACTAATTGAACCTCAGAAATACAGTGCTGAAAAGTCTTTTAAATCTCGTGTCCTATAGTAAGGGAAAATTCAAAGTACTTAAACTGTCCTGAACAGTTGACTTGACTTGTTCTTAAGAAGTTCCAAAACCAACAATTTGGAATAGCACTTAACTGCTTAATTAGACTTGCTATACAGTTAAAGTACAATGTTTCCAAGGGAATTGTTTTGAAGGGAATTTTCAAGAGATATTTCTTGGCTAAAAATATATTCAGATATTCAAGTGCAATTGAAAAACTACAGTGTGGATAGTTAGATTACTTCAGCTATATTATCTCTAGTTAATTATTATAATTGCCGAGTCCTGTGCATGGCTGTAAGGTTCACCTTCCCAGGTAGGGGAAAATGAAGCTCCCTCTGTTGAGTGTATGACAGTAGTTGATAAGGAAAACATGGTCTGTTAAATTCTTGATCCATTTTCTGATTACTCAGTATACCATTCTGCCTCTTGATATTGCAAACTTGGATATTAGTCATAATCATAGCTCCGGTAGAATTATAGACTCATAGAATGGTTTGGATCGGAAGGGACCTTTAAAGATCATGTAGCCCACCCCTCCTGCCATGGGCAGGGACATATTTCACTAGACCAGGGTGCTCAAAGTCCCGTCCAACCTGACATTGAACACTTCCAATGATGGGGCATCTGCAATTTCTCTGGGAAACCTGTTCCAGTAACTCACCGCTGAATATTTATAGATATGTGAATCTGGTGTTTCACAAAAAGCTAGAGAAGAAAAAAAAAAAAGATATATCAATGTTAGCTTTATGAAGAGGGCATTATTTACTGTGCCTTAGTACTCTTGCATCAGGTTACAGTGGGAACTTGCGTGAATTCAACTGAGCATATTCTGTCTTACGAACAGTGTCAGAGGTCTCAAGTCATTTGCTCGGTTTATGCACTTTTCTGCCATATATAAATGTGAAGAATGTTGACTCACTGTATGTCTCTAGAAGCAGAACTGTTCATAAAACAGATGAAGGCAGGATCATGTCTTTGTGACTATGAACAAAAAACTTGATGGTGGTTTTGAGGAAATAATGTCATTGTTAAACCTGTGAGAGTCTGCTTAAAACTTGTGATTACTTAATACCTTTATCCTAGGTCGAGTACCCAGAGCTGTAGCATCTGTCAATCAGCATCTATTAGCATCTGATGATGTGGTCAGCTGCTGCTTGGATTTAGGTGTACCCAGCATTTCATTCCGCATTAATGGACAGCCTGTACAAGGAATGTTTGAGAACTTCAGTACAGACGGGTTTTTCTTTCCTGTTGTGAGCTTATCAGCAGGTGTAAAGTAAGTACAACTTAATGTTCACTGTTGTGTTCTTCACTGTCTTGTCACGCGAAATGCTGTCCAAATTCATGCATGATTTGTTCCATTTTGTTGTTTCAGTTCTGCCCAACCAGCCGCTGGGAGGGAGGGAGGCACCAAAGTACTGATTTGTTTAGTGGTGATTTCACTTAAGGGTGAAATGTGAGCCTGTTAGCAATTTGACCGAATCACGGTGTCTGAAAATCATTATTTTATGGGTATTTGGTGACCTAGGGGAAATTAATTTTGTCTCGTACCAATTATCAGTGAAAAAAAAAGCACATTATAAACATAGCACCGCATTTGGCACTAATTAGTATTCTCGCTGGCTTTCTCAGCAGGTAGTAAAAAACCTAAATCATCATGAAAACTGATACTATATTCACAGCAGGAAACACAAAGAATTGATGAGAAGAAGTTACGGAATCTCATTACTAATGTTGCTCATTTCTTACCTGTTTGGTAGCTAAAATACTGAGATTCGAACTTACTGTTTTTAGGCTTTATTGTTACCTTACCTTTAATTAATTTAGAAAATCTTCTGCAAATATCAGTCTACTTAAGTAGCAAAAGAACATTGTAGAGAGGTTGGTACTGGTCTCTTCCCACAGGTAATCAGCAATAGAACAAGAGGGAATGGCTTCAAGCTGCAAAAGGGTAGGTTTAGACTGGACATTAGAAAAAAATTCTTCACAGAATGAGTGGTCAGACACTGGCATAGGCTGCAGGGAGGTGGTGGAGTCACCACCCCTGAATGTGTTTAAGAGTCGTTTAGATGTGGTGTCGGGGGATATGGTGTAGAGGAGAACTTTGTAGAGTGGGGTTGATGGTTGGACTTGATGATCCCAAGGGTCTTTCCCAACTTGAATGATTCTATGATTAATGTTAACATTAAAAATCTGACAAAAGACTAGCTCTAGCACCATTATAACTTGACCAATTTATATTCAGTTCATCTTCAAGCATCTTCATTGCTGGTATTGACAGGCAACACTTTAAGGAAGGAAAGACATGAAGATAATTAAGAAGAATTATTCAGTAAGAAAAGTTCCTGTCTTTTGTAGGCTGGGCATGATTTCTGCATAAAGTATGGGTTACTTGTGAAATTTTTTCACTGGGAAAAAATGCTAACAGTCTAGATGTCAATAGCTATTAGAAACTGACAATCTGGGAAGAAATAAGCAGGAGCAGAGCAAGAGATTGTGGTGAAGGAGAGAAAAAGATGCACAGAGATGTCTTTTATTTAAAAGATAGTTTCTCTTATACATGGTAAGTTTTGAGAAACAAAGATATGGTATGGCCAGGATAGACATTATGTAACTTTCATAAGTGAAAGAAAGTTCAGGTTATAAATGGTTCATACATTTAGCAATTAAGAAAGAGGAAATCTTTTTTTCTCTGAGGTGAAGTAAATCAGATAACTAGTTATCTGTGGGCTTTTCCTTCTATGATCAATCTCATGCTCAAAAGAACCTCCCAGGTGAGAATACTAGCAGGAACCAAACAGAATAAAGGGGGCCTGGGAAGGGCCTGAAAATCAATTTCCATTTGTTCTCTGGGAGTGACCCTACAAGAGCTTTTGAAAATGCTCATTACTTTTTTCTGGAAGAAATCTGCCTGAACTTCTGTAATTATTTTTCTTCATTCTTATTTGATGTTGTCTGTGCATTTTGTGAGAGCATGTTTCCTTGTAGTTAATAGTAGCTGGTGGCAATAGCAGGTTATGTGTCATCTTCGGTGTCTGTTAATATCACAAAAACGTTATTACATGGGAATCCTGAGTTCATGAATGGAGGAATGTGTTCTGCACTGGGCACAAACTCTTATGTTTCTACTTGTGTTGTGGCTTATCTGCTTTATGACTTTCTCAGTCTCTGATTATGGGTCTGCTTTATCATTCCATCATCAGTTTTTCCTCTCTAAACCCTTGTCAGCACCTGCTTACCCACCCTGTCTCTTACTCTGTTTTCTACTCTAGACATTTTCTTCCTATCTATCCATTTGCTCCTTCTACCGATGGTACTTGTAGCAATACAATATGGCTGTGCAAATAATCAAGGAATTTAAACAGCATCTCTGTATTGAAAATTAATTTTCTTTTAATCTATTTTTCTTTTCTTCTACTCAGATTTATTCATCCTGTTCTTAAAATGTGTGTAAATACAGAGATAAAGAAATGAAATATGAGACTAACTCTAAATGAGCCATCCAGCATGTTTTTAGGGAGGTTAGAGGTCTGGATGTGTAGACATGAAAAGTCAACATCTTAAAAGGAAATGCTTGGTGCTTTTAGTAATTAAAAGTGAGGTGCATTAAATACTGTTATCACAGAGATCTTGTTTTTCTCAGACAGCCTTTGTAGTAAAGACTGTTTAGCATAGTCTTGTCATTCAGGCTAGGAAAACTTAAGTATAGCTGCTCGCACATTACCAGAATGGTGGGTGCAGTTGCCTGTGTGCAGCCCAGCTCCAAAATGAAGCAAAAAAGAGTAGTAAATAACCTAAATCTGTTTAACTATTTCCAGCTGTCTTTCAGGAGTTATATTGCTTTATATTTGATTTTCAGGAGGGTTCTTTCTAAGGTAAAGCTCAGACAAATTAAAACAAGTTTTTCAAATAAAAACATTTGAACATTTCTTTTAAAATGAGGCAAAAAGCCACAGCTTCTTGGAGTGTTCAGGTTTTTAAAAGAGAGTGTGCAGCATTAGGAGGGTATGCAGCATTAGGAGGGTATAGCCTGTGTGAAGGTTTAGATACTGCAGTGAAGAGAAGAGCAGGGAGAAAACTGGCCTTGAAAGGAATGAGAACATCATAAAGATCAGGTGAGATTTAATAGTTTGCAAGAACTCAGAAAAACTGACCAAACTGGCAGGAAGCAAGGAGCTATTTGCGGGAGTGTGGTTGGCAAAGGAAGAATTGTATGAGTCTCTTCATTTTGATTCTTTCTTTGACTTTTATCTATTTAGGAAGTTAGACTTCTAGGCCTTAAAATAAAATTGACCCCCTTTTTATTTTTAAAGTATTTTGATCTGTGTGAGGGCTTGCCATAAAGAGAGGTCTGAGCTCAAAGTTGTCATCTCAAATATTTATGATCATTCAAATATTTTAAACAGTGGATTTCTAAAATGAAATTAGAACGTTCAAGCCTAATAAAAGTAATCAATAATAATATATTTCTTAAGGACATTGAACTGTTTCAGATATTTGTGACTTGTGCTTATATACATCCTGTTTGAGAAAACTGTGTCTTAATTTTTCCTCCTCTTTTTATATTATTAATGTCTCTTACTTTCAATGAAATATCTTGATCTGATAGTTCTAGTATTTCTAGATGTGTAAATAAAAAGTGGGATAAGCTCTTTCTGGTCACCCCATCAGAACAAATGCATGGGCTTTTTCTTGGAGGCAACAATTGTTTTCAATTTTCTGTGGTTGTTTACCTCTAGAAGTTTACTTACATGAGGACCAAAGTATGAAGTTAGATAGTTTTTGTCTTTGTTGTGTTTCCTGGTATACTCCTAAATTTATATGAAAAATGTGTATCTGAGGATAAACAGAAAACTTTAGGTTTAATACGAATTGTAGTTATGGTTCTGAAACTCATTCCCACTTCCAGTATTTAGTATAATTTCCTTTGCCTGATTTATATATATTATGATTTTAGTGGGCTTTTTTTTAACTATATCCTCTGGTTCTTTTTTCTGCAATGCCAACTGCCCGCATGAGTGCACTGAGAATTTACTTTAAAACTTTTAAGTAGTATATAAATAGTCCATTTGTTGTTTGTTGTGTGTTTTTTTTTGGAGTAACAGTACAATTTAATATAGATTTGTGTTTCCAAATAATTTAAATGCATTAAAAATTTCACAGTTTACAACCATTTGAATTTAAGTAAGAAACTTTTTTTGGAAAATAGACTACTGCACTGAATAATTAGTTTTGCTTTGACCAAAAGAAATTTTACAAAAAATAGTGGGTAGGTGACTGTGTTACTGATAGTACCTGCTAGTATGAATGCTTGATAACTCTTTGGTGTTTGTCAAAGCATGAGATACACCTGCATTTTTATAAATGCTGTTCAAATAAATGTTTAAGTTTCAAAATTATGCATTTATGATGTTAGTATATGCTGACTATTTAAGAGTATAATTTTTTCACTGAAAATTGCACAGAGTTCGTTTCTTACTGGGGGGACGTCATGGAGAATTTAAATTTCTGCCTCCTGCTGGCTATGCTCCCTGTTATGAAGCGTTGCTTCCAAAAGAGAAGATGAAACTGGAACCAGTGAAAGAATATAAGAGAGATTCTGATGGAGTGAGGGATTTACTGGGTACAACACAATTCCTCTCACAAGCTTCCTTTATCCCTTGTCCAATTGACACCAGTCAGGTATGTTAAGTATACAATAACAGGATTGTAAAATATGTAATAAAAAAATGTAAAGTCACAATATGAAAACTAAGCTAGCTTGCCCCCTTTCTTAGTAATTCATCATTTGTGTGCTGGGGTGTATTTAAATGAACTAGATGGTCTTAGATCTACAAGGAGCGGTAACTGGTGCCTTTTCTTCTTTGTGTAATTGTTACTTTCTTTTCTTAGGTTGCTCTTCCTTTTCATCTTGAAAAGATAAGGGACAAACTAGCTGAAAATATCCATGAACTGTGGGGAATGAATAAAATAGAATTGGGATGGACATATGGCAAGGTATGTTTTGAATGACGTGTCTGGGTACAGTCATCTGTATTTGATAAAATCTTCTACCAGAAAACCTGGACTTGGAAGTTGAACGGAGTATTTAATGGTGCTCTATACTTCACTAACAACAGATGAAAGTGTAAGCTGGCAGGAGACAGTGATATTAAGTAGTCATTAGAAAGCAAATTTGGAATATAAATAAGGTACAAATTTTAGCACTATAAATAATTAATAATTTGAACAAAATATTTTAATTGAGAAACTTACAATCTATACCAAGATGGAATTCTACTGAAAATCATACCAATAGTGAGTAGCCCCTCAACTAAATCTTTGTTTACTTTGGTGTTGAGGATCAAAGAGATAACAAGCAAAAAAATCCATTGTGGAAATTTGCTTCTGTTGATAATGGAGACAGGGTTTTGGTGCCTTTTTTAAACATTCAAATTCCTCAAAGCTCAGATTTTTTGTTTAATTAGTTACAGTTAAAACATATCATTATAACGATACCTTATAATGTGATATAGCCTGACAGCTCGAAGAGAGTAAGGCCATCTGGTNTTAATATAGATTTGTGTTTCCAAATAATTTAAATGCATTAAAAATTTCACAGTTTACAACCATTTGATTTTAAGTAAGAAACTTTTTTTGGAAAATAGACTACTGCACTGAATAATTAGTTTTGCTTTGACCAAAAGAAATTTTCCAAAAAATAGTGGGTAGGTGACTGTGTTACTGATAGTACCTGCTAGTATGAATGCTTGATAACTCTTTGGTGTTTGTCAAAGCATGAGATACACCTGCATTTTTATAAATGCTGTTCAAATAAATGTTTAAGTTTCAAAATTATGCATTTATGATGTTAGTATATGCTGACTATTTAAGAGTATAATTTTTTCACTGAAAATTGCACAGAGTTCGTTTCTTACTGGGGGGACGTCATGGAGAATTTAAATTTCTGCCTCCTGCTGGCTATGCTCCCTGTTATGAAGCGTTGCTTCCAAAAGAGAAGATGAAACTGGAACCAGTGAAAGAATATAAGAGAGATTCTGATGGAGTGAGGGATTTACTGGGTACAACACAATTCCTCTCAC
>VXBO01004746.1:36936-83584 GCA_013400135.1 Rhinoptilus africanus
ATAGTAAGCACCTTGAAAAATTCACAAAATCTGAAAATGTAGTTTCTGATTATCTCACTGGAGCATACACATACTATGTTTTTGTCTGGGAAGGACAGAGTCCTATGTGGTGAGAAGCTGCACCAAAGGAACAAATCTTTGCAACATAAATCAAGTATGATTTGGGTTTTTTCCTTTTTCTCTGTCCTATTCATAGCTTATCTGCATTTGTCCTTTTCCTGGGTTATATTTTCTCTTCTGTTTTTGTCCTTTGGTTTTTGAACAGTAATATCTTAATGACTTTATTGAAGGAGACAGGGAATATTTTCAAACTGATTTATTTTCTAGTTGACATTTTCTTTGGAAGCATATCTCCTCCAACCAGCAGTAGCTTCATGCTCATTAATAATTGCAAGAAGATTTTGCAATTGCTCACTGTCCCTCTCAGGTCTGACCATTGATACAGTTTTTCTAATGGTAGAGAATGAGAGACTGCTGTAAGAGAGCTTTTTTGAAGGTTTAAAGTTAAAGAGAAAATGTCACCTTTAGAGGCTGAACTTTTGGCTTTTCCCTAAAGTTGCTCCAAGTTCTCTTTCTTGAGAGATGGAGAAATGAAAATTCAACAGCCTTTCGTCACTGTCTAATAACTGCTACAGGTATATGGAGACACAAAAAGTTTGGTCACAAAAAATGACAGCATTAAAGAAGCGTGTATTTTTCCGTCATGAATGATGGAGGGGTGAAAGCTGGCAACAAGTGTATAGCCACTGATGACAAACTAAATTTTAAACAGATGAACTTAGATACCTGAATCTCACCTTTTGAACCTCAGAGAGCATACTTAGCACTTATTAATAACTTTGATCTATCCAAGGGTGTCTTCTAGTGTCCAACTCATTGTATAAATGAATATTTATTAGTCAAAAAATGATGAAGATAACCAATTCTTCTAATAAATGAGCAACTGACTTGAGCAAATGTTGGGTTTTCAAATCTGTTTGTCCACAAAACTACTACTTTGCTTCACGCTTTTTGTTTGTGTTTTTTTACATAAATCTACTACTGCTTACTAATTACAATTGTTAAACTGGTTTAATGTTTAAATAAAAGGGATAGTGTGTGTAATGTCCATTTATTGCCTAAGTCCTCAGGGTTTTTGGTAGCGATTATACTGAACTTAACTGAACTTATACTTAAATTAGTACTTAAGGTGGCTTTAAGGTGGCTTTAAATCGTTGCTATTATTGTCACTTCATGTGCATTACGTGTAAGAGCTAAAGTTTAGTTCACATTTAACGGATCCAAAATAGAATCCTGGTGTTCTCAGATAAATTACTGTTGTTTTTGTTGTTGTTGTATCGTTTCCTTAGGTTTTGTTCCAATTTGTGCACTGGGTCTATCTCAGATTGGTCGCATGAACCTTGGAATGGATGCCAGTACATTCAAATATTATACAATGTGTGGCCTTCAAGAAGGTTTTGAACCTTTCGCTGTCAACATGAACCGAGATGTTGCTATGTGGTTTAGTAAACGCTTACCAACATTTGTCAATGTGCCAAAAAATCATCCTCACATTGAGGTAACATTACATGTTAGGGAGACACCTGTTGATCAACTGTTTGTTTAGCAAGCTGAGACATTAAACCCTTACTAATACTTACTGTCATCAGATAGTTTGTCATATAAATCTATTAAGTCACTCTTAAATAATTCCAGATGATCTTGTCTATCTCCAGCTTCATTTATGGTAGTATTACCATTCATATGGATATACCTATCTGTTCTATTATGTCTTAAGAATTTATGTTGTTGTGGTTAGCTATTTGAAACATGTCAGTTGTGATTTCCTAGAACCATTTTCTATATTCTGTCTTACATTCACTTTAATTTTTTAAACCTTCTCTGCTATACATTTTTCTTAAATACCTAAGAATTGCATAGTTGAGTTCAGCATCACTTAACGTAATGGAAATATGAGCTAAACAGAGACTGATTTAGTCCACTTTGCTAATCTGAGGGACATTTAAGTGTACCTGTGGTATTGCTGAGTGGTATCTGTTTCATTCATTCTTGTGATGCACCAGTGATAGGAATTTTACAACTCCCTAACGAGTCTACTCTAGAGCAGAGTAATATATCCTATGTTTTCTATAAAATATTCCATATTAATATTTTTTACAAAGGTATGTTTGAATTCCTGATCAGTTTTTTTACTATAATCCTTAGGCCATTTACTTTCATTTAGGTGTTTAGTCAATTATTCCCTAATACTCATCTTTGAACATTTCCTTCTTAAACAAAATATGCTTCACTGAATTCCAACTAAATTATCTCAGCATTTTTTTCAGTTTATCAGGATCATTTGAACTGCATTCCTATCTTTAAAAGTTTTTGAAATGTTCCTATCGCTGAGTTTAAAAGCATACTCACTATTTCAGCACAAGGGAGAATAATAATATCAGACACAGACTTCATAATGATCATCTGAAGGATTCTAATTGATATTTCTTTTTGTTGTAGAAAAATACTGATTCTTGTGAAGTAATTATTCAGTATCTTGTGGACTCTAAGTGAATTAATTTAATATAATCTGTACTTTCTTTTTTTTGAAAGTGACATATGGAACAACTTCAAATATTTACTGTAGTCAGGACATACTGACTCTATTGCTTCCCTCGCTCTTCAGGCTAGATTCCCTGACAGAAAAGAAAGTTGCATAGTTTTGAAATTAATTAATTTCAAAAAATTTAAGTTGACTCTTTCAGTTATCTCATCCTCTAATTGCTTAGTGAAAGTTTTCAGCATTTTTCTTGGAATAGTATTATCTTAAAATTACTTCTGTTATTTTTAGATATGGAGAATTGATGGCACCATTGAGAGTCCACCTCGGCTGAAAGTTACTCACAAAACATTTGGCACACAGAACAGCAATTCAGACATGATATATTGTCGTTTGAGTATGCCCATTGAGTTCCGCTCATCATTCAACTTCAACATGGGTGTGGAAAACGTCTCATCCGATGTTTTCCAAAAACGGTAAGGTTTGAGTTTAGTTATCCTATTTTTGCTTTCAGTGTAAATGTAACATGTTCCATTATTCTTTATTATTGTACGCTCAAGATTTCATACTTGTTTTTGCACTAAGCACACACTGTCATAGGATGCAAGTTTCTGAGATTTTTTGTTCTTGATGGTTTTAATAAATCTGCAATAGAACTTTGCTGCAGAATGCCACATCCAAACAAGACACAACCATTTCTGAAGAAGTGCCTGATAGTTATTAATTGCTAAGCAACTGCCATCTTTTCAAAATCATTAGGATTTGCAAAGCTCTTCAGCCAGGCTGGAAAACCATCTCAGAATCTTTTGCCCACTGGATTAATGCTCATCTACATTATTGTTCAGTAGTTCATTGTTATTGGATAAGTGGTTAATCCATGTAAAGAAAAAAGATTGTGGGACAGATTTTTAAAGATACCAGGTACTACTGAGTTTAGCACCTTCCTGCATTGCCTTAATCTTCAGTTAATTGCTGTAAATCTCTCTTCCTCCCCTCTCCGTCTTGACTGCAATCAATTATTTTGGGTGTATATTTGTACCCTGTACAGTCTTTGCATACTTAATTTACTCAACCCAGCAAACATGAGTTAGCTTGTAAGTACACTTAGTTTAATAATTAGTACTTTTTATACTACTACTCTTTTTTTTTCCAACTAATTTGCTGATGTTCCTTTATCTTTAGAAAGCACAGCCAAGAAATTGCTGCTCCTTCTACTACGGTAAGTAAATACATTGAGATGCTTAGTTCTTTAGTTTCTGAAGGAGATTTAGTCGTGGCAGCACATTCATTAGAAACTGATCTCTTGGAAGAAGCCTTCTTAATCATTTGCTATCATTTGATATAACACTGTGTATAAATAATAATGCCCCAGAGTTGTATGACTTGAGGCACAAGCCTCACTCTTAAACCACTAGTCTGTTTTTTTAATTCATGAGCATTTTAAGTTGCTTATTAAGAGAATGTTGAATTATTAGTATTAAAGTTTGATATATAGGAGATGTTTTAATCACTATTTGAGTATTCCTTGGTAAAATAATTTCAGCTTCTATGACTAATGTGTTCTTTTCCTCTTTTCAGTATTTTTATTCACTAAGGATATTTGCTGGACAAGACCCATCCTTTGTCTGGGTTGGCTGGGTAACACCAGACTATCATTTTTACAGTGAGAATTTTGACCTAAATAAAAATTGTACAGTGACAGTTACTTTAGGTGATGAGAGAGGCAGGGTTCATGAAAGGTATGGATTTATTTATCACTTATTAAAGATTGTATTTTAATGTTGTTCAAAAATTATTTTTTCACAAGCTTGATGATATTTTAAACTTTAATAATAAAATTGATTATGGAGTAGGAGTGTTCTGTGCTCATTTATATATGAATCTGTTTTACATAAAATTGTTAAAGTTAGTATATTTATCACTAATGTTCTGTTGGAAAGAATGTTTTGAGATGCTTCTTTCTTTTAACATCCACATGTGGTCGCTGTGGATGAACGTGTTACTTGTTCTAATGTATCTTAGATAAGCACACAGAAGCACGTGAAATTGTTTCATAATTACAAAAAAGGTAAAAGAAAAATAATGGTGCTTTTAGTCTAGATTAGATATTAGGAAGAAATTCTTTATTGTGAGGGTGGTGAGGCACTGGCGCAGGTTGCCCATAGAAATTGTGGATGCCCCATCCCTGGAAGTGTTCAAGGCCAGGCTGGATGGGGCTTTGAGCAGCCTGGTCTAGTGGGAGGTGTCCCTGACCAGGGCAGGGGGTTGGAACCAGAGGGCCTTTAAGGTCCCTTCCAACTGAAACCATCCTATGGTTATATAATCCCTTACCCATGATGCTTACGTTCTTAAAAAAAAGGGGGTTGTTAATGAGAAAACAAAACTAATAGCAGCACAAGCACTTTTCAGGATCTCTAATACTCCATTGAAAAGTCTATCTTCCCTGAACACTTATTCAAATTCCGTGTGATGTATGATTTGTTTTCCTTGTTCTTGCTGTTCTTTCAGTGTGAAGCGCAGCAATTGCTATATGGTTTGGGGAGGAGATGTAATTGCTAATTCCCAGAGATCGGGTCGCAGCAATGTTGATTTAGAAATTGGATGCTTTGTTGACCTGGCTACTGGAATGTTGTCGTTCACAGCCAATGGAAAAGAGCTTGGCACTTGTTATCAGGTATTATCAGCTTATCAGGAAGCTAACTAGTAGCTGGTCATTTTGATGCTATTATAAAATTGATTTTTCTTGTTCAGAAATCTAAGTGAACACTGTTTGTGTGACAATAACATGTTTTTCTGTGTTATTCTGTTTTCTCCCTTATTGTTATTCAACTACATTTAATGGAGCTTTGTATACTGACTGCATTGAAAATGAACGTGGCAGGTTGCACACAGCCTGTAAATGAGGGTGGCAGGTAATCTAGCAGCTGTAATTTTGGTATCTGTCATAAGAGTGCTCAGAGGCTTTAGTGCATGCTGGGAGGATATTAAATGTCAATATCCCAGGGAAAGATAAAGGAAGATGAAAGTGCTTAAACCCTGTACTTTGCTGGTTTTTTTAGCTACATACAAATCAATATGACAGCTTCTGAACAAAACCGTCGAAGTTTGGTGGTTGGGTTTTTTGTGTGTTTTTTGGTTTTATTTTTTTGGGGTTTTTTTTTCATGCAGCCTTTACCTGTTTTTCTGATTTGGGAAAGAAATCTAGGAAAATATAGATGTAGAAAATGTCTGTTACTGCTTTTAGTGTAAAAAACACTTTAAGTTTTTTCCTCTTATGACTTGCAATTAATGTAACCACATTCTTTGTACTAAATTTAAAATGATCTCAGAAAACACAATTATTTCTCTTTTGTTTCTTCTGTTTTCCATGGAAAATACCTGCAGTTGCTTTTGGAAGTGTTTTTCAATAAACCTGTTAGCACCTGGTCTGTGGGAAAATTAGAACACCCATCACTACCTGTAAAGATACAGTGGTATATTCCAACAGGAGTGTTATGTCTGAGGGTGAAATATTTCTCAACCTTTGCTTATTTTGAGTAATTTAAATCTTTTATCTATATTTTAAAGTAGTGAAAATGGTCATATGTAATTTTCATTTTCATTTCTTGAATATTTTTACCATAAAATAAGATCTTTTAAATATTTTAGCAAATCTAATCTCTCACCTAAATTATAGCAAGTGACTGATATTTGTCTGGTCTAGAGGCTACAGGATAGTTATTCTAACCTTGTGACAATTTGCACTGCAGTTTTCTTAACTGAGGTAGAGGGACAAGATTTGGATGTTGTTTTCTTTCTAAAAGACACATTGAGGAGCAGAAATGAATTTTTCTGTAGGTCTTCGTCTAAATATTGAATTCCATGGTAATATTCAGAAAAAAATCCCATTATCTATAATGGAAAAGTAAATCAAAGATAGTGTATACATATATATTTCAGATTTTGCCATTAATTGTCAGGCCAATGTTAATGTATTCATAGCAGAAAGGAGACCTTAAATATTGGTTTACTAGATACTTTATTTTATTCTGAGTCAGTAATGGTTTTCTGACCTTCAAACAAGATTAGAAATGAGAAATTCTATTGTTATTACTTGGAAGTATCTCTCTTTGGTCATGGGCTGAGAGTTATATATTCTCAGTCCGTTACTTTTAGGCTTTAATGAAATAAAAGACACGTTTTATTAGTAGTCTTTCAGTCCTGTATACACTTTGCTTCTGGATTTAGGTTTGCGGGTTTTCTCCTTATCAAAAAGATTAGAATGTGTACACTTGGCCCTGCATTATTTTGTGTATCCCAGTAATCTTAGTTCTGAAAAACCTTTATTCTGCACGCAGATTTTTCAGTATATGGTATTATTTTACATTTTATTTAAGTTATATTGTGTTTTGGAGCTGTTTTGTCATCTGAGAGAATATGGATTTTTTTTATTTTTTTTTTTTCTTGTGATTCTCAGTTTATTGCTTTGCAATTTTTGATAGTTTGCTGTCCCCAAAGTTAGGAGTTTCACTCCTTCACAGCACAGGTATTGTAATTGTACTTAGTATGTATAGTGTATATGCACAGTACACAACATAAACATTTTAATTGCATCATTGTGTAATTGAACTCCTGAAACCTTGAATTGATTATATAGAGAGTATCTTTTTTCAGCCATCCTGGCACACCGAAATCTTTTTAATAATATACTATTCTATAAGTATCTTTTTAATTATTTTTTCACCCGTGCAGTAGGTGTGGATGCTCTTGTACAGAACTCTTCAGAATTAACTGATGTTACTACTCTGACGTGGTCTTTGATTCTAGCTATAATGGGGAAGTAAAAATGTAGATGTCAAAAAAATCCCAAGCCCAAACAGACACTTTAAAACCACAGCACTGTGATTCATTGTGATTTACTGTGAATTTATAAGACTGGAGGTCTTTGAGGTCTTAAAAAAAAAATACATTCTTCTACTTTTGGAGTATGAATTAGAAACTTGCAAATCTCAATAGAAAATAAAGATTTGCACTATCCTGATCAAATGATGCTGTCTTACTCTCTTATCTCCCTCTTGTTCCCTCTCTCAGAGAAATTTGTTTTTCTGCTCCTTTCATAGTGAATTATTTGTCCAGCATAAAATGTGAAAGAACTTTAAAAGATGTGTGGTGGTCTAAAAAGCTGTATTCTACCCTCAGACTGTGTTTGTGGTGCTTCTCCTAGAGCAAGAGCCAAAGTATGTAGCTTCAAAGTGGATGGATTTTTAAAGAGCTGCTCTAGAATGAGATGTTGGATTTGGATATGTTTGAGAAGAGTCAACACATAGTGTTACCAAAGTTCTTGTTATAGGTCTTAAGAGCACATAAGGCAGCAGACACACTTGCCTCAAAGTTAGTTGGGCCTATAAAAATAACTCATACTATATTAACTCATAACTATATTAGAGGTAAACTACAGGCAGACACTTACCAACAATTGAATAGTGTCTGCACTTATTTGATATTGAAGTGTAAGATATATTGTATTTATTTTATATGGCATCATATTCTGGGAGGAAATTCTTGTTGCTTTTTAATTTTTTAATCTCATTTCTCTTCTAGGTTGAACCAAACACAAAGCTTTTTCCAGCAACTTTTGTACAGCCTACAAGCACCAACTTGGTTCAGTTTGAACTTGGTAAATTAAAGGTACAAAATATTTTCTATTAAAGTGCTCTTTTAAATCTGTTTATTTCCACAGAAATTCCTCAGTTGAATTTTTTTAGAAAGATTGAATTAGTGGTGTGACTTTTCATTTGACTTTTACCTTTACTTTTGTAAATGTAATTATTATATGAAGTTAATTGTTCATCAAATCTAAACTGCATCTGCCAAAATAAACTAAAGTTATTTGGGGAGAACACCCTGAATGTTGGGGTTTTTTTAATGGATATTGTTTATTGCCATAAGTTATATTTTTCTATGAGTTCTTTGCTGTCAAAAAATTTTACTTCCTTTTGATATTATAGGCTTATTCATAATTAGATGTTACAAAAATAATTTTAATACACTTATTTGTTTCAGAATACCATGCCTTTATCATCAGCAATTTTTAAAAGTGAAGAAAGAAATCCTGTTCCTCAGTGTCCCCCTCGCCTTGATGTGCAAACAATTACACCTGTTTTATGGAGCAGGATGCCAAACAGCTTTCTAAAAGTAGAAACCGAGCGTGTCAGTGAACGTCATGGCTGGGTTGTGCAGTGTTTGGAACCTCTGCAGATGATGGCACTTCATATTCCAGAAGAAAACAGGTACGTTTAGAAGGAACTACCATGACTCGATGTGGACAAAACGCATTGAAAGCTGATATCTGGGTATTGGTTAAATCTGCATTGGAGAATATTTACACTGGAGTTGTTTAGAATTTCTGATCTACTATAATATCATATTGTGAAATTTAAGTAGATACAAGAGTCTGAATAATTTTAATGTCATGTGATAATATTTGCATACATAAGAGAAAACATGACTGTTTGATTTTATTTAAATTATAAAATAATATCTCTTAAATCACTAGGTCTTTAAACATAGAGATTTTCTCAACTTGAAAAAAAAAACATAAAAAAGAACATGCAAGTAATATTTTGCTGGGGTTTTTTCTGTAATAAAAAATGTAATCTCTTCCTGTTTCATCTGCTCTGAACTTACATGAATTAAGTATTCATATTCTCATCGACAAGATCCTATCTTAGATTTTCATTAGGTTTTATCTTCAGAGTGAGAATAATAAAGCTGTATCCAAAATCAAATATTGTAACCAGTGACAAATCGAGCTATAAGCAGAACTGTAGGGGAAACATAAGTTAACTGCTGCACTTTTGTGAGTTATTTTTCAGCTTCTTTTCATAATTCAGTAACCAATTTTATTTATCATTAATAAAACTGAATTCAAGAAAAGCATAAAAAATACTGTGTTTTGTGTAAAAAAACAAAAACAAAACCCCAACATCAACAACAAAAAACCAAACCAAACAAATCCCCAACCCCGGTAATCCTCATTAAACTATAAAGGCACTGTTTAGTGACACTGTTACTGCAGACTTTCAGTACTCCAAATACCTTTCTCTTAAAGACAAGCTGTAACTTACCGTAGCTTCTGAAGCTTCTCTATTTTACGTTTTTCCTTTTCTTTTTTTTTCCCTATGGATTACCAATTGTCAATAATCTCATCAATTATTACCATTGTTTACTTTTGTTTAATGGTGCATCTGTTAAGATTAGTCAGTATCAACCTTAGTATTAATGGTTTAAAGTGGAACTAACCAAAATGTGCAGAGATTATAAAACTTTTCTTTTACAAAATTATGATTCTTAAAATTGACTGGTGGTCTGTTTCTTTATTTTGTAACAGATGCGTGGATATTTTGGAACTATGTGAACAAGAAGATTTGATGAAGTTTCACTACCACACTTTGAAGCTCTATAGCTCAGTTAGTGCCCTAGGTAACACTAGAGTTGCTTATGCACTTTGTAGCCATGTGGACATATCTCAGCTATTTTATACAATAGATAATCGGTACTTACCTGGACTCCTACGTTCTGGATTCTATGACTTACTCATTAGTATTCATTTGGAGTATGCCAAGCAAGCCAAGCTCATGATGAACAATGAATTTATCATTCCAGTTACAGATGAAACTCGAACTATTAAATTATATCCTGATGAAACAAAGAAGCATGGCTTACCTGGAGTAGGGCTTAGCACTTGTCTGAAACCAAGCTTCAATTTTTCTACTCCATGCTTTATTATGACCAGTGAAGAACGTCAGACATCCAGCCCAGAGATACCCCTTGATATACTTAAATCCAAGGCCATAAGTATGCTAACAGAGGCGGTACAGTGTAGTGGTACTCATATACGAGACCCTGTTGGAGGACAGGTTGCATTCCAGTTTGTTCCTGTTCTTAAACTGATAGCAACATTGCTCATAATGGGTGTTTTTGATGACGATGATGTGAAGCAGGTGTTACTCCTCATTGATCCCAATGTGTTTGGAGATCAGAAGGAAGAAACAGAAGAGAGGACAGAGAAGGAAGAAGTTACACAAGTTGAAGAAAAAGCTGTGGAAGCTGGGGAGAAAGCAATAAAGGAAACGACAGCTCCTGCAAAGGGCTTATTGCAGACAAGATTACCAGAATCTGTTAAGCTTCAGGTGACAATTTAATAGAAATGCATTACATATGTTCTACTATTGATAAAAGAAAGGTAGTGCTTTTTGTCAAGTTAGTAAGATTTGAAATCCTGAAGGTCTTTATTCCACTTTGCCTTATAACTTCACATTAATAAGCAAATTTGGTGACGGTGCAATTATTTCTGCATGTATCTGCACTCAAAATAGCTTATGAATAGTTTATATACTTACTTATTTCATAGATGCATTTTAAAAGAGGGAGGGTTGGACCAGACAATCTTTAAAGGACCCTTCCAACCCAAACTATTCTATAATTCTATGATTTCTACATGTATTGAGTGCATGACATGAAAGACTGTGAATGCAATATGGAATTATTGATCAGATAATAAACCCATATAAATTGTTCACCTTTACAGTGTTAAAAGAAAAATAAGAGGGAAAATTCCTCTTTTTTTTCAGTCCGTTGCAGTGTATAGTATCCACTGCAGTTCTTCCCCAGTTAGTTTGTTAAACTGTTGAACTTAAATCTGTCTTTTCTATCCTAGATGTGTCATTTACTCAATTATTTCTGTGACTGTGAGCTACAACATAGAGTGGAAGCAATTGTATCATTTGCAGACCGTTATGTATCAAAATTGCAATATAATCAGAAATACAGGTACAATGAGCTCATGCAAGCCTTGAACATGTCTGCTGCTTTGACTGCCAAGAAGACTAAAGAATTCCGATCTCCTCCTCAAGAACAGGTAATATTAAACAAATGGTTGAATCTAAAGATAAAATAATTTTTTCGTGATGATAAAATACGTTTGACTTCTAAACTACTGTTGGAATTGATAGAGAACCAAAATTGAAATTGAAATAAAATTTATTAAGATGCCTCAAGATACTGAATGCCAGAATGTTTATACCTGTACTCCAGAATTCAAGCTCTAAACCAAAGTTGACTTAGAATTTCTCAACAGGATAGAAACATTGAATGTCCAGTGCTGAGGAGCTGAGATTCATCCAGTTCTGCAAGATGATGATAATTTGATAATTTTAGTTGCCAAAAGTTAGCATGAAGTTAGTGTATGTTGGAAATCGTCTTTTCTGCCTACAGGAAATAGTTTTATAATAAAAGTGTGACTGTATTTTGATGTTAATCATAATTAAGCTTTACAAAGTACATTTTTTTTAGTATTTCTTTTAAACTGTATTAGAAATCTATGTTTTATGTTAATTTGATTATAAATTTGATTATAAACAGGTAAAATGTGGCTATATATTTGAATATGTCTTAGGCTATCTCAGCATTTTAACTATGTTCTAATTCCCTTAAAGATTAATATGTTGCTGAATTTTCAACTGGGAGAGGATTGTCCCTGTCCAGAGGAGATTCGGGATGAGTTATATGAATTTCATGATGATCTTCTAATTCACTGTGGTGAGTGGCAAGGTTTTGGTACCTTTTTTTGTGTGTCTTTTTGAGACCTTACATGAAAAAAGAACAGATCAGTTGAAAAAATATTCACACGAAGGGGTCTTACTAGATGTATTACTGTCTGCATGTCAGCTTTCCTGACAGACTTTGGTGCATATTACAAAAATGTGGGAAACTTGTGCACAGTTTCAAGTTTCATTTTTGTATATCTATTAAATATTATCCTGTATTATTCTTTTTGCATGTCAATTTTAGACTTAATTACAAATAAAAAAAAAAAAGATCCGAACAAGAAGGTTAGATTACCTTAAAAGATTTAAATACCTTAAAAGATTTAAATAGGCGTGTGTGTATGTACAAACAGATAAAAGGTATTGGAAGAATATTATTGCTGTGAAGCTGACCACCAGAAAATTTGTATAAGAAACACTAGATGAGGGATATGGCTGCTGCTTTTGCTTAGTTTCCTGGAGTATACATAATTGTGATGGTCAATCAGTATAAAACACCATTGCACTGCAGATTACAGCTTGAGTTGCCACAGTCATTGAATTTAAATTTCCTTAGGGTATCCTCAAGGGTGAGCTATATCAGATACCCTGTGCAATTTATGTGTGTTAAGCAATCAAATTTTATATGTGATGTGAAAAATCTTTTGTTAGTCTGTTGAAATCTTAGTCTAATCAAGACAATCATCGATTTATTAGTCCATTTACAATTATGCTAATATATGTGGTCTGAGTCATCCAGTTATTGCTGCTCCTTCCTAATAGTTACGCAGTTAAAACTGATACACACAAGCTTTTTCGTATCCACCTACATGGTAGATATACCAGTAGTCAGTCTTCCAGTGCATTTCTTGATCCTGTGGTTGATAGCACCCATCTTGTTCAAGAAGAGGTGGGCAGGGTCATTACAGTGAATTGACAGCATCTCAAGCTCTTCTCCAGGAAGGGCACAGTAATCCTAACAGTTTCTTCCTCCTCCTTCTGTTTGCTTGAGATCACTTTTAAACGTTTACTAATACAGTCTGCTAGTTTCTTTCTTCACCGGTTATCCCTAAAAACAGTTTTACCCAGTTCATGGAATTGTATTGTTTTAGTGACCTGTAATTAACAGTTTGTGATTTCTGTTTGTAGCCATGGTGCCTCGCATACCATTCTGTGATTGTGTTGTTAAGGCTTCTGCTGTCATCTTGTGCTGCTATTTCTGAGCAATGTATTAGAATCTCCATCAACCATCAAGGGATTTTGTGATAAGCCACTTACCATTTCTCAACTGCCTCAGCCAAAGATGAGTAGGTCAGTGGGTATCTAGGTTGTGTTTCATTAGCTTATTTCTGAGGATAATTGTATAAGACAGTATTAGAAGTCCTTAAAATCAAGATTTGTATCTGTAAGATTAGCTACATTAGAGGTGGAAATTTAATTGGTTTAACATAATTTGATTTTGACAATCCTGTATTGGTTGTTATTCATCCTTGCTTCTAAGTGCTTACCAAAAACTGTTTGTTTTATTCCAGCATTTTTCTTCCAAGCATTGAAGTGAATAGTTAATATCCTCATAGCTGCTCTTCTTTCTCCCCATTTTTATTAAGATAGATACCATCATCTCCATTGTTCAGTCACTTAGCACTTGATCTGACCTGTGGTTTTCAAAGGTAATGCCTATTTAGTATCAGAGAGTTCTCTGAGACTCCAGGATGAAGATTATGGAAGACCCACACTTTACTTGGAAAAGTCTTAGCTCTGCAATATCTTTATTTTACCTTGAAATCTTGTTGCTGGATTAGTTGCTGGTGTTATTATTGACTTAGCTTAGCTCCTGATCACGCTTCATCTTTTGATGAGGTGAAACCCTATTGATTTTTTTCTTTTTAGGGGTGTATTTTTATTATTGTTTACTACATTAAAAATGTGTATGTTGAATGAGAGAGAGAATTGAAGATAGAGAAGGCACAGTCGCATGATTAAAATGGTTTAATGATCCTCTGGATTCAAAGCAAAACAATATTCATTACTTTGTACACATTCATCGTATGTGGTCACTACAGATAAATGTTCCTCATTATCTTTGTCCTGGCTTAGTCCTGAAAATCAGTAATAAGCAATCACAGCTGCAGATAAAATGAATAGGAGTTGTGCTCGGAATATTTAATCAGCTTCTTAATACAAAGTATACTTTGCAGTCTAAGTGGAAAAATATGTATGCAATCAAGTAATTAAAGCCTATTTCATAATGAATATATGCAAATAGTCTGAATTAAAGTTACTCAGACAGTCTTAATCTTAGCATGTCCTAACTGTGAGTGGTTAATTTTGCCAGAAAATAATAGCCCCCTATCATAATTTTTGTGTGTAATTTCTTGCTTATAAAAAAACCAAACTAATTTACAACAGATTTTATTTCATAATATCAAATAGACATTTATACGGATTGGAACCATCTTTTCCAGTGCACAGACCTCTGCCACTCAAATTAAGTGATTAACCAGTAGCAACATGAGATGGTCAGCTTGTGAATGGATTGCAGCTCCAAGAGGGTGCAGAATGAATTATGAATGATAAGGACCAGTGAATGAGACCTTGTCTGGAGCAGTCACAAACCCCATCTCCTCCAGGCCAACACTCATCATCCTGGTGCATTTCTTCTTGTTTGTCCATTTCAGTTTCCCAAGAGTTCTCTTCTCAGTCTCTCTCCCTCTTGCTTCCAGGGCCTAGCTTTTTTTTTCAGTGACAGGTAGTTTCTTACTTTCTTTAACGTCCTTGTCTGCTTTCTCTTTCCTCTTCTTATTGGCTACATCTTGTGTTCTTACTTTTTCCAGACTCTTGACTGTAGACTTCCTTTGTTCTTAGCTTTTCATTTTGCCCAGCCAGTCTCACTCTTCCCATTCCTTAAATTCTATATGTAGCCTCCAATTTCAGTTTCTAGTTCTATCATTCTCTCCCACTGCCCCTGAATTTTTTTCTTCCTCATCACTTAGTCACTCCTGCTCATAACTTTCACTCCTTTCCCTTTGTAGCTGCCAGCAGCAAAGTTTTTCCAACCTGATACCACATTTCAGTTCTTTTTTCCTTTCTTGGTTTCTTTTTTTAATACCAGTTTTAGTCTCTGCAGTTTATTCTGTAAGGGTGGTGAGGCACTGGCACAGGTTGCCCAGAGAAGCTGTGGCTGCCCCACCCCTGGAAGTGTTCAAGGCCAGGCTGGATGGGGCTTTGAGCAACCTGGTCTGGTGGGAGGTGTCCCTGCCCAGGGCAGGGGGTTGGAACTAGGGGATCTTTAAGGTCCCTTCCAACCCAAACCATTCTATGATTCTATACTTTTTCCTCTGCTTTAGCTTGTATGTCTTTAGTTTTCTGTCTGGAAATCGTTTCCTTTTCTCAATTTCACTTTGACCAGAAGCCAAACAGCAAAAGCTTACATTTCAGCTTGGCACAATTAGTTCTGCTCTGAAGAGAACCTGATTAGATGTTCTGTGCTTCTGCACATAACACATGTGTTACCTGATCATCACTAAGAGATGTGAAATATCTGAAAATGCTTTGAGTGGTTGTGAAGCAATGTAGTGATCTGAACTGTATTAAAGTACCTTGTAAAATGACATCCCGCCTCATTGTATACATTTTCATGAAAAACCTGTATCACTGCTATAATCTCTGAGCATCTGCTGCCTTAGTTTTAAATCCAGTTAATAAGTTTGTTTGTTTATGAGTGCTAAATATCTTGACTGAAAAATTGTTCTATATTGTGAGATACAGCCATAAACTTCTTTCTTTAGTTTACAGTCTACAATACGAAACAAAGGATTACGTATGTAATCAAATACGACTGAGTCAATATTAATTGCCATAGTAGTCTTCAAAAAATACCACCAGTTATAATACTGAAAAAAATAATACTATAAATCTGGATATAAGAAGTATGTGTACTGAAATAAACCTAATTTGAGGGGTGCTACTTTAGCTAACATGTTAAAGCTGCTGGGCTTACAACAATTTTCAGGTATGAAATCCTGTACGTATTTTGGTATTGTTTAAATATTGAAATAGTTAATCTTCAATGGTTAAGTTTTGTTTCTAACCAGTTTTGTTATCTGCTAAGGTATTCCACTAGAAGAGGAGGAAGAGGAAGAGGAAGATTCATCCTTGACTGGCAAACTCCGTTCATTAATGTATAAAATCAAAGGTCCACCAAAAGCAGAAAAAGTAGAACCTAAGGAGGAAGAAGAGAAATCTCCTAGTAAGTTTTCTTTCCACATAAATACTTCTGTGATGGAAGTGCGAAAGGTGTACGTGGTTGACAAGAGTATATTTTCTAATAAAACTTTATAGAGGGCTAAAGAAGCAGACTACCTGTTTAAGTTTCTTCTGCTTCTTAGAACAATTATCCTACATACTGAACATCTTAGATGCATTGTCAAACACGAAGTTAAAATGGGTGGAAGATTTTTGGATCCAGATCATAAACTCTGGGGTTGAAAATTTGCATATTCTTTATGAAGAAATGTAAGAAGTTAATTATAGCACAATAACCTAGACTCAAGCATTCCAAACATGAGAAGTTTGCATTTATATGGTGTGGGGTTTTTTAACACAAAAAACTTTATTCCTTACAGCTTAACTCCATTTCATTTTTCTTTGCTGCACGAGAAGCTGTATGTATCTCAGTAGCAAGATATATATGAAAAAATAGTTTTACAGTTCTTGTGGTTTTGTACAAAAAGGAATGGCTTTCACTTACTTCACCTGATGATGGTAAATATATACATTCATTAAAGACCGATAACTTGTTATAATTTCTCTCAAGCATCACATACATGCACATATATATATTCTATATCACATCCTTTCAGAATTAAAAAAAAAATTAAATCTATTTGATTAATAAAACAGAGCAAACATAATTATTTTCATAAATAAAAAGTAACAATAAATTCTTGAGTTAACAAAATTTTCCAGAATTTAGTATTGCTACTTTTTATTCTACTCTTTGTTTCTATAGATCTTTTTTTCTATAGATCTTTATATCTCTAAAATCAGAGGGCAGAGAAAAATACTGTCTGGATATCATCAGTTTGCTTGAAAACTTCTTTCTATAGTTTATAAATCTTTACAGTGAGTCCTTTACAGTGAGCTTTCATATTGCTTAAATATACATGACAACAGCAGACATCCTTTAGCAGAATTTTTTTTAATGTTCCTTTCTGCAGCACAATATTATAGAGGAGGAGGACGCCTGGGATATCCCTGTGTGTTTGCTGAGTAATATTAAGCTATTAACATTTCTTAAAAATATAAATATTTACCTCAAAACACTTGAACAGTCTGTGTATATGTTTTGAAACTAATGAGGTGAGAGACAATTTAATCCATAGACCTAGGAACAATATATATGGGAGAATGCGTATTACATCACTGAAAACAGACCTTCCATGTAGCACAGATGAGTAAGTGCAACAGAGAACAGAGAGTAACTGTTGAAACAATACAAAATTTGTTTAAAGTTAATTAGTTTAATGGTGTTTAAGAGTAAACCAATAGATAGTCTTTATTCATTCGTTTTCAGATATATAATGCTCTGTGGCAGTGATTCATAGACCCACAGAGTGGCCAAGGCTGGAAGGGACCTCTGGAGGCCACGTGTTCCAACCCCCCTGCTCAAGCAGGGCCACCTAGAGCAGGTTGCCCAGGACTGTGTCCAAGAGGCTTTTGAGTATCTCGAAGTATAGAGACTCCACACCCTCCTTTGTCCATGTGTGCAAGTGCTCAGTCACCCTCACCGTAGAAGTGGTTCCTTTTGTTCAGATGGAGTCTCCTACGTTTCAGTGTGCATCCGTTGCCTCTTGTTTTGTCACTGGTCTCTGAAAAGAGCTTGCCTCTGTTTTCTTTACACCCTCCCTTCAGGTATTTATTTGTATACACTGATGAGAGTGCCCCTGAGCCTTCTCTTCTCTAGGCAAAACAGTCCAAGTTCTCTCTTAGTTGATGCTGAGCAGTTAGGTTCATGAGCTTTCTTCTTAAAAGGGCCTGACACTACATGTTGCAAGGCACTGGGGAGGTTGGTTGGACTTGATTCATATATACATATCAGCTGACAACACATATATCCTTTTAGTACGTTGTATTAAGAGTAAGCTCTGCAAAGCTTGACAGAGTTAATCAGTGAAAGTTTTTACTCTTAAATTCAAGTTAGTCCTTGTAAAAGAACAGATGTAGCTGAATCAAGGTTATTCTAAACACAGAGGAATGATGGATAAATTAGCACTGTAATTCATAGCTTTTGTAATACAAAAAGATAGAAAGTTTGTCTTTTCTGTGAAAGAGTAAATTAAAATGACATTTGTTGTTATTTATACACAAATGCCATATGCTTGCCATATTTCATATCTGTTGTCTTCTTATTTTACCATGCCTAATGGCATAAAAAAAGCAGAAGAGGAGACTATGAATTTGTTTGAGCAAGTTTTCTTTGTATTCCTACAACCAGATTCAGAAGCATTATCCAGCAAGTATATGAACACTTACGGAGTATAATATGTTTTGTTATATACTTTTACGAAGAGGGAATTAACAAAAAAAATATTACTGTATTCTATCAATTTTAACTTGTAAATGCTGCCAGAGCTTAATATAGTATATATGAACCATTTTTGCTTCTCTGAAGAGAACCAAGCATGTCTGTAACCACAGAGGGATGTCATATGTAGCGGATAAGAATTTTTTTATAATGCTTTGAAGAATATTTAGTTTGTTAACCATTTTAGAAATAATGCACGTGCATTAAGTAATTGATAACTACATGCAGTCATTTTAGCACTGGAAAGCTGAAAATAGACTATTGCATGTATTACTGGTGTCTCAAAGATACACTATTTTTAATTAAAGGAAGCACTGAAATAAAAATGTTACAGATACCTTCCTGAAATATTTGTTACAGAGGTTATTTCAAACTCTTTGCAACTTGAGAGCAAAACTGCTTGCTTGTAAATGGAAAGCAGGAAAGTCTGACATCCTGAAATTACCTCAAGTTCTGTCTGCTTTAGTTGAGTAGCAATTAGTTGTTATTATTTCATTACTGCAATATTTCGTGTTGCATTTTGAAGGTATATTGTTCTTTTGGCTCTGCTCCCTCTAATAAATTATTTATTGTAGCTGTCAGGGAAGGACTAGTAGCAAAACAAAGTGTTCATATTCCTTCCTACTACTACCTCTTCTTAGGACGAATATACACAGAAAGATGCATACATGCACATAAACACCCCAAAACACTTGAAAATCACAGGCTTTTTATTCTGAGCAGTATTCCCGTGTGTATATATTCTAGTACCCTATTTCCTAACACGCCTGTCTAAACAGGCGAGATGTGTTCTCAGTTTACTCGGTTCATCTCAATTGGTCTACTATCTGCACGAGCATTCTTTTGAGCCTCTTTGAGCAACAATGACAGTAAGTGCTCCTCTTCTATTTCCAGTTTGCTCTCTTTTGCCTTGTACAGACCCAGAACAATTAATTTCACTTCAGACTTAATTTCATCAAGAGTTGCGTGAGATTAGACAGCAATGCTATTTTACAACTCAGGGCACCTCTTGCCTGATCTGCTTGTTCTGTAAAGCACTAGAGAGGGTTTATCCTGCCCTGAAAGCATATTTTGTTCTGTTAAGCTTGACACTTAATACATTAAATCTTATAATAATCTCATGTGCTGCATGAAAAAAGGTTTTATTCTTCAGTGACTCATCTGTTAGCATCTGCTTTCTCTTTAATGGTAGCAGGACCTACGCAGTATCTGGGAAGTATCATTTCTTCTTCAGGCTTCATGCGGATTTTGTTGTCATGAATCAGGAAGCATTCACTCCTGAAGTCTGAGGGCACGTGGTGTTTGGTCCTTGGAACAGAGCAGTTTATGTATTTAATGTACTGGAGCTTTGGGTCACAGGGAGTACGGGTTGGACAAGTGATTCTACAGTGTCTGTTTTTCTAGAAATTTCAGATAATCTCTTCAGGCTTGGCCTGCTTCTTGGAGTGATGCATAGTAAAAATGTGCATGTGGATGAAGTCCTCCTAAGGACAATGAAAAATTATATAATGTTCATAGTATAGTATAGCATACACTTCAGAGTAGGTGGAGACCGTGAGATACGTAGTCTATGTGTGCACTTCCCCTTTACCTCCCAGGAAATTCGGAATTCAGAGAGTGAAAGGAAACGGGTGCTTGAGATACCCCAGTCCTCTTAAATGCATGAAGGGTGGTGGTGTGTATGACTCATAGCTATTGCCAAGGCTGAAAGTCTCTGACTGTGAGTTGCTGGTCATACATACTCGGGCTGTGAATATTCATAGGAAGGAACTATTTTCTACAAAGAAATCTTCCTTTCCTCTAAGAATGCATTCCTATCTACTCACAAATGGATTTTGATCTTAGGAGAGGAATACTAGCAATTTAAACTAGTGTTACTGATGAATTAGTAAAAAATGTTTTTAAAAACAAGCTACAACTCAGAGAATAAACACACTGAAGCAATAAATTAGTGTTAATTATGATGATAGGACTTTTGTAACTGTCATGTCATAATTTAAATAAGGCACATATATGGGGGACTCATCATACAGCCTTGAAAGATTACTAAGGCACTGCAATTTCTTATTAAAACTTAAAAATTAGCAACTATTTTAGCTGATTATTGATGTCTGAATGCCCAGTATTCAGATTGCTCTCAGCTTCCATTACAGGCTATTCTGCTGGCCTGCCTTCCACCTCCTTCCCCAGGCGAGAGGCTTGTGGTGTGATAAAAGGGATAGTACCCCTTATACACAAGAAATGGAAAAGAAAGAATTTTTGTTTAAAATAGTGAGTGATTTATATGTCTACTCTTTACTTTTTCTGCAGGTAGAAATTAAAAGAGGTCAATTATCTTGTTCATGCATTTTGGGAATAGAAACTATGGCTGTCAGGCTCACTCAACTATGGCTGTTGAGGTGCCTCTGACTTAGGGAGGGTATTTGCTCTTACAATATTAATCTTTCATGCAGAGCCATATATTCTGAAGGTATACGCTTGACTACTGGTCCTAAAACAGAAATTGGGAAATAGAATTTACTGGCTTGATCAAATGCCCTTATTCAGTTCCCATGTTAAAACAACAAACCATGGATCTCTGAGTGATACTAGTGTGGCTGTATGAGGACGTTTGTGTGAAAAGGTTAGGTCTCTGTTGAATAATAGCCACTGCATGTTCAAGAAAATAAAAAGATTGCAGCAATCGGAACATTAAATTTGAAGAATCATAGATTGTGTCATTTGGGACTTTGTTCTTCAAAGCGCTGCTTACACTGAAACCGCAGAATGTTAACTTATTACTTATTACTTACAATAGACTTCCCTACTGGCTCTTATCTCCATTTTTTTGTTACCTTTTTTTTTTTTTTAATTTTGGTTGCAGAATGTTTGGTTGCAGTACAATACATTTGTGATTTATTAGCAGTCAAAAAGAATATCAGACTATTGCTGACTATTACTGAGATCATACTGGAGTCATCACATTTGATTGTTTCTCATTTGTTCTCATGTTTTGGCTGAGTTGCAAGATCTTTTTCCTCAAGTGCAACAAACATGGCAGCTCCCCTCTTTCAGTGTAGGGCAAAAGAGGGGAGAAAGGATTAGAGGGGGAAAACAGCAGATCACTATCACAATACATCTGATTAGAAAAAGAGACTCTAAGCAGACTGTGCTAAACCTAAACTGAGATGCACAGAAGGCTTAAGAGCAGCCTAGGAAGAACTGTATTCTTATTTCCTGAGGTTTTTAACTCTAATGCCTCTTAGAGGATTATTAATGAAGTGTTTGTCGAATTTTGCAAGTGTTTCTGGTTTTCCTCTTTGCAGGAGTTCAGCTAGAAGTCCTGAGAGTGTGCTTAGATGTGGGCAAGTATGTAAGTGGCTGGGAGCAGCAACTTGAGAAGTTGCTAGTTTTAGGCAGTAGAAACTGAACTGCAAAGTTCTGTATCTGTAAGAAATACTCAGATAAGAAATTAATTCTGGGAACGAGCTTTATACATTTGAATATAGAAGCACTAAGCAGATTCTACAGTTCTGGAATAAAGTGATGGGTAAGACAGGCTGTAATGATTCAGACCCATCTAACGCAATACCTTGTTTCAAACAGTAACCACAAATGGTTATCTAGGGACAAGTAAGAGTAAAACAATCAGATATGGTACTTACAACTTCTCAGTCTCCAGTTATCTTCAGCTCAGGAGATTTCCTGACTCTAAAGAGGTTTATCTTTTTATATCCCTGTTGTATCCTTCTGACAGATATCTGTGTAGTCTCCACTTGAGCAAACGTGAACCTTTAGCATCTGCCACATTTTTGGCAGGGAGATTCGGGGTTCCGTCATCCATTATGCGAAGAAACCCTTTTCTTTTTGGCTTAGCTCCGGTCTTGTGAATGGGCTTCATCTGATGGCTTCTTCTTGTGTTGGATGAAAAGGTGTGACTGAACTATGGATTAACATAACGGCACCACATACACTGCTTTAACCATTCCTTTCTTAATAAATCCTGGCTTTTAATTTGATCTTTTAACTGATAGTGAATTTGAGTTGATACTCATAATTGAACTGATATTTTTATACAGTTGATCAGGGAGGTCTCCATTTTAGAGATATTCAAAAACCATCTAGGCACAGTCCTGGAAAACTGGCTGTAGGCGGCCCTGCCTGAGCATGGGGATTGAACTAGATGACCTCCAGAAGTCCCTTTTAGTCTCAACTATTCTGTGATTTGCATGGATCTATCTACCAGATCTTATGTCTGTTAACATCTCATTGTTTTATTCATAAATGAGGACTGTATTTTCCTACCTCGTTTTATTTACAGTGATGTTATTTGAAGTTAATTTCATCACCATTTTATTGCCCAGTCTTGTCCTTTTAAGTTCTGCATTTTTTTTCAGTTACACTCATATTTACTATCCTTCATAACTTTATATCATCACACTTGTTTGCGTCTGCCTATCCCCTTCTCAGGTCTTTTAGGGAAGAAAGGTGCTTAACATCACAGAACACAGCACAGACAGATGAAGAACTTCACGGCTATTTCTCCCTCTTTCTCACCACTACCATTTAGTTCTAACCTCTGTTTCTTATCATTTAACCAAAAATTCATCCACACGGGGACATGGCTGATTGATTTCTCCAAGGCTATTTGCCATACTGCCTAAAAGTAATCACAGATAGCAATATGCTACTTAAAAGATTATCAGAAGTAAAAAAATTCAAAACTTTCAAAGGTACTAAAACTTGAGAAACACTAACACTTGTTATGGCAAAACATTTTCAAAACTCCAGAGAGATGTTCTAAAAAACACAGAGCCATTTTGTTACAGTTACACATGGGAACCTCTGCGTAGACAATTCAGTATCAGGGAAACAATTTGTTTTTCATTTGTTCACTTCATGAGAATGTGTTTCTTGAGGAATATTATGTTTGTACTAAAATTGTAATAGTCTTTTAGTTATGTGTATTAATATCTGACAGTTAACTCAAATGTATAAAATCACCCTCATAATTGAGTCAGTGCAAATAATATTTTTGTTGCTGAAGTGGAAAATATCTATTTGGAGTGAATCATATGGTATTTTCCCACATCAAACAAAAAAATCAAAAATATCACATTATTTTGAAAGTAATATGCCTTTCAATCCAACAAAAATTACATATTTCTGTTAGTAGTAAGGAACTGAAGAACTAGATTTGTAAAACAAAATGACAAAAAATTGTGCACTTTTTGTCCTTTAGCCTTGTGAGAGGGGCCATCAGCTGAGCTTTCAAAGACTTAACATAATTTCACAGGAAGAAACCTTAACTCCTATTTGAGTTTACCACTTCAGGTTGCTCTTTATCCCATGTTTATCCCTTTTTCCCCAATCAGAAATCCAGAGTAATTAATTATATTCTTTAATAAGTTCATTGACTTTCTGACAGAAATCAGTGAAACCCAGTAAATTTGAAAGTTATGTGAAATTATTAGTTATTCAAGGAAAGGAGAGTTTAGTGCAAGAATCAAAGAAGAGGAGATTACCTTGTGGTGGTGAAAGAAGAAATTGGTTTGATATAAGAAAGTTATACAGTGTTTTGGAACAAAGCTTGTTTGATGTTTCGTTCATAACATGCCCCAAAGAGTAGGGCTGTCTTAATGAAATACAGAATCTGTCCACACAGAAAAGAACCTGTTCATTGAAGAAAATGTGACAGTTAATGATGGTTTTCTACAAATGCATCACTAAGTAAACTGCAGGGGAGAAGAGTTAGCAAGTGAAAGGATAGTGTAGACACAAACATAAATGAATATACACTGGCTATAAACACTTCTGTGCTGAAAATTGGGAGGAGACAGTTCTTACCATTGGAAGAACTTTGGGAAGTCAGGAGGTAACTTTGCTGGAAATAGAGGCATTGTTTTGCCTCTTGCATTGTTTTAAGAGAGAAGGTGATCGTTCGCGTTCTACTTCATTTCATCAATGAACATTTGTTGGAACAAGGACTGGAACATGTGTTTAGTTTTCAGGTAAATTTCCTAAACTCTGGGCCCAGAAAAATTGTTTCCAGGGTCATTGAACGTGTAACGTATAACAGAAGTGCTTCAAGCAATATGCATGTGTAGTTCCAAACAATGCAGTTTTTTTAGAAAATGTATTCCCAAGTGACAGTGCCTTTCCCCAAACAGATGGGAAATACAGATTGAATTCCCCAATTCTAAGTCAGCTTGTGTCTTCTACTCTTTAGTGTGTTTGCATCATCATACAATTCTGAGATGTTTCCAGTTAGATCATCTTTTTGAAATCAATATGGATCCTTTTTTTTTGAACAAGATAGCTAAATATTCATCAAGTGAAGGAGCAGCAAAAGCTGCTCAAGCCACCCTGGCTATGCCCTGAATTGGATTTTTGATTTAAAAGGCAGCTCTCATCCTCATTTCTGGCAGTTTTGTAAATTTAAAATGGATTCTATTTCCTCCGCCATGGCAAGATTAATTGGCAAGCTGGGCTCACGTTCATGCTGTAATTCGACTCATACTCACCAGCCAGTAAACTGTTTACTGAAAACTTAATTACCAATTTCTGTATACCAAACCTATGCTGATGATCATCAAAAATATGATGTTTCTTTGGCATTATAAAATTAGATTCAGTCATTCCTAATGAAAAGGTATTTGTGCTGCACTTTAGTACTATTTTATGTCTTGATGTAGAATGAAGGATAAATTAGAAGTTTAAATACAGCATTTAACTTCCAAGGATGATTCTTAGAGTCATGATCAACAAAGTTTTCATTGCCAACAATGCTGGTATTGACTTGAATGCTAAGCAGATGTTTCTTGTTTTCCATCTGTCAAGAGCATCACACTTATCTTGAAAGATTTAAAAATTATTTTTCCAGTTGAAAAATCCTATTCAGTCTGCTTGTGCTCTTTTGCTCTCTTACAAGTGCCAAATTGTCTACTGATAGCTAATATTTTACTATAATACATGTTTTTGACATTTTGTTGTTGTTGTAATAGCTAGTAACATTTTATGTATTTTATTCTTTTAGCTACACTGAAAGAACTCATATCCCAGACTATGGTGCGCTGGTCCCAGGAAGATGAGATTCAAGATCCAGAATTAGTTCGGGTTATGTACACCCTCCTTCGTAGACAATATGACAGCATTGGTGAGCTGCTGCAAGCTCTGAGGAAAGCATACACCATTAGTGCTGCCTCTGTGAAGGATACCATTAATCTGCTTGCAGCACTGGGCCAGATTCGCTCACTTCTCAGTGTCAGGATGGGAAAAGAGGAGGAATTGCTAATGATTAATGGATTAGGGTATGGAATTAACATAATTTTATTTTTAAGCTTGTGTAAAGCTTTTTGTTATATTAGTAAATCCTTTGATTTTAGATCCTGGATGAAAATTACTGCTGTACTCAAATGTAGATACGTAGCAGAAATTTTAATTTTCACAGATATTTGCAAGATGGCTCCATCTGATCCCTTTTGCAGTATCAAATGTGTCAAGGTTTCTGTGAACTAAGGTATTTTCTCACCTCAAGAAAACAGTGGTTTTACTATAGTCAAGCCTAATGCTTAAAGCTTTGTCAAAGTACGTGTTTTAACATCTTTGGAGATAACAGATAACTTAAATCTTTATTAGTGTCAATACTACATCCTACATGTGAGTGAATAAACTTGATGATGTCTTTTTAATTGGAAAGTTTGTGCAGGCAGTTAGGTAGAACCAGCAAAGTGTTGTGATCTTAAATTTTTCAAACTGTTTAGTATTTATTCTGTCATCAGCAGTGGCAACTTAAATTATTTGAACATGGAAGGCTGTTTATTTTATCCTTTATAACATTAGAATTATAAGAAATTGCCTTTATGTAATGCCTGCTGATATGAGAATATTTGTTCTGCGTCTTTGCTATGAAATTACTTCTGTTAAGCAGTGGTATTATGGTGCACGCCTCCATGTCTGTTACTTCTTTATGTGAATAATTGACAGATCAGGTCATTTAATGTAGGAAGGAAAAAAAACATTCACAGAAAATTAATTACATAAATTAAAATGGTGTGTTTAAAAATAGAGAAAATGATAGTACAGTTACCTGAGAACTGTATTTATTTGTCCCTCATCAATAACAGTGAAAAATTTCTCTCCTTTACAACCATTGTAAGGAACTTCCAATATTCTTCAAAATTCTTCCAGTATTCTTCAAAATATTCCAATATTCTGCAAAAATTGTATTGTTTTTATAAAAATTCCGGAGATTAATCTTTTCAGCTGCTTTGAGCAAGTCATGGTAACAACTCATTAATTAGTATGTGATGATATTACCTAATTTGTCCCTGATGATGAGTTTGTAAAGTAGCTGAGAATTCTAGGAGGGATAAAGGGTAAGTTTAGGCTAAACTCAGCTTCCCAGAGGTGCTGTATTATAAATCATTCTCCATTCCCAGTTTTCTGTATTTCTTTAAAGCAGGCATGGTGTCTGTCATTTGCCATTTGTTTTTAACAGGTTGACCTAAAATGTTGTAATCCTTGGATGCCCTAACGAAACACATAAATTATGTTATGGATTATGAAACTAATACAGTGAATTCTAGAACATCTTGAGAAGAATGTGGGCAGAGTGAAAATGTTAAAATATTCCTGTTTAAGGGGACTGAATGCCATTTTACATCTTCTGACAGATGGTCTTAATTTTGGAAATATTGATGAAACACATTTAACAGATAACCTTGAATATTAAGTCTATTTATTGTCTTCTTTGTGAACTGAGAAAATGAATTGAAGAGTGTTACTGCAAAAGAAAGATTAGGTTTAGATTTCTTGATCCCTATTCTCTACTTAAACCATAATAATATATTCTTTTCCGCTTAGATCATTGCAGAATATATTTTCTCTTTAAGCAGAACAGATGGTAAGAGCAATTTAAAGATGAAAAAATGCCATTTTGAAATAGTTTAAAAGTTTAGATTCTTATTATATAGAATTCATGAAGATCAGAGGAATGACAGCATACTGAAACGTGAAGCATTTAGTTGTCAGGTGGTTTTGTATTTTGCTGAAATCTAAGAATTTAAAATTATGTTACTACAGTGAATGCACATTTCTGAAATCTCTGGTGATGCACCATTGATTTAAATTAAAATGGTGTGTCTTAAAAACACATTGTTGCCTTTTCTTTCATTTTAGGGATATAATGAACAACAAGGTATTTTATCAGCATCCTAACTTAATGAGAGTCCTGGGCATGCATGAAACTGTTATGGATGTGATGGTGAATGTGCTTGGAGGAGACCAATCTCAGGTAATTTCACTGGAATTTTATTCTGTGTTTTGCATTTTGAACCTTTCCAAAAGTATAGTATAATTTTTAAGAGTACACAAAGAAAAAACAGATGTCCCTCATGTAAGACAGATTTTCCTTGTCCAAATTTAAATATTGATTATGTTAAAAATTGAACGTTTTTTAAACTACTAGAGAGGGAAGCCCAGCATTCTGTGAGATGATTTTTAAAAAATGTGAGAGAGGTTTTAGGTGTTTCATTTGTCTTTTAACAGGACTTGAAAAGGTTTTATCCTTATTTTAAATGAAATGTTAGCTACATTTATGGGAGGTGTAGCTCTGCTAGAAAAATATACCTCGTCATCTTTGATGAAGTTTTATTAGCAATAAACTATAATAAGAGACTAACACCAAGTTAATTTTGAATGCTCAAATTCAAATACTTGAACTGAGCAATAATCTTCTTGCAGTGTTTTATTTTCACATTTTTTAGCATTATGCTTGAATATACATGTGTTAGTTTAAAGGCAGTGTGGCATAAATTTTGAGAAGCCTAAGTAGACATTTAGGCTACTGAAGAAAGTCAGAAGTGAAGTGGTCTTATCCTCTTTCTTATCTTTGCTTATGCCTCATGCTTTTATACTATTGCCTTCCTCCCAAAAACGTGGGTCTCCTCTGATCCCCATACTGCTGATTGTGTTTTCTTTCGCCTGATCACTCATTCCTCTTATGCATTTGCGGTCATTTTCAGCCCATTTTACTACTTTGTCTCTGGGAACTTCTCATTACTTGAATGCCTTCTTTGTGCAGCTAAACCTCTTTCTTTGCCTGTTTGATCACATAGCTCATGTAGTTGTGTAAAATAGTTATACAGGATGTCTTGCTATACTATAGAATCATAGAATCATAGAATGGTTTGAGTTGGAAGGGACATTAAAGACCACCTAGTTCCAGCCCCTCTGCCATGGGCAGGGACACCTCCCACTAGACTGGGCTGCTCAAAGCCCCATCCAGCCTGGCCCTGAACACTTGCAGGGATGGGCCATCCACAGCTTTTCTGGGCAACCTATTCCAGTGTCTCACCACCCTCATTGCAAAGAAAGGTAGGCTAATATCTAATATAAAATGTCCCCTCTTTCACTTTAAAACCATTACCCCTCATCCTACCACTGTGCTCCCTGATAAAAAGTCCCTCCCCATCTCTCCTGTAGGCCCCCTTTAAGTACTGGAAGACTGCTAAAGGTCTCCCTGGAGCCTTCTCTTCTCCAGGCTGAACAACCCCAACTCTCTCAACCTGTCCTCACAGCAGAGGTGCTCCAGCCTTTGGATCATCTTCGTGGCCCTCCTCTGGACCTGCTCCAACAGGTCCATGTCCTTCCTGTGCTGAGGGCCCCAGAACTGGACGCAGCACTCCAGGTGGGGTCTCACCAGAGCAGAGCAGAGGGGCAGAATCACCTCCCTCGCCCTGCTGGCCACCCTTCTTTTGATGCAGCCCAGGATGCAGTTGGCTTTCTGGGCTGCAAGCTCACATTGCCGGCTCATGTTGAGCTTCTCATCAACCAACAGCCCCAAGTCCCTATCCTCAGGGCTGCTCTCAATATGTTTTCCTCCGATCCTGTGTTTGTGCTTGGGATTGCCCCAAATCATGTGCAGGACCTTGCACTTGACCTGGTTGGACTTCATGAGGTTTGTATGTGCTCACCTCTCAAGCAGGGTCCAGGTCCCTCTGGATGGCATCCCTTCCCTCCAGCATGTCAGCTGCCCCACACAGCTTGGTGTCGTCATCAAACTTGCTGAGGGTGCACTCAATCCCACTGTTCATGTCATCAACAAAGATGTTAAAAAGCACTGATCCCAATACCAACCCCTGAGGAAATCCACTCATCATTTGTCTCCACTTGGACTTTGACCTCTTGACTGCAACTCTTTGAGTGTGACTATCCATGCAATTCCTTATCCACGGAGTGGTCCATACACCAAATCCGTGTCTCTCAAATTTAGAGACAAGGCGCCGTGCAGAACAATGTCAAATCCTTTGCACAAGTCCAGGTAGGTGATGTCAGTTGCTCTTCCCCTATCCACCAACATTGTAACGTCATTATAGAAGGCCACCAGTTTTGTCAGACACTATTTGCCTTTAGTGAAACCATGTTGGCTGTCACCAATCACCTCTTTATTTTCCATGTGCCTTAGCATGGTTTTCAGGAGTATCTGCTCCATGATTGCCAGACACAGAGGTGAGACTGACCAGCCTGTAGTTCCCTGGGTCTTCTTTTTTTCTCTTTTTAAAAATGGGGATTATTTCCCTTTTTCCAGTCATCAGAAACTCCACTGGACTATCAGGGCATTTCAAATACGATGGATAGTGTCTTGCAGCTTCATCCGCCAGTTCCCTCAGGACCTGCAGATGCATCTCATCAGGTCCCATGGATATGGCACCTTAAGGTTCCTTAGATAGTCTTGAACCTCATCTTCTCCTACTGTGGGCGATTCTTCATTCTCCCAGTCCCTGCCTTTGCCTTCTGTGACTTGCTGTCTGTTGATCTTCTGCTGGCACGCGTAACTTCTAACCTGCTAGAGAAGTCTCACTTGAAATGTTCTTGATGCTAGGTAGAACCACTAGGCTGTAATCTGGAGAAGCTACATGATTGTGCGTGCTTCAAATCTTTCATTCATACAGGTAAGGTATTCTTCTGAATAAAAAGGAGTAGGGCCCGAAACAGTGGGCATGCCTTGGTCAGCTCTGGTTTTATATACTTATTTGAAATTCCCTGTGGGTTTTCCAGTGAGTCTCTTATGTACAGTTGAAATACAGTGGTGGCATCAGGCACTACAACACTGTTTTTCCTGCTCTCAAACACATTGCCGACAGCTGGATTGTTAGTATGATCCCTTTTATTTTCTCTTTCCAGATTCATGGACATTTCTTTCTGTCAGTGTTATAGCTTCAAGAGGTGGCATGAGCAACCACGCAATGTAGTCTCTAGTTTAGGAATTGCTTTTCCTCGGTTGTGGCAGCAGATGGTTTAAGCTAGATTTCCAGCTTCTTGAATCAGGTGATTTTATCACGAAGCTGTATTGAGACATGTGGTGTCTCAAGTGTTATCACAAGTGTTATAGCTCACACTTCTCAGAAGGAATGGTGAGAAGGTAAAAACTTGTCAGTTCAAACTGAAGAAAATTTATGCCAGGCTTTTTTCCAGCTGTGCTATTAATAAATGACGCAGAAATAGATGAGGAGAACTGTGCAATGTAGTGTGGCTGAAAGTACCTTAGAAGTGTTTTGCTAGTACTGGCTAACAAAACCCTGGAAAAGTACTTCATTGGTGAAATGTACATCCCAGAAAATAATTCATCAAGCTTTCAGTGTTTCTGTCACAGTTAGGTTTAGAGTGTATCTTAATGCCTAAAATAGTTATTTTAGACTGTGTCTTTACATCTTATAATTTTGGAATCTTAATGTCATGTTGGTTTCTGATGTTGGTTGTTAATTCATTTTCAGAAAATCCTCAGCAACACCCTTTTTGTCTGTTAGAATTGAATCATTTTACTTCAAAATTATTTCTTACTGATTTAAAGTTTTAGAATTCCATATTCATATGTATTCCTGTCCATAATAAGGAATTTCTACAATGATAATTTTTTAAGAATATTGCTGTTACTGTAATTTTTTAAACAAAGTTATATAACACATTCTGTTAAAGTCCCTGTAAATTTGGGGGTTGGAGGCTTTGTTGAATGTTTTCACAAATGAACGAATGTTTTGCATTCATTTTTGTCTACCATACATTTGAGAATAGAAATCATAAATAATGCTGCTTATACATAATAGCTCCTCCATGCCTGAAACAGACAAATGAGCCACATATATTAGGAAAAAAACTGTGCCAAAGTAAAACTAGAGTTACTCAAGTCTCCAAAGTGCACCTGATGTCTTTAAAAGATAATACATATCATATAGCTTTTAATTACAAAACAGCTTTTTTGCCAAGATTGTTGTCTCATAAAGTGGAAAGATCGCACTTCTCAGAATGAGTTAAAGTTGTGTTGTAAAGAAGGCAACATGTATTATTCTTTGTTATAGCAAAGTATAAGCAATATTATTTATGTTTGAAAGGTATGAAGTGAAGGAGGCCATAGGAAGAAAAAAAAGGCATAACTTTTCATTTCAGAAAATGTTATGACTAATTACAACTTGTGAAACAGACTTTCATGAGTGCTACAGATGAAATTATTTTATTTTCAGAGGTGATATCTTTGTTCATCATGTGCAGCAAGTAAAGTGTTTGGGGATTTTGTTTGGTTTTGGGTTTAAAAGCATGGCATAGTTAATACAGCTTAATGTTTTGTTTTATCGTATCAGACCTATGCATTGAACAGCATAGAAGTCTTGTAGAAGTGTTTTATATGAGATTGTACATTCTTATTATAATATGGGAGGCTAAACTAAGGATCTTGAATATTCTTTATTCTGCTATGACCTAATATTGGAGGTTGAGCTTGTTACCATCATGCTGCTAAGATAGAGTTTTTGCATAAATACAACTGCTAGTCAGCAAATGGCTTTGATGAGAATTATTTCTCAGGTTTTCCCCCTTGTATGTTCCCTATTGTCCTCTGCAAAATGTTTTTCAGCATTTTAAACCTAATGACCTAATGAATACAAAAGTTAAAAGGATATGTGAGTCCTTTTTAAAGTTAGAAGCAAAGCAACTGTCAGCTGCTTATCGCCTTGGTAACTTCGCTATACTTTCCTTTTTAGAAGTGCAGGAAGAAGAATTGGGACAGATTGGTAATTAACATATTTCACTGCTTTGTCAACTTTCTTCTTCAGCAGATCATTTTTCCTAAGATGGTGGCAAGCTGTTGTCGATTCCTGTGCTACTTCTGTCGAATTAGTCGTCAAAACCAAAAGGCCATGTTTGAGCATCTCAGTTACTTACTGGAAAACAGCAGCGTTGGGCTGGGTATGTCATGTGGCTGTAGCAGCTAAAAGCAAGACCAGGAGGAACTGTGCTGTCACAAGACTAGTGCCTAATTTGTATAGCAAGCTGAAGCATGTGATGAAGCCTCTGTGAAGCTTAAACCTCTTTGTGGTTTCACTTCTAACTCATATGGATTTTTTCCATTTTCCTTTCATCCTTATGTCCCTGTGAATAGTATTAGAAATAGAAGAGTCTAAATCTGTGTTTTTAAATACCTTGAAAAAGTTAGGATTAAATCCATACAGTTTGCCATTTTTTCCACTCAAAATAGTTGTGTTTGGAAATCTAAGATTAACTTGACTCTTTACGGTGCTTGCCTGTTTCATCTGGTTTTGTTTCCCTTCCCTCTAAAGTTTAGGCCACTGATGTGAATTTCATATTTTTCCTTTGGATCACTGAACGGATGGTTTTTAATATGTGTGTGTTAGATTTTGTAGCACAAGGGAAATTGTCTTGGCTAGATAGATGGCTATATTAATAAGGTATAGCAAGGTAAGAGAGTGTGTGATTTCATAGTGCTTTAGCTGCTCATGGTGACCATTTTGATGCCTGCGTTTGCCAATATTAAACACAGACAGTGGGATAAGCCTAAAAGAAAGAAAGCAGTTAACAATGAAGCTGGAAAATGCATCTTGAATTGATAGGGTTGTGCAGAATTACATATTTAACATATTGCTCTGCTAAAGAAAGAGCATAATATTCCTCTAATTTGCTATGTTGTTAATACTGATTTCTTCATGTTCATTTAAAACCAGTGTGGTTGGCAATATTTATAGATAAGGATGTCAAGTCAGAAAAAAAAATCGGCATTTATTTTAGCATTATTCAAAACCGTTAACCATGTTCTTGATTGAAGAACAGCCATACAACATATTATTTATATATTTATGTTCTAGATTTCAGTGTGATTGCTGCCCTCTGCTGCATGACTGTCATTACTGCAAACTGAATTTAATTATTGTGTATTAACTTTCTGTAGCATTTCCTTCAATGAGAGGTTCAACACCACTAGATGTTGCAGCAGCCTCTGTAATGGACAATAATGAGCTTGCACTAGCATTGGAGGAGCCAGATCTCGATAAGGTAAGTGATCACTCTGACCTATTTACCGAATTGTTAAATAGTGTACTTATGCTGGAAGGGACAAGGGCAAGTTGATCATAGTAATTTTTGGATATGATCTCCTCAGAAATACTTGCACTAGGGACGTGCTGTCTCAAGGTAAGATGGACTGAGTGGTATTTTCCCTGGTTTTTCTTTACGCTTAGTGGGAATCACAGCAAAAAAGATTTATTTCTATCTTCTGCATCCTTTCGCTATTCTTATAAGGTAGAAAGGAGGACAAGCAAAAAAGGCATGAAACAGGAGAAAGGCATATCAAGAAACCTCATTTGGGGAGGAGAAAATTTGAGAATTTAGAGGAGAATGTGAAGAAAGGAAACAGGTCTTTTGGCTTAAGTAAATCATAGAGATTGATGGGGATGGAGGTAAGAGCTAAGAGACTGGAAGGGCAGGTATTTGAAGAAGGGTAGCGGGAACAGGATTTTAAGGGTAGTTGCAGTAGGAAACTGAATTGAGGACTCGGGTCATTGGCTGTGGTTAGGAATAAAGGGAGATGTGAGGAGAATCAAGATGAACTAGAGAAGGTGGGTAAAAAGATAGAAAGAAATTATATGGAAGTTATCTGTATACCCAGAAAGGAAAACAGATGAAGAGGTGGAAGATGGATGCAAAGTCAGAAGAAGAGGAAAGCAAGGAAAGAAAGTGATATGTGATAGCGCAGCATCGGGAAACAGAAGGCGGGGTTTAATATAAATGGAGGAGAACAGTTAAGCATCTAAATGATAGCTTAGCACAGGGAGAGCCTCTGTGCAGTATGGGAGACTCCTGTGATGAGAGTAGAACTGGTTATTGGGTGTGTTTGTGATCAGCGTGCGCTGTGGGAGAGGAAAAGTTGGGAAATGGAAATAAATGGATGGGGATAACTAGAAGATGACAGAGACAAGAATATGAATTAGATAAAGGTAGCATTGAGAACAGTTACCAATTTTGTATCACCTGCAAAATTGCTGAGAGTGTACTCTTTCCTGTCATTAATGAAGATATTAAACAGTATTGTCCCTGGTATCAACCCCTGTGATACACCACTAGTGACTGGAATGCCACCAGTGACTGTCTCATATTTTCATAGGGCAAGTCACTTAAACAGAATTTCACTGTTGACCATTGACCACGTAGAATCATAGAATAGTTTGGGTTGGAACAGACATTTAGAGATCAGCTAGTCCAGCCCCTCTGTAATGATAAGGGACATCTTTGACTAGATCACGTTGCTCCTGACCTTGAATGTTTCTAGAGATTGTCTCTGGGCAACNTAGAGATTGTCTCTGGGCAACGTATTCTAGTATTTCACCACCCTCTAGTAAAAAATGTCTTCCTTCTATCTAGTCCAAATCTACCCTCTTTAGTTTAAAACCATTACCCCTTGTCCTATCATAACAGGCTCTGCTGAAATGTTTGTCTCATGTTCCTCATTTACTGATTGCTTGCCTTGGGATACTTGTCACCTTACAATCGCTGAATGTTCAAACAGTAACAGGTATCAGCTGCAACATAAACAGGATTTTATGCTGAAAAATCAGGCTGCATGTGTCTCAGACTGGGATTCCCAAATTCTCAAGTCATTTTAGCTGTAAGAATGGTAACGTATTGGCTGTAATATATTAACTTTCCTGAGTTGATAACTTTATCAGGTGCAGTATGTGTGTGTTACTCAGCAAATAAGTCTGTATACTGCATAACAAGAAAAAATAAATACTGTATAGCTGTCAGTTCAATGAATGTGGCATACATACTCCACTCACAGAATGATACAGCATTTCTGTGTGACTAAAGTTTGTACCATAAAGCATGAGTTCAAAGCAGATCAATTACACATGCACAATTCAACTTTAGAACTTTTGCCATTGCAAATTTGATCTTTTTACTGCAAATATGTGAATGCGTGGAAGGTAGAGGGTTGCACAAGAAAAGTATCCCATGACCTGATGACATATTGTAGTAAACTGAACAGATTAAAATGATGGGGTTTGGTGTTCGTAGTAACCACACATAGTAGTAACTACACATAACTACCTTGTTATTAAAAAAAAATGACTATGTTAATTTTGTTTCATACTTATTTTTAGAAATTTATTTCTAAACACAAGAATAAATGATTGCTTCTGTATTGCAGGTTGTTACCTACCTGGCGGGTTGTGGCCTGCAGAGTTGTCCAGTGTTGCTGGCTAAAGGATATCCAGATATTGGATGGAATCCAATAGAGGGTGAACGTTACCTGTCATTCTTAAGATTTGCAGTTTTTGTTAACAGTAAGTGTGATTTCTTGGCATGCAAATTCCATCAAAAGGTTTCCTTAAAATTACTTCTTTAACCATAAAAGTGTATTAATGGATGAAGAGAGGTTAATGCATACTGTTCTCATTACAAATACAAGATTATTAGTATATGGTGCTTATTGTAATTTTTTAATCTTCATAGTTAGTTGCATTTTTTCCTTAATCATTTTGCAACTTGCATAGTTTAAAAGTAATCTGTTAAGGGAGCAAATGATATTAGCAATTCATTCAGTAAATAAACTGTGGTATTTACACATACCACATATGGTGGTCATAAACGTAACCAGTGAGCACTGATTTTAGGCCTCTCTTGGCCAATGAGAAATTAGAGGTCTTTGATTAAGTCATTTTGCATTTCAAAAAGCAAATTTCCAATAGGTCACATGTTTACATAGTTCTGAGGGATTAGTGTTTGTAAAGTACCCTGACTGAGTAACTTAAATCCGATGTCTTAAAAAAAGAAAAAATCTTCTCTTTTGATAACCATCTTATACTTGCTTCTGTGGGCAATTTCCTTTTAAAGTTTATGAAACAAATAAGCTAAAGTCATATTTAGATTATCTGAATGCCACTAAACAAAAAGCACTGCAGTTCATGTGGATTTATTTTTTCATCAAACCAGTAAATTAGGTTAAAGATTAGATGAGATCAAAAGATTTGTCTGTTCAACACCTAGATGGTCTTCCAATTTGGGAAGTGTTTTAAAGGACAGCTAGGGGCAGCCAGAAGGGAAATAATTTTAACCACTCTAATTTTTAGATTTTGACTGTTCTATTCACATACTATTGGTCTGAAATTAGCAAATAATACCTCAAACAGCAACAATAAACATATTTCCTGTTCAGTTCAGTAAACATACCTGAAGTATGTTCATTGTTGATAAGCCTGTAGCTATTGAGCGAGCTGCTAAACTAAATTGACTAACTGCTATGATATAAGAAATGTAGAAATTGTTTTCATTGTTGATTTTATAAATATAAACTTTGCTGGATGGATTGCTAGTCAGTAGAATTAAATTTTAGTTTCAAGTGCTTCAGATGCTTTCTTCTGAAAAACAGTTATGGTTGTGGTTTTGAAGCTTTCATTATGACAGTTTTGGAGGTAGGACTTCTGAAAATCAGATTACTTATTTCTCTGTGTGCTCTGCTTGAGAGTACAATTACAAATATAAATCAGTAAAATATTTGGGTTGTTGAGATAAAAGCAACAAACACACACTTGTAAACACATGAATGAATTTTGATTCTGGCTGACAAATCCTGGGAATAAGCATAACTTCTTTCTTCATGCAAAGTTCTTCATTAACTCGGCCTGTGTGGTAAATTAGAGCAGCCTGCAAAATATTAAAGCTATTTTCAGAAGTTTGGCATCCCATCAGAAGGGTTATGGAAAAGAAATAAGTATACAGAGGAGGTCAGAATAAGATTCTAGTGGTGAGTGCAAAGTACAAGAAATTGTAAATTGAAAATGTAGACTAATTAGTTCTTTATAAAATTCTAGTGATTTCAGTAGAGCAATATTAAAGATTAATTTGGTCTTCTGTGCTTAAAGTAAGTGTCTTTCCTGCACATTCCAAATCAAAACTACCTGCAAAGGGCTTTTGCTGATAAGTGCTTTCTTTTAAAAATCTTCACTTAGAAGCTTTTAACCAAATGGAACTAAAATTGTTGACTTCAAGATTGAAGATCCTGCTTTTTTCCTGCAGTGTGAAAATAAGGTGAATGAAAAGGAGGAAGAAAGAAAGGGGAAAAAAAATAGAATCTGTGTAAAGTCAGTAGTTGGGATATAGAATCATAGAATCATTTAGGTTGGAAAGGACCTTTAAGATCATTGGGTCTAACTGTAAACCTAACACTGCTAAGTCCACCACTAAACCATGTCTCTAAGTGCCACCTCTACACGTCTTTTAAATACCTCCAGGGATGGTGACCAAACCACTTCCCTGGGCAGCCTGTTCCAATGCTTGATAACCGTTTCAGTGAGGAAATTTTTCCTAATATCCAACCTAAGCCTCCTCTGGAGCAACTTGAAACTGTTTCCTCTTGTCCTATATTCCGTATTAAGATCATACCAGTGTTTTAAGTGGGAAAAATACAAGACTGACATGTTTAAAGTGTTCAGCTGCTCCTTCTAGAGCCAGTCAGTCCCATTTACCTCATATATCATTGCCTTCGATTGACTTGGACCTCCTGGTAGTACCACTGCTGCTCTCAGCTAAACCACAGATTCTAATCCTACTTTTTTGGTGGCTGCCAAAGCTGCAACATTCAGTTTAATATCCTACAGATTATCAATATTCTCACAAGTTAGCCACTGAATTTCTAAACAGATGCATTTAACCATAAACTGAGCTTTTGATTCAATTAGTATTCTTACCATGCTTGCTCGTGAAGCTGGTAGTTGTGTACAAAGAGTTCATTTGTACGAAGGTTCTTTTTCCTGATAAGTTTTATTCAGCAAACATCTCGATCACAGCCTGTCTGCCTGTACTGAATTTATACAATAGTTAAACCCACTCTTTTCCCTTTTCAAAATACACATACATTTTTCTACACAAAGCTATTATAAATGGGGTTGTTTCAGGCAAGCCATGACCTTTAAAACTGATTTTAATGTGATTTTTGTGTATAGAAAAGATGAAGTATTCAATTTCAGGTTTTAAATAGCAAGCAGAAGATTTAACAAATATTTAAACGAGCAGCAGAATCAGGAGGTTTTACTCTAGGTATATTTAACCTAAAATACAATTTGTTATTCTTTAGTCATATGAAGAAGATTAAACTCTGAGATAAGTTTTCCATTGATGAAGTGCTGAGGACATAATGTTAAGCAACATTCCTTGCTTCAGTCTGCCTGTTAAAAATCAAATAACTCTCGTGCCCTGTACTAGGTCTGGCTGGGATGGAGTTAATATTCTTCAGAGCAACTAATATAGTTCTCTGCTTTTCATTTATGGCTAAAATGGTGTTGATAACATACCGTTGTTTTGACTGTTACTGCACAGTGCTTGTGCAGCGTGAAGGCTTTGTCCTTTTTTTTTCCCCACTGTCCCTTCCCCTCTTTTCCTGGCCCCAATGAGTGGGTTCAGGATGGGCAAGAGGTTAGGAGGGATCACAGATGGGACAGCCGACCCAGACTGACCAAAGGGATATTCCATACCATGACATTGTGCTCAGCAGTAAAAGCTCAGGGAAAGGAGGAGGAAGAGGGAAACCTTTGTGGTTATGGCTTTTGGCTTCTGAAATAACCAGTATGCATGCTGAGGCCTTGCTTTCTAGGAACTGGCTAAAGTCTGCCTAGGAAGCACTGGATGAATTTGGCTTTTTCTTTGCTTGCATGCAGTCTTTGCTTTCTCTACTAAACAGTTGTTATCTTGATCCATGAGCTGTCACACCTTCCTACAATTTTTTCCCTGTCCCATGGAAGAAGGGAGAAAGTGAGAGGCTGAGAGGCTTGGCTGAAGTCAAAACTTCCTTCCCGCTCTCCCCGGTTGCACATTTCTTGCCTCTTGGGGCTATTAACTTTTATACTGGAGAGAGTAGTCTTTGCGATTAAAAGCAAATTAACCTTCTAAAGTGAACCTTTCTAGGTTGAATGTAGTAAAACTTTTGCAAGGCAAGTCTACACTGTCACTTTTAAACCACGGTATATTTTGAATAAAGCACATCCAATACTGCCAAATTGATGCATTTTTCTTTTCAAAAATAAGAATGAGGATTTGTTTTATATTTTGTAAAATTTAGGGGAAAAATGCAGTTGTCTTCTGACTTTTCAGAAGAAAGTATGTATAGTGCTTTTTGGTCCTCAGGTGAAAGTGTTGAGGAAAATGCAAGTGTTGTTGTCAAGCTCCTTATCCGACGACCAGAGTGCTTTGGACCAGACCTTAGGGGAGAAGGAGGAAATGGTTTGCTGGCAGCTATGCAGGAAGCTATCAGGATCTCAGAGAATCCTTCTCGTGACCTTCCCTCCCAGGCATATAAAAGAGAAGGGTAAGTAAATGTGAATGCTTGTTTGGGAAATGGTGATTTAATAACTGGTTTAAACATGCTTGCAATACGTAGATAATAGGCTCCATTGTGTAAGGCATTATATATAGAGCATTAGAGATTCTCACCCACAAGCAGTTGTCATATGCAATTCATAAAGCAAGAGCTAGAGAAAAGTGGAATGAGAGTTACAGAAGAGAAGAAGCCTGAAGGACAACGCAGAGGAGAAGGCTGTTGTAGAATGAAGCTAAGGTAAAGTGAAAGGCAAATATAGAGGTCTCATGTGAAGTCAGTTATTACTGTTTAATTGCTTGCTTACTCTAGGGATAAAAACCTGGTAGTCTGGAGCCGGAGGAAATTAGTATGTCTGATTAATAGTCTCTGGATCATGGATCTAGCTCCAGAGAGGAGCTATAAACTTATATTAGCAAAAATGCTCACTGGTATTGTTTACCTTATAGTGATGAGGAGGAGGAGGAAGAAGAGGAGATTGTGCACATGGGCAATGCAATCATGTCATTTTACTCAGCTCTCATAGATTTGCTTGGACGTTGTGCACCAGAAATGCATGTAAGTTCATTTTGTCACTTGCTCAGAAAAGGTAGGAGGTTTGTAAACAGAACTGCACATGTCTAACTAACTAAAATATTCTCTATTCAAAGGCTCCTTCCCTTCTGAAGGTGAACTTCATTACATTTCTTGCTGTATCTAGACAGATATGTTCCCTGCAAGCTGTTTATAAAGAATCTTTGTCTTCTGATGCCTTATGCTTTTTTATTCATTTAAAATTTTGAGAATTTTTATACAACTGTGGAATCAAAGCAAAGATTTCACATTTATACTACCAATGAAATTTCTGAAACCAGCCCTTTGCTATTCTCTAGAAAGCCATAAAAACAATTTTCATAAGAATGTGATACAGAGCTGCTTTTGTGTGCACTGATGAAACGTGGTATCTACACATGAATATGAATACACATCTACATGAATACAGAGAAGAATATATGTAAATTAAATCTTGTGACTGTAATGTCTGTAATAACCACACGCAAGACTTGGTTTAGTTAGACTGACTTTTGCTTGTCAGTTTCTAAAATTCTTCAGTAGCATAAATCCAGCTGAAAACACAATCTGTATCTCAACACAACAAGAAGCAAGGAATTTGTCATATAGACTCCCTACTTACTATTACCGAAGCTATTAACTTCTATTAACTTTATCAGTTGTAAAGCTGTATGTAACTGTCTGGTGCCAGAGATAGTGGTTTCATGTTAAGAAAATTACTGGAAGAGGTTTTCAGAGGCACAGGTTGTGAATACCTAATTTCTGCCTAAAGTTGAAAGGAATTGGTCACATCATTGTTGTTAATGCCTGTTGAAATTTTTACTGCATAGAAATAATAGAAATATGCATAAATACATCAGACAGGTTTGCATCTGTTCATAGGATAAAGAGACAAGCTCAAAACCTGTCACTGTAGGTTCTGTAAGTAACATGAGTCTTTCAGAAATTTTCAGTTTCACCACTTTATCAGATTGGTTTATGAATCTTATCCATGTGGGGGTTTTTGTGTTACTGGGAATTTCTAATACAATGAAATTATTGATCTGATACTAAAATTAGGACAGATTTAAAAGTAGGATCAGATGAAAATCAGCAACTGCATTAGAGTGCTGGGACAAATTGAATTTCTGTGATTTTTTTTCCAGTGTTTGAAAAAAATCGTATTAATGTCAGTATTTTCAGGAAATTTTTCTTGCACCCCTCAGTACTAAATTTCTTAATTGATAAACTTATTTCTAACAGCTTATTCAAAGTGGAAAAGGGGAAGCTATTCGAATCAGGTCAATCCTTCGATCTCTGGTGCCTACTGAAGATTTGGTTGGAATTATAAGTATACCACTAAAGCTGTCAACAGTTAACAAAGGTACCTTCAATACTTTTATTAGACCAGTTAATCTTTTGGCACAAAAGCCGCCAGGTGTAGAATAGAGCCGTTTTGTTAGAGTTGTGTTCTTTGTTAGACCAGTGTTCTTCAGATTTTAATTAGACATGTATCAATTAGAGCTCCTCTAGTAGAACAGATACTTACTCCTATGGAGTAGACAATGGAAGAACATAAGAAATACTTTTTACAGGATCACACTAATGGAGTCCATTAGTCCATCCATCTCAGTACTTTGTCTCCAGCAGTGGCTGTAGAGGTGCTATCTCTTCAGGTAGAATGCATAAGCTTGGACTCAGTCCCTTCGTACTTCCACATCATCAGGTCTTTTGTTTAGAAAGATTAGAGCATACCTCACTCCCCATTAATATCTGTTTCTAGACCTGGTATCCAAGAATGTAGCTAATCCCTTTGGAAGCACTTTAAGAATCTCATTTTTTAAAACTTATACTCTACTAATTGTAATTAACACCCTTGAATCGTAGTATGTTGGGATTTGGTGTATAGCAGTTCTTCATTCACCTAGTCAACTGCATTAATGATTTTCTAAATCTCAGTTATATCCTCTCATCCTTGCTTTCCCAAATTGAAGAGTCTGAACTTTTCTTAGTCTCTCATCATAAGGTAACTTCTCCATTGCCTGAATCGTTTTAGTTACCCTTCTGTGTACCTTAGCTATCTCTATTCTGCAGTCCTGAGATATGGAAAGCAAGTATGGGGTGTGGACAAGACGTGAGCAGGTTGTACTGATAATGTGGGCACACAATATTTTGGTTAATGTATTAATTTTCTATTTTATTTAGCGGTAAAATGATGACCTCTCTCATATTCTGAATACTCCTTTCTGATCATGCCCATTAACTTGTTGACTTATTTGATCGCTGCTACACATTGACCTGATGGTTTCACACAATTTCAGTGATGACCTCAGGATCTCTTTGTAATACTAGTTCCAGGCTCAGCATCATGTAGGCATGTTTTATTTTTCTGCAGATGCATTAGCTTTGTGTTGAAGTGCAGCTGTCTCTACTTTGCCCACTCAGTTTTGTTAATGATTTAGCCATACAGAAGAATTTAGTGTTGTATACGGACTTTTGGGCTCCTTTGTTTGCTTCCTTCTTCAGGTCACTGTCGACTCAGTACTGAGTCCTGTTTGTCTTTGCTTGATTAAAATGTTGCACATGCACATTGCATTTTCATTGCCTTTCCTATTTCTTGGAACTGCGCTCTTTATTTCCTCCCTAGTCTTTTCAGAGGAAGTAAGAACCAGACATACTCGCTTTGAGATTGTCCTGATCTGAAGAAGGTGCTGCTCCACACATTTGTTTTCCCCAGTTTCTAGGTATAATGTTCCACTCTGACCTCTAATGTTCAATACTAGAAGCCTAATTTCTTTTTTAGTAAGGTGCAGACTATTTCTGTACTTCATCTTGTCCCAAAAGAATTCCCCCTTTTATAATCAATCTAACTAAATCCTCTTCTCTATACCACCATCTCACCCATCCTTTGACACTCGGGAGCTCTGCCTGCCTCCCACAAGATCCTCCTATAAAGCATAGAGAAGTTATTATGGAATCCTCTTACACATCACGAAACCACACAGCTTAGTGCCTAATACAGCAATCTCCCACTTCTGCTGCCTGCTTCTTCATATCCTCGGAGACCCTGTCTATCACAGGAGAATCCTATATGCAATACGTACTGATGTAGGGTGGAGGAGTGGTTCTTCTCTTAAGAGATTTGATACTTTCTTCTCAGGTAGATTCATTCCTTCCCCAAGACTTACGTCTTCCTTAGTACCTCAGTGGTCGCCACTGTAGAGGTGAAGCTATGTTGCTGTGTTGCTGTAGGACTTACCTGTTTCTCTTACTACTCTGATTCATCCATTCTCACCTCTGGGGAATGAGACTACTCTCTGAAGACCCAAACATTGTGTACTGTGTGTACACATAGAAGACCTGAATGCAGGGCATGGCATGGACCTGCTGCTCTCTCTGCATCAGCCTGTGTAGCTGTACCCGGATCCCTACCTGTCATTGGGATTGAAATTGATTTTTTTTTCAGTGGAACTAAAGCCTTCTTAACACTACCTGGGAAGGGAAGTTAGTGAAGACTCAAATATTCAACCTCTTCACTCTGGAACTCAATAATTCAAAATCAGAGTTCAGAGCACAGAGAGGTATTGATGATGGCCTTGCTAGTTATGCAACTTCATTCTTTCCTGGAAGCAGTCAGTGTGGTTATCCAGGGCGGATTTATTTCCACAAAATAACTTCCAAGATAACCATACAAATGGAAATTTTCTATAAACATAAACTCAACAGAGCATGAGGTTTTTAAGGAATATGATCTCCATGTTTCCTGTTAACTTCTCCATGCTCCATTGGCTATAAACAACAAGTTTGATATTTTCTTCTAGAGCAAAATAACTTTTATCCTCCTTCCCCCCCTTCTGTTGTCTTTTCTGTTTCACAAGAATTGTCTGCTCCCATTTACGGTCAGAGATGGTTTATCTGATACACAGTTAACTCCTGTGTTATTGTTGTCTTCCCCTTGGATTCCTTGTTCTTTCTGGTGTAGTTTACATGAGACAAAAATTAAAATTCTTAACCTTCTTTGACTTCACAGTTACTATATGCCTTTAGTATTTATCTTTAATTTTACCATATAAGCATTCTCCGTAATAGTAATGAAACAAGTAGAATACTTTGCCATTGATTCTTAAGCTTTCATTTAAGAGTGAAATGTTAAGAAATTGCAAAATAATAGAAGTTTTTAAATAATAAAAAATTAGTATTCTTTTTCAGCATACAAGAAAAATGAACAGGAATATAATTTTCATTGAATGTGATTTTACACATTAAATGTAATTATTGTGTCTTTCATTGTCTTGGTGTTTCTTGTTTTATCAGTTATCAACTATTAAAAATTGAATTATATGTTTGTGTAGATGGCACAGTAAATGAGCCAGACATGTCTGCAAATTTCTGTCCTGATCATAAAGCCCCCATGGTGCTCTTCTTGGACCGTGTCTATGGTATTAAGGACCAAAGCTTCCTCCTTCACCTACTGGAAGTTGGATTTTTACCAGATTTAAGAGCTTCTGCTTCTTTGGATACAGTAAGTATTTTGCCGTGAAGTTTAGATGCAGTGGCTGGATATAGTGTCTCTGTCAGTGTTAGAATCAGAATTTCAATTCAAAATAACTTTTTTTAAGGGGGGCATAGGCTCGCTATAAGCACAAACATTAAAATTCAGTTACTATTATTTTATAGGGCTTAAGTGTGATCATAAGCATTCAGTACCGCCTTATAAACCAATAGTGTAATGTAGTTTAAAAACTGTTAATACAGGCTTGCTTACGTTAATTACACTGTAAGTACATTAGATATGCTGTAATAGGCCTAACAATTGCTTTTATTTCATGTCTGCTTACAAGAATTACACTGGAAATTCATATATGTGTAGGTATGAAGAAATTAAGTGTAATGAAAAGTGCTACTTCGTGCTTTGTGGGTTTTGCTAGCCTGTTTGAAGACAAAAGCTGCATATTGTTCTTTGCTCCTGTTGGTTCAGAGTGTGGTGGGGCAAGAGGCAGGAGATAAGTGGTTGACTTGGATTTTCTCAAGTTAAAAAAAAATTGCTTTTGTGCTCAGATGTATACTGGGAATATCTTGTTAGCACCCAGCTGCTAAGGGAACTAGAGTATTTCATTATTATGTTTTATAGACTTCATATTTAGTAACCTTTATTCCGTGTGATACTAACAATCATTTACTACTTTATACAGGTTTCTCTGAGTACCACAGAGGCAGCTCTCGCACTAAATAGATATATTTGTTCAGCTGTGTTTCCATTACTCAAAAGATGTGCTCCCCTCTTTTCTGGAACAGAGCATCATGCCTCTCTGGTTGACTCCATGCTTCACACAATATATAGGTTATCCAAGGGACGTTCCCTTACAAAAGCACAAAGAGACACTATTGAAGAATGCCTGCTTGCTATTTGCCAGTATGTATGATACCTGTGTACAAATTTTCTTTTGTGCACTGTCTGTATTTTAATAACTTCTTTCTTTGCATGTAATGTAGAACTAATATATTCTTACGTGAAATAAATTACCAGAGTGTAGGAATTTTTTTTTTCTCCTAAGAGAAAATAGATTTCCTTTTTCCATTGTAGGTACTGCATTATACAAGCTGTCATGTTGATGAGCTTTATAGTGATACAGGATAAATGCTCATTTTTTATAAAAACAAAATCCCAGTAATTACCAAAAATGTTCTGGCAAATCTGACGTTCAGTATGTCTTGGGGATTTCAGGGATTGACCTGTTTGTATTTCTGATTGTGTTTGAACAGCCTTGGCCATAGTTCAGGGAAAAAAAAAA
>VXBO01004747.1:0-68462 GCA_013400135.1 Rhinoptilus africanus
AAAACAAACAAAAATTTGGTAAATTTGGTAAAATCGAACAAAAAATTTGTTAAAGTGGCATCACCGTCCCCTTCTGTTCGATGTCCCACTGAGGTTTATCACACGAATTTCCCTGCACTGCCAACCTCCATCCCATCCCTTGGGCTGTTTCAGAGACGTTTCTGGCTCTCGCTATAAGCCTTTGGAAATGCCCTCGCAAGTGCCCGGGGGATCACAGCAACCAGCCCGGCTCCCCAAGCATGACAAGGGACTCTTCTGCAGGCTCCGTGGGGGAACTGCCAAGGCACTGCTCCCCGACAGCTCAGCCACCTTACAACCTGCTCCTCCCCATCCCCTTCCTGAAACAGCAGCAGGCACGGAGGCAGGAACATCAAAAGCCTCACCCTCAGTTGCCTTCTCTTACTCCAGCATTACACAAGGGCACAAGGGTTTTGTACTTTCACCCAAAAAGCCACTCCTGTGGAGGAGTGTCTGAGGGAACCGTGAGGGGAAACATTATCTCTCTCTACAACTATCTGAAAGGAGGTTGTAATGAGGTGGGGGTCGGTCTCTTCTCCCAAGGAAGAGGCGATGGGACAAGAGGAAACAGCCTCAAGTAGCACCATGGGAGGTTTAGATTGGATATTAGGAAAAATTTCTGAACTGAAGGAGTTGTCAAGCATTGGAACAGGCTGCCCAGGGAAGTAGTTGAGTCACCATTCCTGGAGATGTAGATGTGGTGCTGAGGGACATGATTTAGTGGTGGACTTGGCAGCATTAATGGTTGGACTTGATGACCTGAAGGGTCTTTTCCAACCTCCGTGATTCTGTGGTATTCTGTCACCTCTCCCCTGTGCACTGGGCATTCAGGGCTGCCCTGGGGCTGCCTCACACCGGGGTACCCACTGTGCTGGGGTGAAAGGGGCACGTTTTTGAGGCAGTGCTGCTGTGGGAGTGTCTCTGTGACCTGTTTCATTTTACTGGCCTCAGACCGGAGCTGGAAGGTGAGTCCCGGCAATGTCCGTCACCTGCTGGGTGGCCACTGCCTCCTGCCCTGCCCACGTCGCGCCGGAGCAGTAACTAAACACAGCAGCCTAATGAGAATTGAAAGGCACATGTTAAGGCCTCAGACATGAAATAATAATGAAACAAAAAAACAGATCAAAGCTTTTAATTTCGCTCTAAGTACTTTACTCTCACTCTCAGAAATTCTTATCAAAGACAGGCAGATGTCACTGCCTCCAGGGGTCTCAACTTGACGGTTCCTGATTTGCATTTACTCCACAAATTTGCCTTCAAAACTGGAGACCTATGGTGCAAAAGCAGCGGCGGGTTTTGCTGTGGTGAAACCACATACTGAAATTTAAAACCACGGTGGAACCGGGTAAGGCTTTCCAGCGCTGATTCAGTGCTGTACAATTGTAAATACAAATAAATCCCTGTACAAATGCCATCAAGCCTCCGTGTACTGGTAAGATGAAGTATTATCGAGTAACATAAACATTTATTTCAATGGTAAAATGCTAGCACAAGCCTTCCTTATTAGTCAGGCATGGGTTTGTGAGGTTTATAAATAAAATGTGCTCCCAGCCCTGCCATGCCATGGGCCAGACACCCACTCCTGCGGCACTCAGCCTCACTTAGTCCCCTTTTTCTCCAGCGATGAAGGTGAAGATTGCTGGGCTTTCATGTGAGGTGGTTCGTCTGTTTTTCTCATTTCCCTTTCCGCTCATCAAATTGCTTTCCTCAGTCAAAAGCTCACTTAATGAGCAACACAAGTAATTAGTTTATTGGAAATGGCATTGCAAGGGCCAACTGGGATCAGGGCAGGGGCAGCTCACCCAGGGGTGCACCCTGAATATGGGACATTTCTCCCTGAAATCTGGGCTTTTGCTTGCTCAGCTGGCCTGGCTGGTGGCCTCTGTGAAGGTGACAGCAACGCAACCCCCTCGTTGGGGAGCACAAAACTGGCACATGCCCAGAGGGGTGGGAGCTGCTGGGGCTGCCCCGAGTGTAGGCGGCTCTCGACCCGTGAGGGGGTGTTGAGGTGTGGTGGGAACCACTCGCTCACAGCAGCAGCTTGCTCAGGAGGTCGTCAGCATGAGTATGTGGAGATCACGTTATAAAGATGCTAGCGCTGGCCCGTCTGGAATGAAGTGGGGTCTCCCAGAAAGGGCTGAGGACAGATGGATGGATGGATGGCCCCACACACGCTTCCCCCGTCAGTGGGCAGAAGGGCGTCTTCCTCTGTCCCTCGCTGGAACTGGGCCACTGGCTCGCCCACCCCCGGCTGCCACAGTCCCTAGAAGGTGCCTGAATGGTGGCGAGTCTCCCCACAGCTGCAAGGAAAGCTGAGAACACACCACAGGGCTTCGCTCACCTGAATTTTGGAAGATGAGGTTGCACAGGGCAGTGCTGGGTCACTGGGATAACTCCTTTGCTGCCAGCAGTGGTCCAGCTGGGTTACTTCTCTGTAGTGATGCTGGGAGAGGTGCCAGCCAGGGGCAGGTTGGACAGACCTTGTTTCTGAGCACAGCTAACAGCCTAGAAACTCTACAAAACCCTCTTGGAAAGAGAAAGCAACATCCCACGTGCTGTCAGGGCATAATAACGATAATAATGATAATACTAGCAGTGCAACAGACGCGCATCTTCAAAGAAAATAGTGCAGAAAATAATTGAGTGCCAAAAGCAGAGTTTTTAAGGTGTTGGTCCCCCTGGCTTTAGTGGTGCTTCCCAGCAGGGTCGACTCCCCATAGCCCCACTGCCCTAAGCTCATGGTGAACATCAGGATTTTTGATTCAGGCCTGTTTTAAAGCACCAGGACTGAAGTTGACTCTTCTTGAACTACCAAGACCCATTTGCCAGCTGTCTGCACAGCTGGAGGAATACATCAACCGTATTACAAGCTGACCAACAGAGAACCACACTCCAGTGCCAGAAGCCACGCATTGGAGGTTACAAGAGCTTTATGCTTCTCCTTTAGCAGCTCTGGGCAAACACTTGGACCTCTGGGGAAAGCTACAGGGAAGGCATCAATGTGCTTTTCTCTGCCCAGATAGAAACAAATCACTGTCCCCAAATCATCATGATTACACCACACATGATTACACTAAAAATAAATTTACCTGTTTTCCTTTAGTGTCTGCAGTGTGATGTGGTCAGCAGATAGCAGGGGTCCAAGGACTTCCCAGGGTCACCCTGGGACTGGTGCTGACAGAGACAGGATTGACCCTGAGGGATTGACTCTCTTGGTGTAATACCAGAGCCATCCTCCATTAACACCAGACGTTCCAGCTTGAGAAACACCCATCCAAGCCAGCTGGCTAGGCACCACGGCTGTGCTACACAAAGGATTTTTGCCAGGCAGATGCCCGAGGTGTCTGTAAAGCTTTGCTCTGACACTCGTCCCCGCCCCCTCCCAGGCCCAGGGAGAAATGAAGCATTTAAGCACTGTGTGCGTATGCACGTCTTGTCTCAGGTGCCGGTCCAAGCTGCTAGGCTGTTGTTTTCTCTGTTGTTCCCGTGTAATAAATATTAAATTCTGGGTGCCAAGTTCAGATGGTCCCAGTGGGAGGTGAGATTTGAGTCGTGCCCTTTGGCCGCTGGCACCATCCTGCTGTCAGCAGCGGCTGTACAGAAGCTGGGCTGGTGGAGGGACCTTGTGCTGGGAGGGCTTCAGGGCTCCTGATGAAGATGGAGGTAGTGGGGACCCTCCTGTCACAGCCTCCCCCCCTCCCCTAAATAACCACACAGAGAAAATGTCTCACCGGTTTGCAGCAGTCCTTCCCCAAGGCACTGCCGCTCTGGCACTGAGCGCTGCTCCTGGCGTCCCGGCCCCCGGGGGTTGCGGGCACGGGGGTACCTGTGGTGGGCAAGTGGGTGCTGGCAACCGGCAAGGGGGGCACTGCCAGGCGGATCCGCCACCACCGTGCCTGTCAGCAGCCAGCGGAGATGAGGAAGGCTGTCAGGCAGCCACCAGCTCCCGTGCTGGAGCCGCTCTCTGAAGTCATCCTGAATTAAAAACTAATGATAGTTTTCTTTGATAGCTCGTTTTTGATAGCGCAGCCGGAGAAAAACCAGCCACAAAGGGAATTCAAATTTTTTTTTTTAATAATTAATTTGACTCTCTTTCCTAGATGATTTCTGCATATTTTCAGTTGTCTTTTTAATTTTTCTCTATACAACATGAAGGAGGAAATATTTGGCAAATAAAATGATTGTCAAATTCCTGGGTGAGGGAATATGTGGGAATGAAAAATTTCCTGATGTGCTGATGTTAGTTTATCAGCCAGCCTTGCTCTCCATGGACAAAGAATGGAGCAAACAGGATTAAGCCCAGGCAAAGTGCCTGGTTTAAAGACCAAGGCCGGCTTCATGAGGAAGAGGTTGGCTGGACACTTGCCATGAAGGCAAGAAGCAGGATGTGCTAGTGTGCAGGGGACCAAACCTGGCACAGCACAGGAGGAGACACCTAACCAGCCATCATAAAATGGTTATGCTTCCTACTCGCAAGATTTAGCCTGTATTTACCAGAAATGTGTCTGTCCAGTTGCTTTCTCTTTCCCATCTCGCCTTCTCCTTGCCTTTAGAAGCTGAAGAAGCTTGGGGCTGTGAGCAATGAGCGCAGCCCATGGCCAGTCTGGGGGCTCTCACTGGCAAGAGGCAGAGCAGGGCACCATGAATCTCTTACAGGTAGATGGAGAAGCTCTCTGGCATGAAGGATAACCAGAAGCGCCTTTCAAAAATCCTCTCCCTAGGAGCTCATGATAATCAATTCAGCAGTTAATCTGCACTTGGCTATACTCGTGTGCACCAGGACAGAAAGCATGTGCCCAAACCAAAGGTGTTTGGTATAGAAAGTGTATGGTACGCATTCTGATACACATCATTAGCTTAATGGTGTCTTCTGCTATTCAACTTTGGGACCCTCTAATGGAAAGACCGATAGAGGTGTGATGCAAGATACGTGTATGAAGAGCTTGACATACCAAATCTAATGTCAACCCACTCACATTTGACACATAGTCAAGGCTTGGATTTGGCAACGGTCAATTCTAGCAGAGCTTTGGCTGTCTGCTGTGGCAGACGGGCACTTACACTGATCTGGATAATCAGCGTAATGATCACATGTGAAGATGTTAAGAATGACTGAATGTGATACCCTTGAAATGCTTTCTGTCCGCACCACGTTTAGTCTGAAACATCCCCAGCCCAACCGCTGCGGTCACGGAGTGCAAGCATCGGCCCCAGCTGATCCACCAGGCTACCCAGGGGAGCCCCACCAAAGCCACTCCCGTGGTGCCACATTTCACTGGTGTTGGTGACACTTACCCTCCGCCTGTTGACTGCTGCGATGACTTCTCAGGTGACACTTCTCATGTACTTTTTTACTGTGTTTGGTTAAATTTAGTTGGACGCACAAGGGCGTTCAAAACAATCCTTAGGGCGAAATGCGTTGTTCCAGCAGCTGTGATAAGGATGAATTAAAGGGTCCTTAAGAGACTGATATCTGGCCTGCTGTAACCTGCCTGGGCCAGCGTGTACTGCTTTATTCTGTTTTCACCATACCTATCATCCAAAATATCGGTTATTTAGAGCCATAAAAGTTCTAGTGCCCGTGGTTAGGTGAACAGAGCAGTGAAGAGGTGCTGGGCTGAGTTTCAGGAGCTTTGAGTGGTTTCCCACTGGTTTGGATTACCACCCTGGTAGCGATGTTAGCCAGGTAGCTTTGGTTTCCAGATCGGCCCCATCCCTTCCTGCTCTTCACTGGTGTTGTCCATCACGACTCTTGCGAGGGGGAGGAACCACCTCTCCATCTCTGCACTATCCATCGTCTTCAGTGCCTCGGGTTTCCCATAGGGAAATACCTTGATTTCTGAGGCAGCCTCAAACAACGTGTCCTCCAAGACGGTGCTGCCACAGCCGGGTCCCCAGCGACAGCCGTGGACGCAGGACATGCAGTGATGATAGAAAATACAGCCGTCACGCTGGGAGCAGAGTCCTATTAACTTTCAAGTGGTAATTATAGGAAGAAGTTGTGATACTGTGACATGCAGAGAATGAGGTGTTTATTGCCTTCCTGGCAGGAGCGTGGCGGGTGTCAGGGCTTGTGAGTGAGCTCTACAAAGCCTCTCATTATTTTCATCCTCTCATTTATATTATTTTGTAAAAGCTCTTTCGGTGCAGAAGACAGTGATATTATCTTACTGAATTTCAATGTTATTTTGTAAAGGAATTGATTTCTTTTGTCCTTGTGCTGTGGCCACTTACCCATCGGGGCTGGCAGCGTGCACTCCGGACCCTGGAAGACTTGTACTACAGTATTGCTTGAGAGGTCGGCCACAAGCTTCAGAATGGAAGGTAGGCATGGGAACATAATGTAGGTCTGCTGACCCATTGCAGAGGTAGAAGTGGTTTGTGACAGCTCGACATCTTGCTTATGTAGTCGTTTTGCAGCAGCATTAAGTACTCCATGCAGATGGGGACTCACATGAAACATTTGGGGGCTAGTGGCTGCTGCTGTGTGGTAGCCCAGTGAGTGCGAGGGAGCTCCTGTACAGAGAGGGAAAGGGAGGAGGGAAGCAAGTCCTCTCTATGGCCCCTAACACGGAAGAAGGCAGACACCGGCAGCAGCCCGTGCCTTGCTTGGCTCTATGGACGTGCTCAGAGCGGAGAGCTATGTACCACGACGAGATGCTGTTTCTGTTTTGGGCACGGTTATTAAATACAATATTAGCTTCACTGGACATCAGCTGTGGCTGCATTCCACGTACGCACCAGTACAGTTGGTTTTTCAAAAGATAAGAGGCTGACGAGAAAGGCTAGGAATGGTGGGAAACAGGGAAAGGAAAGGATCTTCCTAACTTCTTTTCCCCTTCATCACAAGCGTCGGGTTATTACATATAAAAGCTCAATCTAGTTATCAAAAGCATAACCATCTTTCTGCTTCAGAGATGGGAGAAACACAGTTTGGGCAATTTCACTCACTCAAACACTGTAATTCGGAACTCCCCCGCAGAACCAAACCTCTTGCGGTGCCAGTTCAGCTCATCCAGCCCCAGAACGGCCACGAGCGCCTCGGCCCATTCCTGTCCCTGCCAAACGCAGGGGCGAGCCGGGGGCGAGAGCATGAAAACCATCCCCCAGCTTATGCAGACTGCTGACAGCCTGCCATGAAGGATACAAGTGGCAATAGGCAGAGGATGGCAGCATTGAAGGGATGGGAACTATGCAGGGGGACAAAAAAAAAAGACAACCCTACAGGAAAACGTGTTTCTTTAGAAGATTTTGAAACAGAAAAACTAGTTACCTTACTACAGTCCTTATTATTTTTACAGCTTTGGGTCAAGAAATTGTTGGGTTGAAGTGTCAAAAATCCACCCGTGAGAAGACTCTTCATGACTGCTGCAGAAATCCAGTTCAGACACTGGAGACGATGCAGCTTGGTGCGTTTTACAGTTGCTTTTTATTGTCCCATTAATTAAGGGGACAATTTTCATGGCAGAAGAGGCTATAAACTGCTTTTGTGGGCAATTAAAGGTTGAAGAGCAGAAATAATTTGAGAGTACAATTCAGTGTTGAGGGAACACAATCCATGTAACAGAGAAGAAAACGGAAAAGATAGAAATCCTGATTTCCTATTAGGCTTGAGGAGGTGGGCATTAGCGTCTAGTAGTACTAGCTCGCAGCAGTTTACATGAGCAACTTTTTGAGGATTGAAGCAAAATAAAATTAATCAGGTAGCAAACGGGGCTGCGTTTTGGAGGATGTTTCCATGTTGCAGCCTGCAGTTTTGCCCCCCCTCCCCCCGTGCCCCCCAAGCATTTGGGTCAGGCATCAGATCCAGCTGCTCCCAACTCACAGGCGCGAGCCCTAAGCCTGTGAGTGACAAGCTCGTGCCCCGGGGACCACGGACAGGCTGCCAGTCAGGAAAGCAGTTGCTGCACGATGATCGCACCGTGGAGAAATCAAGGCCGCAGAAAAAAAAAATAAAAAAATTTTCAGCTTTAATGATCAGTCAGCTATGTGTGTCATCTCCCCCGGCTCCGGCAGAATTCCCTCCTTACCTCTGGCAATAATTGCAATGCTGCGTGCGGAAAGGTGACGCCAGCTGAGCGGAGACCAGGAATGTGCAGCAGCGATGGTCGGTCCCCCCAGCTCCAGAGCGCTGCAGCGGCCGGCAGAGCCGGAGCTGGGCCCTGGGCGAGCCTGGCGGTCCATGGCTCAGAGGCACGCAGGCGGCTTGCTGGAAGAACATAATGATTTCTGAAAGAACGGCACCAAAACCGAGCCTTTTAAGAAAATGCTTTTATTTTTTGTTGAGTTGGCATGTTCCAGCAGAAATATTTTTCCAATCAGTTGATTATTTTTAAGGCTGAACGCCTGCCAGCTGTTCTAAAGAGGAATAGCCAGGATAGTAGGGCTGTGGTCCTTCTGTGTCCAATTACCATGGCTTTCCTAATACTTTCCTAACACATCAGACACCAGTTCGGAAGAAACAGGAGAACTCATGTACCATCATGTATTTGTGTGTCTCCAGCTCAGAGAGGCAAACCAAGACACTTTTCCCTCAGAGTGACAATTCTGGGTAGCACTTTTTAGGTGCGGATAGGCCTGCTGTGGAAAAGGGCTTTTTTTCCTGGTTGTGTCTGAAAGTTTCCTTCTTACTCTCTGGGCCGAGCTTAGTCTCACCATCCAAACTACCAACCTAAACCCCCCAAAACATCATCATTAAGGCAGACCTTTCTCAAGCTTTCTGGTCCGCCGGGAAGATGACAGCACTCGCAGCACCTCACTACAACCCTCCACTGCTCTCAGACGATGCTGGAGGACACTGGAATCCTTTCCTACCTTAGGTGCAACACACTGAAACAGCTTTCCAGGATGTGCATGGATAAAGACCAAAATCAAACTCTTCAGATGGTGAAAATGAGGTGTTACTCCACCGGGAAAGGCAGAACAACTTTCACACGCCAGCCATGTGCATCATTTAACACACGATTACATACTTCTCACAGTCATACCTTGGGCTTCAGTACAGACGTGCCTTAAGAGCAGGGTATGTTTGCTTCCGACTTCTCTTTGTAGTAGAAACATGTTAGAAATTAACAGAGTATGGGCAGGAACTCTCTGACTTTCTTCCCCCAGGCCCCAACACCCCAACAGCCACTTGAAAAAGTGGGAATGTCGTCAAACCTGCATTTTCCAGAGTTGTGCAGACAAACTATTCAGGAAATGAAGGGGGACACACACCAATGGATGGAGACCATACCATCAGTCCCATTAAAAGTTCAACTTGCTACCTAAGTACACATCAAATGGGAATAAAATATCTGGAGCTTTTCTATTATTAGTCTCCTCACGAGCAGATGAATATACTGAAGTTTGTAAAGCTCTGAGAGATTCTGCGGTGGATGCTGCTCAAGGAGGGCCGCACACACGGACAGATAATCTGCACACACGTAAGTGACAGTCATTTATGGAAGTTTTCGGTAAGAACTGTAAAGACCCCCACCTTGGTTAATGACATTGTTCAATCTTCTTTCTTTTCTTCACAGGTTCAGGGTAGAAAAGTATTCTCTCCTCCCTTCGGTGCTCCTTGCTAGAGGCATCCTGATAATCAAACTAATCTTGGGACCAATTTTCAACCCCTAACAGCTCAGTACAGGAAAATGCTTAGGCAATTTATTCTCTGTATATTGTCAGCTAGGTAACACTTGATTTCTCATTCCAGGACTGCATTTTATTGTTTTAAACTGAAATCCAGCATGTGTGTTTCCAACAGATTATCTCCATAATCACTTTCTTTTTGCTATGGAAATGATCTGAAAATGGTTCTTTGATACGAGAGAAGAGTTCACAAGGCCACACTGTACAAAAGCTCGAATCGTGCAATTATCATTTGTAAAGAGAAACTGTTATCAAAGTAACTGCAGGGGACACCTCCAGGACTCCTCTTAGAGTCAGGAAATTTGAAACATATATTTCTCTAACATGAATTTCACTCCAAACCTTTCTGAATAATTCATGAGAACTGAGTTAAGCCTGGTGCTCAGGACGGAGATCGGCGGCTTCTGCCGCAGACGGAGGATTTCGCCAGTTGCTTCGGGATAGGGGAGACAGAGCTGGGGGTCTCGGCACTGGGAGGTGCCGTTAATTTGGGGCAGTCCCTTCTGAGCGAGGGGCAGCTTGCAGGGAAAGGCTGGGCTGGAGGGTGAGCGCCTTCCTTACTCCTGTCTCAGGCTGCCTGCTGGGGAGGCAGGGAGGCAACGGGGAGTGGGAGCCCCCCGGCCCCCTCTGCCCCCTCTAGCGCTAATGGCAACCAGAACCAGAGCCTTTACTTTTCTGAAGCTGCATCAAATTACCCACACCGGCAGATAACAGATGTTATCTGTTCTTTAAAGGAAGGAGGCACCTTGAGATGAGAAAACGCCATTTTGTTCTTCATTCACTAAATGAGAGGAGCTATAAATTGCTGGAAAATGGTAGTTTACAAAGCACTAAAAGGAAGACCTGCAGTTTGGCACGTGACCAATACCGAAAGAGCGAGTCTGGTTTTAACTATCATCTTCTGTGTCCACAGGCAGGCAAATTATCCGAAGGGATGCCCGTTGCTTGTACTTTTTATTTGCAGAAGTAAAGAGGTCAGAGGCAGCCGTGCCCCGAGGGCTCGCTTCACCAGCACCACTGCTGCTGCCAAATTCCCGCTCTCTCCCAACCTAGGATGAGTCGGAGAACTAAATCTAAGAGGGAGATTCTTCCTCAGGCTCTGGGGACTTTCTGAGCAAAGCTGACATCCATGAACTCAGGATTTCACCCCATAGGGCTCTGGTTTGTTATTGTGCTAAAGCTATCCAGGACTCACATTCCCATTACGCGTGTGGCCTGAAGACTTAATGCCATTTGATGTTGCTGGATTTTTGGAAGAGGACATGGGGAAATGGAAAGCAACCATTTCATAGGACTTACCAGCATCTAATCCCAAAGCACTTTTCTAATGCCAGGTGCTCCATCTTTTTACAGACAGCAAAATTAATGCTTATGTATTTTAACCAAGGTCAGAAAGTGACAGAATACTCAGGTTGTGTTAATTGCCAGAGGCCAAATTCCTCCCCTGTAAGAACAGGGTGCTGATGCACAGACCTGTGCTGCCAGGTCGCTGAGCAGGGCTGAGCATAATTGTGACTGTTCTTCATAATACAGTAAGGCTAGGATGCTGTCACTGATAAATCAGATGTAAAACTGATGAGTTCCAATACAAAACTATGACAGTTTTATCCCTGGCAGTCTCATTTTGCTGAAACACAATAATCATGTATACTTGTTAATTACTGTCTTTGTATTGTGCAAGGTTTTATATTTAAATGGGTGTCATAGCTGGCTATTCCTTACAAATATTCAAAAGCCAAAAAGTTGTCTTTAAGACACTTGAGGAACTGGGGAAAACACACAACTGTGATGTGAGAAGTTGGTGCTAACACATCTTCTTCTAAAGCCTCAGTATTTTTCAAATTTTAATCATTGCCTAATGCTATAGATGACACCTACTGGGCAAATGAAGGCCTGGCACATCCAGCATTCCCCAGCCTTTGGAATACCTGGTTATTTCTTGAAATTGCTGACAAGAACGAATCCTCTTTACTCTCTGCAGTAAGATTTTGTTGAACCCGTTACAGAGGTAGGCAATTCCTAACTGCTAAGAGGAAGGACAGAAGTACAAACACTCAGCTTTCTAGAACCTACAGGATAAAAAGTGTCTCTGTGTTTTCAGAGGAGGGGGTGCTTAAATTGTCCTTCGGAGACTACTGCTTTTACTGAACTCTAAATAGTCCCTCTGTTTTATTAGCTTTGTACCGAAGCAGAAAGACCAGAACATTAGGGAAAATACCACTTACCTTTTTTTTTACCACTGATTAATTTTCTTTTGCTTTGCAGGCAGCTGTAACTTCGTTACACCACCCCACTACCAATCAGTGTTAAACAATGAAAGAGCAGTGTGTTAGGGTTCATCAAATACAAGTGATATTAATGGCATAGTTAGAAAGAAAACACTGAAAATTCTCCCTTTATGTTGGCTAATTATTCACATTGGGACTAATAACAGACTTTCAATGCAGAAAAATTGTACTAGGTATATTATCCAAGTTGTTGCTCTTATTGCTTTCTAGAGAAACCGATTTGAAAATCAAATTTCTATCAATTCAAGCTGCAAAAGAATGCAACCTAAACATCAGGGGTACTCTTCTCAAAGTTAGTCTATATTCTGCATTACCCACTTACTGAGGTAACTCCACTGATGCAATTTATTTAGTATTTAGAGAAAAAACTCCATATGATTATTGCTCCCCATTTGAACTTACAATAATAAAAAAACCCTTACACACACTTTGCACGTACAGCTACAGTGATTAACTGCACATATTAGATATTTGCAAGCATAATTAGTTAGCTGTCTGCACAACTCACATTACCCGGGAAACACTTAATTCTCCATGGTAGCTGCAAACCTGATGTGCCACAATTGCCCACACCTTCTTGTGTAAAACAAGTCACTTAAATATATGGAAAAATAGTTTAGAAATTTTAGTATCTCAAAAATTGATTCCATCTTTATTAACTTAATAGGGAAATTTTTAACAAATTTGTATTCAAATAAAAAAAAATCTAAAAAAGAGAAGAAAGCTCTACATTCAGGAGTGGTCCAGAACTTAGCACTGCATGGTCCCAGAAAGTAATGCCATATATTAAGGTCTCCAGACCTCTAAAGAAATGATGGACTGTCAAACGGTGTCATGATTTTTTTTTAACATGCCAGTTTTTGTCAGCTGCTCAAGGGGATTCACTTTGACCTACTGGTCTTTGAATGTTCATGTATATAGACTCCCACATGTGTATGGGGCAGTGTGCTTCTCCCCACATCTTTGGTATTTGGAAAGCTATAGAAACGTCACTCTGTACTGAATGTTTTCTTTGCAGGAGAGCGCCCTGAATATAAAGCTTCCACCAGCTGAGGCACGGAGACCTTTCCCTCAGGCAGCCATACTCCATTTCCCTTTCTGGAAGCACTAAGGCAAGATCTCACCAGGCACTGTTCTGGAGTTGAATATATTCGTGTAGAAATCTATCAGCAGTTCAGTGAAGAGATTCAGAGGTACCAGAGCACTCAGGGAGGCTGTTCCTTTCGACGGCCAGATCAAATTCAAACCGAAGACACAGGCCAGGCTGGATGCTGTCATTCTGTTATATATGCTTTCCTGTGAAACCTGGAAAAACATAAACATGAATGGGTACATGCAGACACGTGCCCCAGAGAGTGAGAGACATGACACCACCCCGCACTGAGGAGGAACCAGTGACGGGAGTAGACCCTGGCCACAGGTACATCACTGGCTTCTTCACAGCTTCAGGGCTGACTGTGCAGCCTAGAGCTATGGGGCCACTGGAGCCTTAGTCCCTTGAATACAAGATAACATGTAAGTAGAGTCAAACAAAAAGGCTGAATCGTTTCCTTGTGCTAGGAAAATTAGTTGTTTTCAATCCTTCTATATGGAATCTATTGTTAATCTCTGCTGGGAGGCAGGGAAGGACAGCAGAAATAAACAGTTATAACAACTGCTTTGGTACTAAGTTCTCTATAGAATAAACCTTGAGGACTTCTGAAGTTGTTTGAAAGGGTTTAGATGGATTTTTTTTTTATCTTACTGATGCACGGCTTCAATTCCAAGTACCTCCACATCCACTCAATTCTTCTGAAGCAACGGAGGTGAAAATGGGCTGTAGGTAAATTACACCGCACTGAAACCTGTTCTGCACCTGCAGGATGTGTCCTACTTCTGTCTGTGGATGTGAGCCCAGAACTGGGTAGCAGGAGTATTTTTTTTTCTCTGTGTGAGTTTGGCAAGGAATTTGTACGTGTTTTACATGGCTGGTATCTACAGCCCAACATGGTCTGGGTGCCCTATCTGACAAGTTCTCTGCTACTGTAAGAGGCAGCAAGCTGAAGGTGCTCTTGACTCCTCCTGACCTAGGTAATTCAGCCAGTTCTGCTCAGGCTGACGGTTGCAGTTGTTGATCAGTAATCTGTCATGGGAAGACCATGGAGTCACCAACTGTGATGCATGGGTTACTCTGAAGCTACCATCTCAGAACAGGAAATTCTTCATGCTATGATTTTCAGTGCAACAAGAAAGCCAAAATTGTGCTTCTCAATGTCTCCTCATTTCTGCCTTGCCATAAAGCCTCCTGAAAAGGCAGGTCTGCAGTACTATGAAAAGCCTGAGGAAAATCTAAAAACATGGGACCAATTCTTAGCATATGCATAAACTCCAGTTGCCCTCTGCCCGGTAACACAGGTTTCATTCCCCTCTACCTCCTACAGCACAGTCCCACCCTCCTTGGGTTTTACCTAGGAAGGAGCCTGTTTCCTCAGCCATGAGAGGATATAATGCCCTTCAGACACATAGGCAGGATGGAAGTCTTTTCCTTGGGGGACACAAAGAAGCACTTATGTGCCCAAAAGTATAACATTTTCTTCCTAACCATATTAATTTTTCCAATAATAGGCACTATTTTTCCCTCCAATCTTTGCCTCACCCTCCTCCTGGGACATCAAAGCTACTGTCATGCTACTGCTGCTACAAATATTAAAGGCTTCAAATGTTTTTAAGGTCATGAAGCAGGGCTGGATAAAGGAAAGAGGTATTAATAAGGAGATATTGGTGCCATAACCACCTTTTCAAAGGACTGAGTTCACACATTGAGAATAAAAAGTCATCAGATGAAGTGGCAATGTCTGCTTCATGACCTTATGCAAAACCCACATCATTCTCCGTACTGTATGAACCGCATAGGCCCGCTGACCTTCACATACTGCTCTCCATGCACTATTTAACTATACGGAAAAACCAACAAGCCCATCTTCTTCATTTAATCTGCTTCAGACGAGATCAGCTCAAGCAAGAGTTCATTATACTACAGCAATGTAGCAAACGCTAACCTGCTACCAAAATAACTGGTAAGGGAAGACAATCAGGATAACGTTAACAGCACCCTGTTAACAAGGAGACATAGACCTAGGTATTCCTCTGAAGGTAGCTGAACAATGAAGGTGGCATTTGGATACTGCTAAATATATCAAGGTTAGGTACTGTGTTCTGGCCCTTGAGTCAAGTGGCTCATACTGGCTGCATCCATGCTGTGTAATGTTGTAACTGTGAAAATCCTGTGGATCGAAGACAAATTATTTTTTGGTGTTTCTTTCAGTTGAAAATCTCTAAAATAACACGGGAGCTACAGCTCATTGTGTTTTCTATAGGACAAACCCAAATACACGTGCTGTATACCCTAAGGAAGGTACCTCAAGTGGATAAAGGGTAGGCACCCTCTGATGGCACAGAAGCATGTGGTATAGTACTGGAGGACAGCAGACGGTGGAAGGAGCCTAACCTGCTGCAGTTGTCTTCCCCTGGTTTTTGGGAGTACTCCCTGACACATTCCATCCAGCAAGTTGCGTACAGGTGCTGTCTTCAAGCATTAGTTGAAACACACCCAGATTAACCCAGCCACTGCCTTGAAGGCCAATGTTTCAGCCCAAAGCAACACCACTGCGACTTGCTGGCAGAGCTAGATTTGTTTTTTCTCTTCAGGCCAACTATTTCAAAGGATGTTTCTAACTCCTAGATGAAACATTCTCTTCCCACCCAGCCCCACTCTGTGAACATTTCAAGGAGACAGTCAGTGTTGAAATGATCAACAAAATTACCCATGACACAGCCTCTCCCTCGAAAGAGAAAATCCTTAAGATAAAATGAACCAGTGATTATATCATCTGAGGCCTTATCTGCGAGTCATCAACGAGGCTGACACTTAGGAATTCAAGGAAGACACAGCACATTGCTTCACTCCAAAATGCACAGCAATCCCTTCTTGGCAGATCCAAGAAAAAGCACATAACTGAATCCAGCTCTCTCCACAATGACCTTTCCAAGCTCATCGAGAGCTGCAAGCAAGGAAGCCTTGTCACATCAGTGGTAACAGCTTTATCCCTCCCCGAGAGGGTCAGGCTTCACACCATCTCAAGCCCCTCGCTTCTCCAACACCAGATTTCTTTCTTGAATGACACAAACACATCCACTTCATCTACAACAGCATCATGAGCAGCTGTTGTTTTCTTCCGACACTAGGCCATGTAAGGGCAGCACACAGTCAGTCAACCTCTTTATGGCCTAACCCTCTAAATAACTGCACCCCAAAGCTGCGTTCTAAGAAATACAAATGACATCTTTAGCATTTGGACTAACCCTCTTGACTCTTTCTTTGGTTCCCTCAGAAAGTTAGTAACCGTCATCTCTGTTTCAAGTGAAAATACACTTGCTTTGTCAAGTTGACAAGCTAATAAAAGTTCTCCAAGGACCTAGATCATATCTTTGGAGGAATCATCTGAACATCACTAAAAAGTATTGCAATAAAGAACTACACAGGTCCAGTTTGTTGCTTCCCCCCCCTTTCATTGGAACATATATGGAAAAATTATTAGGTAATGACAGCCTATATTGAAAGAAAGTCCTCTAGAAAGATAAAACTTGTACGTTGCAAAACTCATTAGTGGGAATAAACACTGAAGATTTAGTGCTACATCAACAAATGCAAAATATACATCTTCAATATTGCAGAATAAGCATACAGCTCCCCCCCAGCAAAATCTGACGATTTTTGGATTTCACGTACTTGCACCCCAGCACCCTCATGGGTACTGCAGGAGTGAAACCAGACAACCACTACACTACCTAGTGAACCTAGTGAAATCCAGAGGGTAGAAACAGTCAATTGGCATCACATTTTAAAAATATAAGGACATCATCATCTCTTTGGCTTCTCAGCCACAATGCTGAGAGGAATTCCACAAAACATTTTCAAAAGAAAATTACTAGATATTAAAACGCCCCCACAAACTGACTGGAAACAAAAGTTTCTATCCCCGACTCTCTGCCACCTTGCAGAGGTGCCAACTGCTTGTATCTGCTCTGTGAGGCTTAGTCATCTAATCCTTCCCAACGTCATCCCCAGCCATCCCAAAGCTTTGCTGTTGCTAATTACACTTTTAAATTGGACAAGCGATTGAGGCAAAATAATTCAGAGCATTTTTTTCCAGCTTGTACTTGGCTTTAACTTTGCTGCTTCAGTTACACATCTCAAGCATATCTCATGGGCCCCAAAACCTTGTCCATTTTTTCTAGTTGTCCAAGTCTGACGTTTCGATTTTGGCAGTTTTTTGCAATGGTTCTTTCAGCCAAGTCAGCCATCCCTCCCCACCATCAGGCATGACTGCAGGGGCAGAAATAAGCAGCAGAGAGGGAAAGTGTGTAAGCATAGAGAGGTGGGTGTATCAGCTGGTACCAACCCAGACATGGTTATAAAAACACAATCTAGATGATATCTACAAACTCTACAAAGTTTGTAGATATCTCTACAAACTTTGCTGATTGTTTAGCCTTAGACTGTCATGGAAAATTACATAGTTTTCTACCAAATGGTTTCTGTCTTCAGAAACTGGGTAACTGTAGCCCTCAGCGTGCTTTGACAAGTAATTTGTAAGAAGACTTCTTTGAGCCCTTTAAGTTTGGATGTGCATTCATGAATCCACTTCACTGCCTGTACAATGCAAGGCACAAACACTTCTTTGTGCACACTCATCTCTTGTGAGATGTGCTGAGCAAGCACGGGTATTTTTTACAGACATCATTCAGGGACTGACTTGTGAAAACTGGCTTTTGTTTCCCTCCTTGCTCCTGGTTGCTCAGTTCCGCCTAAGGACCTCAGTCCTCTGCAACTCCAAGAGGACCCTGCAAATCCCTCTCTAGTGGCCAGATGCACGGCAAAGTGGAGATGGCCAGCTTACAACTTTCACAGCATGCTGGGCTCATTAATGGCAAAATCACTGCTAATCTAAGGTTTAAGGATTTGGATGTATGTTTGAAATTCAAGTCTTTTACTTTTGTAGGGGTTGCACTGTCTTGCTGTAGTACCCTTGGGCTGGAAGGAGCTGTTTCATTAAGTAAGGGGGCTGAGACTGCAGAGAAAATAGGGATTTTTTTTTTTTTCCCTCTTCCACAAGCCTGTATCAAACCTGGAGTGTTCGAAACCTGTATCTAGTGATTACAATTCATCCCACTTCATGAAATTACCACAAGTACCTCTTGCACTACTCAAGGCTGAGCTCATGGAAGAATTAAATTGCCTCTTATATGTAAGAAGGTTGATGCTTGCAGGTAAAAACTAGGATTATTGGTAGAGTGGTCTGTTAAAGTTTGAATTGTGGCAGCTTGTGCAGCACACCGATCTGCAATGAATAGAAATCTCTAGCTCCTAGATTGTTTCACATTCCCTTGACCTTTCCAAATGCAAATATTCCCTGAGACATTTAGGACGAAAAGCCATGGATCAGCAAAAATTGCAGATCTGAGCACTAGTATCAACTTGACGCTGTGCTTTACATAACAAGGCATACTCAAATATAATGCTATGTTCTGTTGCTCAATTACAGAAAACACTATGTAGTACTTTTGCACACCTCATTAACACCTCAAGTGCTCAGCTCTTAAGAAATACGTTGAGATGCTGCATCTAATATTGGAACAAAGTCACTTACATGATTCATAACTCTGAGGAGAGATATCAGTTGCTAAAGTAATAGCAAATGACATGAGGCTTTCCTTAATAGCGTTAGAGTTCAGCTAAGCAATAGTAAATGAACATATGGGTATTACAGGAACCTTGCAAGTGCTGTCTGAGCGAGGTTCATATTAACGTGTTTCCTTTTGATCTTGCTTTTCTTTAGTGTTTTGACAGAAAAAGGAATTAAATGTACTTGTTTCTGAAATATGCTACTGGCTAGAATATGGAAAACACGACTGTAGCTCAAGAACACTTATTGAGGGATAATTCCTGCACTGGCAAAAATCACCATCATTCCACATACACGATTACTTTGGTGGGCTCTTAGGTCTTCTGAAGGCAAGATCACTTTATTTAGGTGTCAACTACACCATGATCCTTAACTATAGGCACCTGGGTTTGAAAAATGCAGTATGGAAAAGGCAATGCATTAAACCAGGCAGAAACAAGGGAAACTTACACTCCTATTGCTGTCTTTTCCTGCAACCAAAGGATGTCACTAGGCTAACTGTAGAACTTTTTGTAACAGATGTTTCCCAAACCCTCACACTTGTGAGGTTTCAAAAAATGGGTAAAAAAAATCAGCAAATCAAAAAGTAAGACAAAAGACGCATGATTTATCCTGAAGCACATCAAAAATCCTTGCAAAATGACACAGTTGAAGTTTTTCATTTAACGCTGTAGTAAATTACAGAATGAAAGGGTATTTTAAACAGGAAAATATTATTTGTGAGATTTAAATAAATTATTTTGCTGATGATTGTTCTAAAGCTCATTAATATTTCTATCATTTTCTAAAATTACACTAATTTATTTGGTGTTTTAGTTGACCAAGATTAATACTTTGGAGAAAAAAGGTGATTTCACCTAGTTTTTCTGCAGCACCAATAACAACACAAACACTATTTTCAGGCTTTTTTTGCTCCAAAATAGGAAAAAACAAGAAGTAGATCAATAAACCATACCTTTGCGAATGTGGAGTGAAGGGGACAGGCACAGGACTTTTAAATATTCCAGTGCAGGCACGGTTCCATTTAAATTTACACAGTAGTTTTCATTACATGTAAAGAATTTCATGGTGAAGGGATGGACAGACCATTGTTTAGCACTGACTTTTATTAGAACTAGAGGGTTCTGCACCCTGAATTCACTCCATTGGCAAGCACTGCACCACCACCTCACCTTATCTTTAAATTCTTCAGTCTTATATTCTGTGGAGATTTTCAGTGTTGAACAAATAAGAATGAAGTAAGCAAGAAAAGATTGGCACTGCTTTGTAAATTTTGCCTATACTCACCATATGGAGAAAGCATATCAGGTATTTCAGAACAATGTAATTGTGTTCAGGAAGTCCTTGAATGATCTGCTTACATCTGGTGACGCGTAAACTGCTCTCCACACCTGCAATATTAAAGTCAGTCTTAATTTAACTCAAAACCATCAAAATATTAACAAGAAATAACCCCTTATTTACATCTGCTGGAATTTAGATATTCATCTGTAAAATTGACCACAAAATTCAGCTCTACTAACCTCCATGAACACAGCAATAGTTAGGGTTATCGCTTTGAATGTCCCAATTATATTTTGCATTATTATATATGTGGCTAAGACTAACTTCCAGAGTATTTTCTCAATCCACTGAAATAGCTAAAATAATTCCTTTCCTAGAGAGGACTTTCAAAGGTCTTGATTTGAATCCCATTATCTTTCCATGCACTCAATCCAGACGTCTGCTTTTTATGCCCTGACTATTCTTGCTGAGACACAGTCCTCCCCCAAAATGGTCTTTTGTCACTCTACTAACTTTAAAAACACTATTCTGATTCTGCAGTGAACTCTTCTGACTTTGGGAAAAATTTATGAGATGGCCACTTGGGTGGGTAAGAATTTTCTAGAGATGAACCTAAGCAGGTTCATTAACTCATTTCTACAGATGGGCAAAACTAGAGCTGGACCCCAAACTCCATGCATCATCTAGACAGTCTGGGTGAGAATTACACTAACACTGCATTATATTTCCAATTTTGTTTGTTTGTTTTGGCTGGAATATTGGAATTATTTTAGTACTGGAAGTTTAACACCGACTTGGAGAGAAGTTTGATGATTACAATCATGTCTTATCTAACCAGCCCGTTTGTGCTGATGCTTTTTCTGCATTTGTTGCAATTCCCTCTCCCTCTCCTTGACACAGCTAAAGTTGCGCATAACTACGTGTGCACGCACAACATTCCAGCATGTTAAATGTTCCCTTAAGCTCTGAATTAAATACAAGAAGCTATACTGTGGTGACCTGTGTTGACATTTTTCCTACTGCAAAGCTACCAGTTCCTGTAAGATGCAACAACCTGAGTCCCAAGAATTTTTCTGTCGGCCTTCTGCAGAATAAATAATGCAGGAAGTGTAGCAATACTGAGTAAATGAACTCTTGTGAGCAGTTTTCATGACCAAAGAAGTTGTTCTTTGACAATTATAAGTGTCAAGATTTTATTAATTTTTTTAGTCAGTTACTCAGCTAATTTATTTCACAGCTCGCATCAATAACTCTTTAAAAAATGGTTCAGATGAGACACTAAAGAGAAAAGTTTCACTATCATTTCAAAGTACTGTAAAGCAGAGATACTCTATTTCTGGGTTTGCAGGTTGAGATGTGACAGATACATCACACACTGCTCTGGTGTCTTCCAGAAGACAGAATGAGAGTTTTCAAATCATCCCAAGACAGCTGTCTGTGATCACACCTCTTCAAAGCTCCCTTCTGCACTGTATTCACAGAGAATATGCCTTTGCCGCAGTCCAGCTTGGCTCTCAAGCCTAAGCTCTTTTAAAATCAGGGTATCACCACAGCATCAAGAAAAGATAGTGGACATCACACTGCATAACACGAAAGCCCAAGGAGAAATGATCTTAAACTCCACTTTTCAACATATTTTGTCAACATTTAAAACGTCAGTAAACCAAAATAACACAGAATGAATGTTTTGCAGGTGTTTTGCCAAGCAAAACCTCCCAGTTTTCCTTGGACAATGCACTGTTCTCAGTTTCTTTTCAGACTTGTTCTCATTTTTCACATAGCTGTATCACAAAGTAATATCATGTCCAGAAAGTCATCACAAGATTAATACAGTAAAAACTAGCGTTTTGTACATCCTTTTTCCAAATTTCCCCCATTTTTTCCAGTTCTGAGTGACTATCCTTAGTCCCTCCATTTCTACCACTTTCCTGTCAATAGACCTGCTTTTCTGAATGCCCTGAGATATTTAGTGTGAGATATTTAGACAAATGAATCCTTGATTTGGAAGGTGGTGATCTACAGATTTGCAAATAGCAAAGCTACAGAACTTCAAAGGATTCTGAACATGACCTGATTTAGCTTTTTAATGGAAATACAGGAATAAAGTTAATGATACAGAACAGTATCCGCAAATGCTAGTGATGGGCACAGGATAAAAACTTTACCTAGAATACAGTATATCTAGACAAAGTAAACTTGCTGTACTTCTACACTTTACAAACATGTTGCCATTGAGACTTATCCTCAACCTGAATTACTTTATTGACCTACCCCAACAGCACCAGTCATGATAGCGATGATAACCTATGCTTTGCAACAGCATCAGCCCATGCTTACCACAGGTATGCGAACAGACTGTTGGAAGCCATACTCCATTATAATATATATATAATTTCCTCAAACAGCAGGTGTTGGCAAAACGTGTGCTTGTGGCTTGGTAGTGGAAATGCCACTGGCTCCCTGCTAGATTGACTGTAGCCTGGATGGCAAAATACCAGTCTCCATAAGTACTGGGTACTAAACCTCAGATATTCTGGGTTCTCAGGTATTCAGCCCCCACCTATCAGGGAGTTGCCCTGCCAGCATTGTAAACTTCTAATCCCTGACGAAGGACACAAAGTTTTATAATTCATAGTTTCATATTGTGCCAGATCTTTAGATTATCAATGTCTTACCTTCTCATGGCTTTAGATCCTTTCTTCCCCAGGATGTTATCCCATGGGAACAGTTCAAATAAAAACAATTCCTTTCCCACAACAAAAAAAAAGGATACAACCAACCAGCTAAATTTTGTTGCCACAGTTCTGCCAATGCCGCTGCTAAAACTAAAGCTGCTTTGATGTGACTTGTATCACTGAGACTAACTCAATGCTGTGCCGTGACATAAAGATGGAGCCCTGAGAGTAAGAAGTCTGATCCAATTCTTAATAATACAGTATGATATATAGATAAACCAGTAAACCTTGTAAAAAGCAGAGAGGGTCTTGGTAACCCTGGCCACCTTGCTCTATGAGGTTTTTCATTTGTGGCTGCAGTGAAGCACCAATAATATAATATACTCACAACTGTGTTGTGATTAGCAAAGAGGAGCTGTTATGAATTAGCCAGGTCCAGTTCAACCTGCTGTATAAATTTTTCTATAATTTATTTATACTTACTGGTGATTCCGAGGATATGATCATAACAATCAAACGTTAGTAATGGCTGAGGGAGTTCCCTAAGGAAAGTCTTTAGGATAACAGCAGGAACATGGATATCATGATAATCATCGAAATCCACAGACTTGCCTAAAAGAAGAAAAAGAAGAATAAAGTGTTCACTCATATGTTTCACTGTTTCTTTAAACTACTGCTTAAAAACTGTGACACACTAAATTTTGAACAGAAAATGTCTTGGCTTCTGCTGGTAACTCCTGGCATTTTCTTTTTGTGTTTTTTCGTAGTGTTTTATTAATCTTGCTATAAGAGATTCTCCCCATAAAGGCATTTCATAAAATGACTTCACGGGGAAGTCTGTGACTTTCAAAATTACTTCACTATATTTCATAAATTATTAGGTAAGAATATATATCCTTGCCACAAGCATGGAAAAACACCAGAGGCAAAATGACACAAAGATGTACTTTGTAACTCCAGTAATTCAAAGTGTGTAGAGGTAATACAAATGTTCATGAAAAACCAGACCATTTTTGGCTCAAGCCTTATCATTCAGTAGCTGCTACAGATTTTGTAAGCTCTGGTCTGACATCAATCGATGACTTGCTATTCAGTAAGCATTAACTGCCTGTTGCCATCTTTCAGGTTTCTGTAATAGCGCTCTTATTATGATATTTTATCTTACAAATGGTTTTATGATTAACTAATTATAAGAACGCTAGCATTTCTACTTCACCAACAAAGCCAAGATCAACAAAGCCGTCACACTGTTATTGGCAATGGTACGATGACAGCTTACCCTGATTGTAGAGTTTCTGAACATCTTTGATAGTCTGGATGCTGGCTGACCTTCTGAAGAGTCCCTCTACTCGTAGTCCTAAAAAAACAATTAATGCAGGTCTCATCTGTAAAAGCTCTCACTCTCTTGTTTTTATCTACAGGTTCAGTAGAAAACAGAATAGAGGCAGGAGGTTTGGGAAGAAACCCAGTCGATATACTCTCTTTTTAAAAAAATAAAATCCTTGAGAATAGAACACACAATCAAATAATGTTGCAACATCGCCTACAGCACTTGCTTTAACATGTCTCACAGAAATACTACATCTTTTCTTAAGTGTTTTAGAGTGTCTTGCCAACTATAATTTTTCTTTAAAAGTAGCTTTCAGTTGTGCCTAATGACATAAAAAGCAGAAGACTTAGATTCACCAGGCTGCTTATGTACCCACTCTCAACGAGCGTATCTGCAAACTGAGCCCCAAACCACGCCTGCAAATCTGCTATTCTCTTTTTAAAATGCCTTAAACCTTTAGCAAGCTAGAAGTGATATTTGCAAAAATTCCCCAAGCTCCCTCTTCTGTCAGCGGGTGAGACAAGATCCTCTAGGCTGGGGAATGTTTCATAGGATCTTTGGATGGAGGAGCCTATTTGTTACCGTTGGAGGGAGAGTGGCCTCCCCAGCTCAAAGGCAGTTTGCGGCAGACCACTGCTCCTTCCACCTCTCTCTGGAAGTCAGTGGGACTTCAGACTCAGCCTGCCTGTGGTATTTTGAAATACCTGATTCCAGTCTTGAGGCACTTCTGAAATATTTATTATAAACATCCTGAAGGGTATCTACCTAATTTGCTTTCATGTCTTGGACTAGCTGAAATCTGAGTTCAGCTACAGAGGAAAAACCTCAATAAAATGCATCCCATCAAGGATCTAATTTGTGCCACAGCTTTCAAGGTAAGTTATTTATCTGAATTACTATGCAAAACGGGATGGGGACAAGAAGTGTTACTTTTCTTGAGACTTGTGATACTTCTTGCTTTTGAGTTTGGTAAAATCATCACGTCCCTCTCTCTTTCCTTCTCTCCAGTTTGTGCTGCTCCTTCCAGCCAGCAGGTAATGCAATTTGGCTCACATGTAGTCTCAACCGGAGATTCCTACTGGAAGCACGGTAATCTAAAATAGTAGCCTATGCGGGTCTGACAAAACATAACATTGCTGACATTTTGACAGACCACCCACTGACTTGGCAGAACTGCTGTATGTTTCTTTATGCAACTGTGAAAGAGCAGATTGAGTTTTTTTTATTTTTTCCTGCTCGTTTTCAGCAGGTAAGTAGCCAGACTGAAATCAAAGTTTGCATATTTCAACTAAAGTACACGTGAACGAGAATCTTTATGGTGTTCTAAAAAAATGTTTAGTCATACATTAGTGAAAGATCCTCTGTCACTCTTGTAAATTCACCCAGGTTGCATGCATATTTTATGCATGAAAAACTAGTAAACTAATACAAAATTCCTTAATGAACCCATTCCTTACAGAATAGCATTTAGTATTGTCATACGAATTTAGATCAGTATGCTAAAAGAACTGATAATGTACTACTGAAGTAAATTTTCATAGATGTGTTTCCGAGACTTTTGCAAAGAACCCCAGGCTCTACTTAATTCTAGATTTAGAGGCTCCTAGTTACTTCCTAAGCATTTATGCCCTTGCTTGTTAAATTACAGGTTGAATATTAAAACTTTAGCCCCTGCACTCAGTTCTGGAAGGAGTGTATGTCAAACTACAATACATAAGAAGGACATGTGCGTTTAAAAGGAACCAAATGGACAATAATTATGATCTATTTGACCACTTGCTTAATTCCTGATCAGATCATTTTTCAGTGGAATAAAGATATGGCACATGACATCACTGTAGTAAAACTGTTCCATTAGATTTACGGCACAACCTGTCTAAAGACATGGCTTTGGAAATGGCAGCTGTGAACAGCTAGCTCATCAAGGCATTGCCCTCAGCAAACAAGAAATACAACAATTTCCTGAGAGTTTGTAGAATTTTATGCTGGCTGTCAGCGGACTAGAGGTCTTCTGTAGAAACAAGTCTTTCAGAAAATGGACATCATAAACGCTCGCAATTCGGTTTGCAGGAATTGGTCTAACAGTTAATGCTTTAATCTGATGTGAATCTCACTGTATAAACTACAATGTAATAAATATAAATTTTTAACATGTTTATGCCTTTATTGGCTAAGCTTTCAAGTCTCTAATTAAAGACATTAATCTGTAGCATAGACAGCAGCTGTACTTGTCTGGCCCTGCATCCCATCAATGTAATGGCACATAACACTAAGCTCTTGCTGGATATGGTTTTTCTGGAGGGGGAAAAGCAACTTTCATCCTCATCTGCAGAAATGTGGGACATGACTAATATCCATTCTTCATCCAGAATTCGTTTTCCGGGTCAGCTGAAACAGTATCAATATACAGCAATTTGTTTGATCACAGGTGGCAACAAGCCAACCACCTTCTTACATTTGTGGGCTACCTATCCAAATGACATGACACTAATTAAACGTAGGTTAGCACAATTCTTCGGAAGAAAGAAGAAGCTATATTCTCCTTCTAAAGTAAGAGAACCCCAACAGCAAAAGAGCCACATCTTCTTTGCATAAATGTAATATATATAACAGCAATTTTTAAATAAAGCACGGGTCATAACTTCAGCGATGAGTCAACAGGAATGACGCTATTGAAGGGGGAAAACAATGAGCCTGGGTACAAAGACAGCCCTTTTGCAATATATTTTTCTGACTTCTGTGATGCATACGAGCTGAGCAGGATACTTTTTTAGAAGTCAGTAAGTCTATTAATTGCTCTCAGTGCCTTCTGCGTTTAGGCAGGGCAGGGGAAAGCTACCTGAAAACATGTTTTGAACAATGGTGTCTGCCACATCGCATAACCTGCACAGGACAGGCATATGGCCCCAACTGGGGTCTCATAATAAGGGATGGGAAGGCGGAAAGGGACCTGAAGCCTCTCCTCAGGTATTCCACTGTGATGGATAAATACACGGCCTTATACACAGTCAGGAAATACTTTCTCCAAGCCTATCTCTTCCATTTCAGACACTAGGGGGAAAAGAATGTCAGTTCTTGGAACTACCATAATTAAGCTAACACATGGTGCCCACACTAAAATAAAATTAATCGCTTTGTCTTCTTTTTGCAGACAAAATACACGCCAGAGTAACCAGAGTTACAGGATGAGGAAACAAAATTGCCTGAAGACAATCCTGGTCCTTGTAGCTCAAAGCATTAATTTTTTGTCCTTTTAAGAAAATAATTTTGAAGTAGCCTAATTAATTCCTGTTAATAGTGTTCTTCAATCAAATCCTGTTTACAGCATGACTCATGTCTTCTGCCTCTTTAAAGAGAAATGCTTTTTTTTTTTTTTGTGTACATGTTGCACTATTTTGCCGTTAATAGCATAGGTCACCCAGTCCATAGCAAATACCAACCCTGGAGCAGCAGTGCTTGCCAGAACACTGGTGGGGGATGACTGACACGAGCAGCAAGCCTGGGCTTTCCAGTTCTGATAAACACGCAGCTGCATGTCACTCACATATTCGATCAACGCTGCAGAGCCTCTGATGAGATTACTCAATAGAAACTGCTCCCTGCTCCTCACCCAAAAAAATATAGTGAGATACAGACGGATACAGAGATCAGTGGACTTGTGCTGCCTTGCACTAAGCTCTCCAGATCAAAAAGAGTGAAATTTTATTTTAAATATTAAGCGATATACAGAAAAAAATCTAGTGATTTGACTAGTGAAGGAGCCATCTGTATTCAATGAAAAGTGATTCTGCGATTGAGAACTTAACTGAGTAATTATTTAAATGTCAGTAATCATAAATGAAAACAGGCAGGCACTTCATTCCACACTGAAATAAGATGGTTTTTACCACAGTAGACAAAATTTCACAGCGCAATGACACAACTGTGTCACACTCTGAATTAATAAATTGTTGCTAAAAATACTTACCCCCCTTCTACCCCTCCCCTGATCAGTTGTCCCACTGGAAAGACACAGAAAATCAAAACTGATAAAGATAAATTAAAGCAACACATGCTGTCACATTGCTGCAAACTTGTCAAAGAGAGAGAGATGAGAAAATTACATTCTTTTTCTTTCAATCATCCTTGATTTGAGGGTTGCTGGCATCAAAAACCTTTGTTAATTTGTCTGCTTTCAGAAGAGAAATAGCAAAGAGCGAGCATCTGAATTCCTTCTGTCCCAAATTGAGTTTGGAAATGATTCTTTTGGCTGCGGTCTTGCCAAATCTCAGGAAGTATCCAGTCGCATTTGGAAGGCGTTTTCATTATCATTAATACAACTGATATAGACATCTTCTTGCAGATTACCTAATTCTAACAGGATGATTTTTTAAAAAATTAGAACTAATTTATTCCTAATATGTGGACTGATGAGTTTATAGCATATTTCAATTGCCCATCTTCAGTGCAACATCTTAAATGGCCAAAGTAGCAGCAAGTGTGAATTCTTATGCTTAAGACAAATGCAAGATTTATTTTTTTAAAGCTAGAATACAGTACAAGCTTGAGGAGGAGACTGCACAGCCTTCCTTTCCCTTGTAATCTGCGCAATGAATACAGAACAAGTGAGTGTGATGTCTGCAGTTTATAAAGATGATTTGCACTGCAAGAAGGTGCACAGCAGATCAAGGGCAGAGGGGAAGAGGAGGGGTAGTTCCAGCCCTGCTGAAAAGCTAAGCAGCACCAAGGGTGTAGAACTGTGCACCCTCCACAGACCCCACAGTGTATTTGTGTCCTTGCCGTTTTGAATGGCACAGCCTTTGGATTTATGAATGAATATTCTCAGTTTACGCTTGGCACCTCTAAACATAATTTATTTGCAATGCCTGAGCATCAAAAACACAAACTGTGCTTATTACAGGGTTCATTTTTATTTGATGGCACAAGAACCAGTCTTGGGATTTATCTCATCTCCATGAACCCTAGGTAAAAACATTCACACAAAGACAAAAGAGCCAAGAACTCAGAAATGTTTATATGGCCAATGTCAAGCTTTCTCAGTGTTGCATTTTTAAAAGATATTTGATTGATCACAAGAAGTGGAGGCCAGGAGGCAAACTCACTAAGCTGCAGCAATCCAAATGTATTCGGAATGCAGAACCATCCATCTCTACCCATTCTGACTATCACCACCAGGATGTATTCATTCACATTAAAAAATGGAACCAAAACTTTCTCCATCAGCAAGATTTGTTGTGCTTCATGGAAGGGATGAGAAGGAAAGATTAATCACCGATTACCACTGCTGCTGCTATTGAACAGATAAAGGACAGCTTTAGTTGTCACTATAATCATACCATAGGACATTCACTACTTTATCATTAAACTTCTATAGCACGGTTATTACCATTTCATTTAGAAGTCTTAGTCATCGCCCAGGACTCTACTGTGGTACCACAAGACAACATCAAACAAAAACTTTGTGCTGCAAAGCACTTCCAGTTGACAAAAGAGATGAGGTAAGAGAGAAAGACTCGGCAATGGGGCTACCGCGAGATAATGTTCCTATAGGGGACAGTTATTTTTCCTGCTTTATAATTCTGTTGTGCGATTCCTTCACGGTGAGTTTATTGTTCCATCATTTCTGACCTGCTGCTGATCTCACTCTGTCTCTTTAGTAATCAGTGCTCTTTGCAATTTTTTTTTGTAGCTGTTTCCTTATTGACAATTCCTGGCAACGCAAATGTTATCAAATTTGGGGAATTTTAGTAAAATATGGACAAAGGTGTAACTTATCCCTCTGAGGATACTCTCTAAAACATAAAATACATTAAAAAAATTAACCCTACCTATGTATTTCAAATTGGTATTTTGCACGACCAGTACAAATGACAGTGTGTTAATATTTGAGACAGGCCTGAGGAACACTCCTGTGCTTTGTAACCTGACCTCTTCATGCTGGTCTGAACAGTGCAGTTTATATCCACCTTTATAATGAATCAAATACAAGTTCCCTTAAAAGCTGTTTTCTGACCTCCAGATGTTGGGGGGTTTGCAAACAAAATATGGATTTGACATGCAGTTTTGTTTTTAACGTATATCCATTAGTACACTCAAACTGCGGGTCAGAGTTTAAACTTGGTATTTCTAGTGCCAAGAGAGCATGGTGAATTCTACCAACAGTGGCCTAAAGAAATACCAAACCCACCAGCAACACACCACATAGTTTTTAATTTGTCACCATACCTTATATTCAGTCTACCATCTGGCTTTTCTAGACAAAAGGGCATTTAAGTAAAAGGCATGAAAGAGAACTTCTGCTGTGACATCTAATCAGAGTTTGAAAGCAGAAATGTATTTCGCAATCCTCACGCTTACGACGGATGGAACTGCCTTGGAGGCTGGGCAGCTCTGAAGCCAGGGTGGCCCTCTCTGCCCTGCCATGGCCAGCACCAGCAGCTGCAGCCCCTCGCACAACCCCGTCCCTGAGCATTATGGAAGCCACAGACACAAAGATGCATCCTCCACAGCACGGCATTACTCACATCCCTGGTTACCAAAACACTTGGTTAGAAGTGACAGCCCCCATTTACAGCATTGCTTCAGCACAAAACAGGCTGCTGAGGACACGTGGGGACACAATAATCAGAGAATGAAAATTACTACCCTGTGGCATAAGCTGGGCTTCTTGGAGAAAAGGGCCTGTGAGCAAAGCATCAAGATCATTACCACCAAAGGAATGACAGCAGGTTAGAAACACTCATGAGTTGTTCTGACAAGAGAGTGAATATTTAATTGAGCACGGTAATTTCTCATGGCATAGCAGAGATAAGGTAGTACACAAAAAAAAAGTCTTATTTAGTGCAAGTGCAAGTCAAGCCTTGCATTTATAAACTAGGCAGATGAACATGTTGTGGTTTTAAGGCTGAGTGCAGAAAAAAAACGTCCTCTGGTTTGCTGGTCACTAGGAAGATGTATTCACAAGAGTGCTATGTTAAACCTATCCTTCCTCTTCAGTCTAAATCATCAGTTGTGTCCAGGAACATACTGATACCTTACTTCTGAAATTAAGAGTGCTTCTCTAGTTTGGTCCAGAAGATGAACTCTGAGGCTTAGTCTTAATGAGCTGATGATTTTCTCAGATACTCAGAACTCATTTTAGGCAACAATTCTTCCCTGTGAAGGTCATCAGGAACTGAAATTAAGCATTTGTAAAATCCATTATTAAAAACTTTTAAGGACATTTTTCACTCTAAAGTGGAGCTAAAATGAAAGTGGTGAGATGCTTACTTTCTCACTCTTTGTTGAAAAAACAGCCTGAGAACTATTATAGAAATTAAGTAACTTAGTTTATTGTGTTAATTGCAAGAGTGTCTGAGGCTTTGGCCATAACAGATCGTGTTTATATAATACAAACAGGCATGGAGGAATCTCTGCTTACGGTAGATTCTTTAGTCTCTGTTAAGGTGACTTACTAACTGGATCCAGTGAGAGCCATCTTGCTTAGAAACAGCTATCTAAATGTGCAGTTGGATAAATATAAAAGGAAGAAACCCGCATTCACTGTCATAATGTTAACTTAGCTGTTGGGGATGAGGACACGCTTGCTGCTGTCAGAGACCACTCAATAACTTGGTACAAGAAGGGGAGTTTTGCCTCATTTGTACAGATGAGGATGCTTCCACACTGGGAAGAACACTTCTGCACACCGTGTCATCTGAAACCAAGGCAGAAAATTTAAACATCAAGGAGGAAAAACGTGACATGAAGCAATCTGTCAAAGGGATTGGAGACATTAAGATGCAAACGGCTGGGTGAACTGTAGAGACTGAAAGTTTACTTAACCTGGTAGCACATCATTGCAGGCTGGTGCCTAATTTGAAGACTACCACAACTCCTGCATCACGTCTGTACAGGAAATAAGAGCCTGACCAGAATGGACTTAACAGATGTCAGAGGGTCTCTGATGTTTCAAGAAATCTTAAACCTGTTGATGAAGTGTGGTTTTGCAGAAGCTTTTGTGATCTAAGCCAGAGTTTCAAAAACTGATTTCATGTACATAGATGTGAAAATGTAGCAATGGGGAGAAAGATGGAAATACTGCACCTAAGCGGAAGAACAAAACCTACTCCTTGCTAATTCTGCAGGGCTGGAAACTATGCCAAAATCAATAGGGTAATGACAGTGAATTTTTGTCACTTCCGGAAGATGAACTGAAGCTCTCACTGTGCTCACGGCCGCGTCTGGAGTGCAAAGAACGCTGCCAGTCAGCCTCCCGGGGCTGTCAGCACGGGAACTGACACTCGCTGAAGCTGATGGCAGAATTGAGATATTCCCAATTTAGAGAAAGAGTTAAAATCATAGCAGACAGCAGGTACAACAGATACCTGCACACTTATAATCAAGTGCAAAAAAATGCATGTCTATCACCTACTGCCTAACAGCCTTGGCATGGCAGGTACTTGGCTTTCAAGCATCAGCTGGCTGAGAATGTCAGAAAACACTACCTGACAAGTCATCTCTCCTTGGAAATCTGGTTTATGGAGATTGCCTTATGATAGGGATTGTGACAGCTCTGAGCAAACCTAGGCTTGGTCGGAAAATATCAACGTTGACAGAGCCTATGCCCTTCCTTCCTGGGGACGCAAAGGGACAGAGAGCTGGGGAAAAAATGTCCGGCTCACAAGTGCATGGGCTGGACTGTGTATTGGTGGCCAGCATCACCATGCCACAGACTTGCGTAGATATGCAAAGTAGGGCAAGGGCTTTGTTCGGAAGTATCATCACATTTCCTCAGACACTATCCTTTACAAACTGTGCTGATACAGCACTGAACAGGCGAATATTTAGCTAAAAAAAGATTAAGTTTGGAGAAAACCCAAGGATGATTACTGCTTCCAGAACAACAAACATTTCAGCTAGGAGAAATTCTGTAATGACAAAGTTGATCCAACCCTTTCTTTTATCACAATCATGAGAGCTAGAACTTGCTATTTTTCCCTTGTATTGTGTAGTTGGCATTGCTGCTTCAGAAAACTGTGGGTATTTAAGCCAGACTCAGCAATTGTTGAGAGGGAAGAGTACAGGACTGGTGCAACAGTGATGAGAGAAAACACCCAGAAATAAAAAAAGCAAGGTAAGGAGGAGGTTTTGTGTCAGATCAGTGCAAGAATTACTAGTTACTGGGCACTAGCACAATATAACAATGGCCATAAACCTCCTATTTCTTTAAAATAATTAAATAGGCCCAAGGAAGCGCAAAGCCTTCCTCCCAAGCACAGACCAAAGTTTAAATCAATTAACATTTTAGAGAATGAATTTTCACGCAATTTCTAAATAATAACAGCTGTAAGAAGTGATGATGTTAGTGCACATTCACCCTCATTTTAGCTCTCGACTCCTGTAATTAGTGAGGAAGAGGTATTTGCCTATTAAGGTAATCTAAATATATGTAAGGATGATTGTTTCATAACAATTTAAAAGACGAAAAATTCTGGCTTTCATCTGCAGACGGGGTATGCACTGATACACTACACAAGCTCTAATTATCCACTTACAATTATAATTACAGGGATTGTTTCAAGCTGCCAGTCACTTGCCTTCAACATTCTTAGTAGTGAACTATTTACATTCCCTGGATCCAACCGTAATATTTGATACGAGCTACACCTGCAAAGTTTTCAACATTAGCACCAGTCCGGAAATAGCACATAGGAACAGCTTTATGGGCTTGAGTGGAAATCTGGAATTTGGACCAAGAGGCCTTCAATAAAGTCTATTAGGAACTCTTCATCTACTGCAGATCAGTAGATACCTTTAATGGGAGAACTGGCCCCACTCCAGTACCTGGCCTTGGCTGCTGCAGGTATTTTGAAAATAAACCAGCAATTTCAAGAGGCGAGAAACTAGCAGTTCTGTACACAAGCATCCCCACAGATGCTATGCTCCCCTGCTTGCAAACTGTCAGCTGGTACCCACTGCAGTGGATTTCTCTCTCATTCTACTATACCTATTATTAATCAGCTTCTCTCAAGGTTTGAAGCCCAAACAAAACCAAACTGGCGGTTATTTAATGTTCTTATTTACCATGGGGGAAGCTAAAATATGAAGGTGCATAGCATAGCATGAAGTGTCTAGTCTATCTTTACTTAAATCAGTGTGATCTTCCACTGACTTAAATTAAGCCATGATTTCTCTTGAGAATTAGCAATAAAGCTGAGAGGCAACAATGTTCTTGCCCCCCCCCATTCCCCTTTGTCTTCACAAAAGTGAAGCCTATTCTGTAGAAGTGTTTTTAAAGTTTGAAATTTCTCACTGAGGGCTCAAATAAACTCAAAACCAGACCAAACCCTAGTGGCAATAGTTAAAAGGAACAGAAATCAACGATGCATACTATTTGAATACTGAAAGCAAAATTTACTTTGTTCAGAATGACAGCTCAAGAACGCAAATTAAAAACTGGGAATATTGTGGGATATAGGTTTTGGGTGACTCTGTCTACAGAAGAATATAATTTAGTCAAAAATTGTATTTTATATTATTTGTGCATGGTCAACACAAATAGTTCTTTGAATGAGGAAAATCTCATGTAAAACTCGCTTAACAGCAACAGAGAAATCTGAATCTGGTTTCTGTTTAACAAAATACATTTAACAAAATCCATGCTGATCCTCAAAATTTGATGTTTCCTTTTTTTAAAAAAAATAACTAAACCAGACACATTTTGATTTTCTTCACTTGCCTGTTATTGACACACCTATTAAAAATTCACACCCTTCTTTCAGAGATCTTAGGAATCATTCCCAGTTCTACCACTGTGTAACATCATGTCAGTCACATAACTGTGTTATGCTCTGTTTCTAGTCTGTCACCTGTAAAATAAATGTACCTTGGCTATAGATTTAGTAGTGTAAGACTTAGCAAACATTTGGGAAACTCTGAGGTCTTGGAGCACAAAGGGCTATGGAAATATTCCTGTGATTGCCTTAAAAATCAGGGATCAAAACGTAAAATCACATTACACTGTGAAAAGGAATTTCAAGACTGCAGCCTTATCTCTGACTTTCTCCCTGCATAGGCCTTTGTCCCTCTGTAGGGAATACAGTGCACTTACCCTGCAGATAACACCTGATATCCGGTCCTTTCTGTTGGTCATCCATGCACTGGGGAGCTCAGTGGTAGAGCCAGTAGTTCAGAGTTTACCCTCTCTCTGCCCTGTACATGAAGGCAATATAGGGAATGCAGATTTGGATGCTCCCACCTTAAATATGGGTCTCTCTAATTTGTAGCTCTATGTAATGTAACCATGGATATGAACTGCAGTCAAAGAGTCCGTAAATGCCAGTAAAAATATTTTGTGAAGGGAGGACTTCAGGCTTACTCCTGCAAAACACATTTTTTCAATGAGTTTTTATGGCCACTGGTTCTATAAAAAACAGAACTTCTCATTGATTCTTACTGGGAGTTCTACTTAAAACCAACAACACTGGCTGAAGATGTGTATTTCAAGACATCGTCTATCATTTCCTATTCCCTAATCAAATCCTAAGGGAAAAAAGGTTTTGTTATTTTTTCACAGTGGGACAATAATCTGATAATAAGTATTCCCAAACCATCAAAGCTCTCAAGGCAGTGCCCAGCTGCCACTCAAGTTTTCAGGATACAAACACATCCTATGTAGCTGTAAAACTTTGCTGAATCCGGCACTAAGCATTATATAGTTTCACACTATTGTCCTTGTTCTGAAAGACGCATCCTCTTTTGACACAAAACTCACCTTTTCTTTTTAGGTAGGATACAGTTTCCTTCATTACTGGGGGGATTAGTTCGCCTTTATTTTTGTCCTTGATACTGTTAGGGGAAAAAAAGAAGGAAAAAGTAACAGCCTTTAAATGGCACTTATAGACAAAGAGCTAAAACCAAGACAGGACAGGCTCAGCAAAAACCTGAGAGATAGCTGAGAGCATACGATAAAGTCCATAAATTAAAAGAGCCTGCACCTACACAATAGTCCTCCACAACTCTAACAGGCCCTGAATGAGCCATTGAAACAGGTGACTTGGATTTCTATTCAAAAAGCCATTCTTAAATACTTTCTTCTTGCTAGGAAAGCTATATAACTGCAACAGCACCGAGTAATAAAAAAGTGCTACTTACTATACTGATGGGGAGTCGAGGACAGAGGAGCAGAACGGTGACCCAGGCTAACTTTACCCCCACTTGAGATTGGTTTTGCTCCAATTTTGTTCCCCTCACTTGGCATGTCCCAGCAGGGCTGCGTTTAACCATGACACAGTGTTGGCAACCGTGGTGGCTCTGACCGGATTCAGTTGGACACTGCTGGTGGAATGGGGTTTCAAGGCACCTTAGAGACAGGAGGGGAAGGAGTCTGCAGCAAATGCTTCATCATAATCTTGATCAAGGGATGCTGTGAGTTTAGGAGCCTTTTATCATGCAGATTTTTCTTTGTCGTTTGTCTCTTTTTAAGCTACAGAGTATGTATAATTAAAAGGATATTGTACTATTTATTTTGAAGGCAAAGTGATGCAGCGAGGTTATTAACACTTTGAATGATTCCCATGAAATGAGATTTCTTTCTCTTTCATGAGTGAACAGTTGAGGCAAAAAAATTGAACATAGCATTTTCTTGATCTAGACAGCGCAGAAAATTCTGCAATTATCTTCTTTATTAAAAAAAAAAAGTCTTGGCAGTTTAAGTATAACAAAAGAGATGGTCAGTATCTGCTGAGTATTCTGCTACATTTTTATAACAATGAACAACAAAGAAAGGACAAACCTCAGATTTTAAAGTAGACTTAATATATGCGTATGTGTACAGTTTCATATTTGATATCTAAAAGGTGACCAGCTTTACTGACAAACTCTAAAGCCCCAGCACAAACCAGCACAGCGGTCTGTGACTGTATCCTGAGAGGCTGCAAATGCTACAGAAAATGGGAGATTTTTCTACAACATGTAACATACCCTGAACCTAGTGCTACTACCTGAGGTTGCACCTGCAGAGAAGAATGATTCCTAGAGTCTTTTTCTTTTCCAAGTACTATGATTTCTTCTCTTTCTGTCTAGGCTTAGTATAAAACAAGGGCTAATAACTGGACCGTATTTGATACAACTGCTGTAAAATTCTTGCATGGAAGGAGCAATCCAGTATTACATTTTGTGTTTACACTATATTTAACTACTTTAAAATAAATGTTACAGAAACGTGAGTCAGCATGGAGGGGTAGGGGAAACTGACATATTCACTCACACACACACCACCCCCCCCCCATTTGTTTTCCCTATGCCTATGAAGGGAGTTAGAAGATACGTAGACTGGTTAATTTTGGATCTCCAACCTTAGGAGGTTGGTCACACCCAGCCTCACGTTTGGGGGCGGTGGGGGTGTTCCTCCAATGGGAACACTCAGAGCAGGATCATGAGTTAGGTACTGAATCACCCTGCGGTTTTGCCTCTCTTACTCATAAACAGACAGAGGAATATCCTGTTACTCAACCATCAAACATTTTGACCCCATTCCCCGCTCCAGGGACACAATGCCGATCCACCAGTGCCATTTCTTACAGTTAGTTTCATTGCCCACCCACTCCTACTCTTTCCTATTTTCACCACCCAATTTCTTCCCAGGGACTAACGTCCGCGTGTCTGTACATTATCCAGATCCTGCTCCTTTGTGTGTGCCCTTAGTGCTGTATAAAACAAAGCAACTTGATGCTTGATTGTAATAAACTTGTTAATCCAGGTCCCAGAGCACGTTCTACTATTTCAAATGCCTAAAACAACTTGCTGTTTGAAAGGTACTAAGTTGTTCCCTCAGCTGCCGACCTAATGAAGTTGATGTGCTATGGATTTGTATCCTGCGTCCTGCCTCTTTCCTCGTCATAGTAACCTGAGATCATTTCCTTATGTCATCTATAACCTCACTTCCCTTACAGAGTATTTTCATTTCCTCTCCTCACCTCTTTATCTCATATTTCCTCATAAGGTAAGGAGTAGCTCATAATTAATCACCATCTAAATGCTAACTGGTGCGCCAGCAGACCAAATATAGCAGAGAACTGAATTCCTGCCATAGTTTCTCTCCTTCCAGCCAATGATTTTTAAAAGCTTGTGGTATCTGTGAGAGCTCCACTCCTCTGTCAAATGTGGTTGACAGAAGCCCATAGCTCTTCTGTGCACCTAACTAAAAGTCAATCCATTGAACAAATTTTTCCTGCTCTTCTTCAACAACATACCAGAATCTAAAGTATAAAATTCAATACTGCTTTATGTGTGGGTTACTACTACTTTGTGGACATTGCTGTACCTATATCTAACAGGAACTGTTTAGGAAAGGGGAATTTTCCTTGATGTAAACAGACATAGGTATTTTGATGAAAAATATAGCCAAGTTTCACAAAACCATGTTCATAACATGATAATTTTAGACATTTGATCAAACAAATTCTACAATATATGCAATGCATTGCAGGAAGAAAAAGACTAACAGCAATTCAGATAGTGCTAAAGTATAATCTTTTATACGTTAGTAGTTCTCAGCATTTGCTGCTGCTTGCAAGTATGATCTTTAGATGAAACAATGCAACTTCTTATCCTTACACACTGGCAAGGCACCATTAATTTCAGAATGAAACAGTACTGGTCTTGCTGGAGTAATCATTCTCTACAGGATCATAACATGATAATGGTCAGAAGAAATATTTATGACCCAACTTGTAAGACTAAGCCCAATGTCAATCTTCCCCATTATCACAGACATCTTAAGAGAGCTAAATTACAGGTCATAAGTGCTTCATGAAAAAAACTCACTAACTAGAGAAGGCCATGGCTTAAAATACTACCAGGACCACGTTTATGACCTAGTTCTCAGGGCAGCATCCTCTTCTTATCCACAGTGACAATCAAGTACTTCTGAAAAAATACCTCTCCTAGCACCAAAATCCTCACAGCCCCTTTCAGGAGCTGTATCCCACCACTCTTAGTCTCTCCTGCTCCTTCCAGCTTCAACAATTTGACAGCAGTTTCATGCATGCTGGTGACACTGTAGAGCAGAAGGTCAGGGGTGGGGTTACAACCATGCAGGAGACCAGCTTCGAGACCCAGGCTGTTCTTGCCTTCCACCTAGACCCCGGTGAGCAACAATTAGTCAGTATCTTTGCTTCAGCACCATGAGCTGTCATACCAGCCCCTGCAGAAGTTGGCCACAGCCCAGGGAACAGAGCCGTGCACACACCCTGCTCTGAAAGGCAGCTTCTGTAGCTGAATTATTTTCTCTCGCAGCAGATCAGTGCTGTATAACAACCCTGCTGCAACAACATAGAACAAAACAGGCAGTGACTGTGCAGCCCCATTAATAAATTAGCCTTGCTAATAAACCACACAAGGAAGGAAGTTCTAGCAGTTCTTTGCACAGCATGCGAAGCTGAAATCCACAGGGAAATGACATCTCCCAGTAAGGGACTAAACAAGAAAAGGGGCTGGGAGATGAGGTCAGTAACAAGGTCAATGTTCAAGATTCCAGGGAGGAAGAGGCTGCAGCAAACCAAGGTAAGGGGAAAAACCCCAACCATTAATTTTAGCCTTTCTAATAAGGGGATTATAACACACTTCTTGTGTGTCAAATAATTTTGCTTCGTGTATTCAGATCAGTACCCTAAACATTCAGAGCAACTTTTATTAAAATTAGTCAAAAGCCTAATTCACTTAAATGGGAACATCATCAAGACTTTAATTTGCTTGGAAGCTGTTACATCTTTATTATTGACAATTTAAGCTCATGGAACCCATTCGCAGTCTCTCTGAAGTTGCACTGATTGTTTTTGCTTTCTTACAGCTGCTCACTCCAGAGGCACCAGATAGCAACCCAGCAGCTTTTTATAAATGTTTTCTAATTATTATTGTTACCCATAAATGTGTTTCCCATTTCAGTGTATAAATAGCACACTGATTATTTACAGCACTCGCTCCTGCTGAGCACTAGTTTATCTGTCAGAGAGGTGAGACAAATAACTGGGCTATAATTTGTAATAATAAAACCTACACATCATTTTTCTTTTTCTAGGAAAAAGAGATACAGTTTCTGTACATCCACCATTTTCTACAGGATTCCTGTTTCTCTTGAAGGAAAGGTTTCATGCCGAGCAGGATGAAAGAGGTTCTCAAGATAAATATTATTATTTTAAAATACAAGTAGGATATTCACTGAAACTCACATGCAAAGGTTTGTTCTGTTTTTCCAACACAAGAAAGCTGGGATGGATATTTTCACAGCATTTCACAATGTGGGACATAGCATTCAGTTTACTGGATGTAAGGTGACAAAAAATAATGGGGACATTACCTCAGCTATGTAAATCAGACCGGCTCAGAGGTCAATGAAATTACACCCCTATCCTCTCTTTGGATCCTGTCAAGTAATCTGCATTTTTCTTGCCTTGTTTGGGATGGTGTGATGAGCAGCTGTGCTTTATAATGGACAACGCAAACTGACACTGGAGATCAGGCAATACTACAGGCAATTTGAAATGAGAGATTTCTTACGCTTTCGGCTTAAGAGATGAGCTCAACAGAGCATTTCGGTGCATGGTATAGTTTTCTGTAACTCATTCACAGATCTGAATTGTATTGCAGCAACATGTCAGATTCAAGAGGGATCTCTTCCGGTAAACACAGCAGCCAGGGAGAATGAGTCCTCCTCACTATAGGATATATGATTAGTTACTGCAACACATTATATACCCAATGACTCGTTTCTAGACAGCGGACAGTTATCACGGAAGGCCTTTACACATTGTTCTGAAGTGTCATTAAGTATTCTCGGCTGATAATCTTTCTCTCGCTCTGCTTTTCCTCTCCTTTTCATTTTTATCCTGCTGAGACATGCTGAGATTTGTTTTAGAATGCATTCTTCCTCCCTGGTCACGCATGCACAGCATGCACAAGCAGAAAGATTATGACCAAAAGGAAAGTACCTTGAAATGTTTATGATAACAATTCAACAAGCAAAAACTGTACAGTTGTGGCAATTTTGTGCATTTTCTCTGCCCTCTCTCCCCACCCACACCAATAGATAGAAAAACAGAACATTTCCTGTCTTCCCACAAAAGATATTTAATTTTAGATTTTAAAACCAATCAGAGAAAACAGAACAATGTCAATAGCTAGTCAAGGTCAACTCTGTGCTCGAGCTCAGCTGTAGCCTTCCTTGATTACAGAGGCAATCGGGTGCAGCAACAGGGGTTTATAGGAGCTGGCTGAACATACAGCAGAAGACAATGATGCCACTTGGCCCATACAGTCAATTATTAATTCCTCTAAAGTATTGCAAATTTAGGAAGCTTCATTCATGCTATTTATCTGATCAACAGAAGCAGAAGGTACCCCAAATTCTTCCTTGCCATTTTAAACATAAAATCTTTATTAATGCCTTTTAGAATAAAAATCCAATTTTCCACCGACGTGCAGCGCAAACTAGCAAGGATATATTCTGAATAGCTAATTCCTGCTGTTCTACATTTTACGTGTGAAGGCAGTATTGCTGAACGAATAGCAAAAAAGTCTTGCTATATCAACACAATACATGAACATTCTTTGAAATGTCTGGATTTGTAAGAGCGATAGCTACTGGTGAGTAACAGAAGGTCATTTTCATAGTAGTGTGGTATTCTCCACTGCTACTCTCTAATCACTACAAGCTGGGACATTATACACAAGAAAGTATCGCTGTACACTTGCCCTGTTGTAACACTGCTCCCTGCTAACAGCAGCTATTGCCCTCTATCGGAGACATCACTTGAGCCTTGATAAACCTTTAAACTAGCTCATTACGGTAGTTATTCTCCTCATTCTACCTGCACGTACGTACCTGACAAACCCTAGTGTGGATTCCCATTAAATTATGACTGACAAATTAAGTGTGAACAAGACCTCCTCAGGAGAACTGTTCTGTCTGATACGCGCATGAGGATAAACATTAGTTTCAGTTGTGTTATTTTATATTTTCAAGAAAATCACGTAGTTTTTAACAGGAGTTCAAACCTTTAAAGGTGCAATTTGGCAACCAGGCAATGCAGGCTGGGGACCAGAGTGCTACAGAGAGACTGTCATTCAGCAAACTGGGCAAGTCTGCTCTGCACATTAATTAAATTAAATAGGGAGAAAGCAAATCTTGTTTGGTCCTCCACACTTTATTCTAAAGACATCCTATAAGCCACCTTTGGACAATTTAGCTGCCTTTATTAAGCTCATTTATTATTGTTTGAATTGGCATAGTTTCAGTGGAAACTTCAGGACAACTTGATTCAAGTTCTAGTTGCAAAGACCAAATTACTGAGTCCTCACAGGAGCTAACAATGAGGAAGGTTTTCCACTTCACGTCTGTGCCTAACAAAGTACATGCTTACATCCCAGACAAGTAAATTTAAATAAAGCTGGATGGATGCTTAAGATGAAGTCAGCTTGATGTGTGTTTTGTTTTTTCCTCCCCACAAAGAGCCTAGGGGAGAGGGGTTAAAAAGATCAAATGCCATTTTAAATTCAGATTTTGGATCCTTAGTGAATGGGGGTAACATAAGTAAGAAAAGTTTTGAACTAACCCGATAATAAGCCCTTCAGCTCACTCATAAATAAAACCCAATTCAGTACAGATTACGTTTCAAAGAATTATACTCCCAGCTCTCACAGACCTTCCACAATTTTCAACTGCCTAGTTGCCTTACGTCATTTTGAAAATCTGACTCTACAAGGTTAAAAATGTCTTTTTGAGTTAACAGATTCCTCCAAGACAAGGCACTGGTCCCAGACAGTCATTTATCAGTGTCTACACGGAAACCTCCTTCAGCTTCTTTTTGTTGTCCTAACAATACAGGTTTTTCCCCCCCTGCCCGTTGAACAAAAGTGAGATATTTTGAACCAATGCTTAGTCACTTTTTGCTCTTCTCGTTTTTAATTATAACCCTGGAAAGCAAATGTATTAACCAATATGAACTGAGAAAAAAGTTAAATGAGGAAGTGCTACCAGAGACAGCATTGCCTGCTCTTTTAAGGAGGCACACTCAAAAGGGTATGGCGTTACCACCTTCCACAGCCAAAAGTCATTGGGATACCATATCAAACATCTTATCGAAATCAGGCCACCTATGACGGCTTTGGATAAATGCCATTCAGCAACCTTTTACTGACTGAATAAAAATCATCATCCCAGAAGTACTGAATCTGATGAAACCTCAGGCCTATGGGCTTTATCACTTCTTTTCTTAAACTAAAGAAAAAGACTCCACAAAGAAACAGTCCTTTAATGACAGTAGCTTTCTCTCAGCAGCATCTCTGACAGTATAATTTTTAACTAACTGTAACGAAATACACAGCAGACATGCTCCTGTAAGTCTATACAAAATAAAACCAGGGTCTCCCTACAGCTCTCTTCAGAAAAATGGAAGAGCCTCACCCAGGAGAAGACTTCAAACCTGCCTCTTTGCTAGACAGATGGGAGGTCACTGCCACTTTGCCATTACATTCTTTAGAGATCATAAAAGCAGAAGGAATTAGCAAAAGCAATTCATTCCTCAAGTTGAAAGTTGATACTTTTTCTTGGTTCAGATTTTAGAAGCTCTCCACCCATATAATTCTCTCTCCTCTGTTAACTTTAACTTTCTTCACAAACACAGTCTAAATGAAGTCCTTTATTTCTCATTTAGTCACAGGGGATTTGTTTATTTGTGATTTTTACGTGGTTGTCTCTTCTGCAAGAGGGTATTTGGACAAGTGTGGGCAAACGGAAGGAACTAATATCCCTGTGTACGTCCATTTTGAAAACCCGAGTGGTGTGAGTTGCACTCACACACGGAGGCTGTCTGTCCGTCGGCACCCCCATCGCCAGCGCTGGAACTCTCTGGGTTAAAAATTATTGTAATGCCTCGCTTGCTGTTTCTCCACTCACAGATCTTCCACAGAAAAGCTCTTTATAAGTAGCTGACCTTTTTACACTTGGGAAAGCTAAGGCACGCAGCAAGGATGTGGTTTGCTGATGGTAACACAGCAGGGAAGTGGGAGAGATAGGAAGGGTGGCTACCACACCCTCACCACGTGCAGCCCAGTGAAAGACACTGCTTACTGTCCAGGCACTGACAGAGAAATAAAACACAACTAGCAGATGGTAAGAGTGGCCCACAACATGCTGTCTGATTGCATAAGCCTGCGAGAAGTTGGATAGAGCCGCTTGAGCAGCCAGGCTGGCATGGAGGCAAGTGACAGTGTGCCCCGATGCCAGATGTTCGTCAGGTTTTACTACTGAAGTGGTGGCATAAAACACTGTCCTTCTTAATGACCTAGCGGAGCCCAACTGAAAGATATTCTCTGAATTAGGGAAGTGAGCTAGCCATGTTTCAAGTGTTAGGGTGAACTCTAAAGATGTTTCATAAAAGTTAATGTCATAGTAGCTCTTACACAATAGATATTGATTGTTCTAATTTCAGGCCTTCCAGAGAGGACTAATGCTTAACAGTTAACCAGGGGAAAATTATATTTTATATCTCATTTACAGCTGAATCATTAGAACCAGAAAACTAGACTGGGGGTGGGAGGCTATTCAACAAATGTCCACCTATCAGACAGCCTAAATTGCCTTTGCTCAACGAGAACAATATTCTTCAGCTCTTTTTGAGAAGGATGTCACAGAAAGATAACAGAAATGACTGTGGGCAGGAAGCTAGAAGGTTTTGTGGGTTTTTTTGTTGCTTTTTACCAAAATTGAATCTTGCAAGTACTATTGACATCCCATTCCTTCTGTAAAGTAAATCATTTTTTATACCACATACAGTGCTGTAATCTACGTAAACAGCTGTCAGGGCATTTCTGGAAGACAGTGATTTTATTCATTTCATAAAACTCTGATCAGAACAATATTTGAGCAACAAAACAGCAATATAAAAGGGCTCAAGCATCCATTTTAGCTTTATGTAGCCATTTTGGAACCTGAAGCTTTGTTTTGGCTTTGTTCTCCACCATCTGAATACCTCCAAAACACTTTCATACTGCCAGCACCCAGCAGCAACAGATTAGCTCAGGGCTCTGTCATATACGGGCAAATTTCTGTCCACTGGGAGAAAAGTTGGGCAGCCATGCTGGCACTAATTACCACAAAGATAAACATGTAAACACGAAGACCAGGCAGTTCCCAGGGACTGAGACACTTGTCCTGAATTCATAAAACATATTGTCTAGCCTTGTAGTTTTGTGGCTTTCAAAGAGAATGAGAAATGAAATATATAACAAACGAAATATTTGCAGATGTTCTGCCCTATGAATTTGCATATTACAAAAGGCTGTGGGTTATACAAATCTCATAGCTTACTATTGCAGGCTGACTCCAAATTGCTGGGTAGGTAGAGGTGGCCGGGGTGGAGGAACCTTAACCACAGGTGGCAGTTTTCCCTTCTGTTTCTCCCGAAGATTTTCATCGTGTCTGCAAAATTCAAGAAATCATTGATTTTCTGTGTACCACAGTTGACAAGCTATATATATATGTATAAGTACAACTACCAGTATTGCTCATGATGCTGATTTCCTGCCAATAGTATATATGCTGCAGGTCTTACAGAACTTGCTTTTAATTTAAGCATTAGGGAAATTCTTAAGTAGCATTTGTGGTAGAATACTTAAGCAAGACACAGAAGAGCTCTTTTGCTTCAGTCAATGGAGTATAGTAATAAACGTGTCCAAAAAACAGGAACACATTATAATTTAACAGCGAAATTCAAACGTATTTGCTACTCAAAATACAACTCCCCTTTCTTTGGCAACCGTGCAATCCAATTTATAACCTTAGAGCTGTAAGGTATTTTCCGTTATTCCATATTTACACAAAAGGTGTGTAAAAACCCAGCAGGCATCAATAACAGTCATAATCAAAGCTTCCAGTTACTTTCATTCAGCAGTGACATAAAATCACTTCCTGTCAGTACATCAAAGCATTTCCATGTAAAGTGCTGTGTCAAAAAGACTGTTATCGATACTAATGCTGGCACTTGACAATTCCAGCCCTATGCATTTCTTTTTCTTTTCCTCCCCCACCCCCTCCCCAATACTGCTCCCTAATCCACATCACGCACAATATAAAAGTAATGGATCTGCTAACAATAGCTATATCCATGAAGTTTAAAATCAATCAACACTTTGCTGACTGGGAATGCTCTTAGCAAAAGGAAGTCACTTAATCTGTTACAATATGCAAGCAAAGAGGTCAGGATTACATTTTTGACCACGAACATTACGTGATACTCTTAAGCAGTAAGGACATATGGATTGGTTTTGTTAAAACTCACACAGAAGCTGCAATTACACCAAGAAAACGCTTCACAACTGAGATAGAGATGTTCCAAATCTGTAGAAAACTATATAGCATTCTCTTCTCTCAACACTTGACACACTTCAGCACATCTTTGACGGCAACGCAGCTTTCAGAATTAAATCCAAGCAAGCACAAATAGGTAAATTAGACTTTTAATCATTGAAAAAATAGGATTAGATTCTGCTCGGAATACAGCAAACAGGATGTAACTCTACCTGAGAAAAGGTGAGACAACGTATTTTAAACTTGACACATACCGTATGACTTCCTGAGGGATATTTAGCTGGTCATATTTGAGATGCTCTCTCAGGTCACTTAAATAGTTCAAGTAAGCGATTTTTTTCCCAAACTTATGGCTAAAAAAATAAAAAAAATATAAAAAAATCACAAAGTAGTATAAAAATCAGCATGAGAAGAACATTTATGAAGGGTTTAGTTTCTATTACAAAAATGTAAGTGCTGATGCAACTCAAAATTAGACTGTAATTGAAGCAGCAGGAGACATAAGATGTATTTCATTTCATATGATCAAACATATACAGTGCATGCCTGAGAGTCTGATTTGAATAAAAATAACTGACTTCCATCTGAATGTTTTGTGATTTGCATAGATATGAAAAACACCGCTTTAAAAGCCACTGAAAAACAGCTTTCACACAGCATTAGAAAGCTCACTAAAAGAACTGTTAACTTAGGAGAAAATGTTACATGGCCAACAGAACAACATGTTCGTGTTATTTAGGCATTCCTCCCTGTCAAAAGACAAAATAATAGGGTTGTAGACACAAACTATAAAGTAGTAAGTGACAGGCGAGATTTTCAAAGCGTGGATAGTGTATACCCTTGAAGTGCTGGGCCATCATTTTTACCTATTTTGAAAAGAGCTGGATAGCTTCCGGGAAACATCCTGAATAAGAAGTTTTTTCTGAGTTGCAAAAAGCAGATTTCCAAATTTGAAGCACCAACTATCACTAGTTAGGTCTTGAGTTTCAGCCAGCATACACTACTTACAGGCTGAGGTGTTCAAACAAAGTTCAGCGACACATTTATACACACGGTTTGAAATAATTGAAGTGTCAAGCAAAATAACGGGTGTTTATGATAAAAGGTATACTTTGCTGCAACTTACTTTGATAGTAAAATTCAAGAAAAATTCTCTCCCATTAATGAATTTATCCCCGGACTGTCAAATACACATACACACACTCCCTCTAGTGGGAGATGGTACAAGTATAAGTCACTTCAGCATTTTTGAAGCTTTTAATTGAAACGAGCTAAATCTTGCTAGCAAGGGGACACTGGCAGATATCAGTCTGTGTGTGTGCAAATTGAGAGCTCTTCAGTGTGTTTTTTATCCAAAACAGCCTGCCATTTCAACATCTTACCTAAGCCAGGGGTTAGCACAGAATTCTCAGTAACTAATCACCCCTGGTAATACAGGACATGTTACAGAACACATAATTTGTAACTAAGTCCTGGGCAATTAGGAATTATTGCTGTACCTTAAAAATGCCACCACCACCACCTAAATGTATATTAACTTGATAACAGGTGGGTGGCTTCTATCAGCTCACACACAGAAATATGCTGCTTTTACAGTTTTCTAGAAGTTTGGAAAAAATAGATTTGACAACACTACCTTCTTGATCACCTCTTCTGGAATTGGAAAGGAGATCAATCGACTTCTGGGGCTTGAACAGTTTTAAGTATTTACATTTTCTTAAATAGTTTTGTTCTCCACTCTAATAATTCTGTCATTCATCCAGTTCTTAGGAAACACATTGTTCATGTAAAAGTATTTAGGCCATGTACTAACAAGTACCAAATGTACTAACATACCTCTGAAAAATAAATACATACATAATGAAATTTATTTTACAGCTGTGATTTTTATTGGAAACACTATCTACAATTGAGTCCGGGCTATAATTCAGCAAAGCTAGAATCAGAAAGTCCAGAGGATTTTTCTGCCTTCTTTTTGTGAAGTTGGGTTTAATATTGACACTAAAATAAAAGTGTGATCTGCTAAGATAAGATTATTCTAAACTGAAAGGAAAAGGTATTGCGAACGAATTTTAAATTTTACTATTGTAGTAAATTAACAATGTTAATAAGTTTTAGTATCAAATGAGAGTACAATTTAGGCAAATTGTACACGAGCACTTTCAGACTTGAGTTTTAAAATTATATTCTTATGTTTTCCTTTACTTGACAAACCCAAACTTGAGTTAACCCAAACCACAAATGCATACGAGCATTTTGTAATTAAACCATTTTAAGCAGTAAAGAGGGTTTTTTCCTAGCTTTATCTAATTCCTACCTTCTGGCATATTGGCTGTTTTAGAGTTTACTCATTATTTTGTCAGTGCCAGTGTACAAATATCTTTGTTTCTGTTGGTGACGTATTTTAACAACAGAGTGGAGTGTTGCAAAATTAGACTCAAATCAAGCATCCAGGTACACACTGGTAAAAGTCAAGCACAAACAAGAACAGCCAACGCTGATGAAAGCAGGGTGTTCAGAAGGTCAAGATAATGACACATCTAAGATGACAAGCCCTGGTTTGAATTTTCTATGCTAGATACGAATGCTTACCAGGATCACCCACTTTCACATCCAAAGTTAAGGATTTAATAATTGCCAGTGTATCATACTGTCCCAAGAAATAAAAGTATTCATCTTATTAACACAGACATAGTAAGATCCAGGGAAAATGATTATTTGGAACAGGTACCTGTAAACTGCTCTTTTGTAAGAATTATCAGCCAATTATTACTCTAAGTCAAATAGCACAGCTGTTGTCCAGCTGTGGCGCCGCTGAGTGCATTAACACTCTCAGACTGAAAACCATCGATGTCCCAAAACCGCTTGCCTGGAGCTATTCTCCAGGAGCTCTCAGCTGCCTCTGAGAAAGAAGTTGATTTCACCTAAGTGTTGTAATGTACATCAAGAGTTTTTCTGGTTTGATTGGGTTTTTTTTCCCACAAAGCTCTCCATACCCATCCTACAGCAAATCAGGGGGAAAAAAAAAAAAAAATCCATCCCCATTCCTATGATACTATGAGCTACTGGATCTCCTGTTTCTGTCACGTTTTTCTCACCATTAGTCTACATTCTGGATCTCTGGCTTTTATTTTACTGACATTCAAAATAAAGATCTATAGTCAATCTTCTAGCTTCAAGAACAGCATATCCTGGAAGGATTTTTAGCCACAATTACTTTTTTATTTTCACGTGCATCTGACATGTTCTGATCTGTCTAGAAGTTAAGCTTCCCCTTTCTAATTAATTAACTTTCTAACAGTCAAAATTGAATCAATTGCAAGTTACTGTAATGGACATTTTTAGTTGGCTCATGACTTCTCAAGATAAGCTGTTTTCCTCCTTTAGCCCTCAGGACATTCATAATATAACCTGCAAAATGTCAGAATTACCTTGAAAGTGACAGAAGTTCAGGAGCAGAAACTAAGCAAGCCCAACCATCCTAACACTTAGCATTTTCTGCACATTGTTGTTGGTTCCTTGTAGATAGCATCAATTTTTATCATGCAGAGAAAAAGAATGCACCCGTAAAACACATCCACCTTCACCATTATACCCTCCACCTCGAATTCTTATGGGCACTTCAGGGTCTATCCATGAACTTTGAATACACAAGTAGTATCGTTCCTATTCATCTCAGGACTCGAGATCAGACCGAAGGTTAACCATCTATTATCTGCTTTACTGTACCACCTAGTAACTCCAGTCACAGACCCAGTTCTGTTGTGCTAAGTGCTGTCAAAGAGGATAAAGTCATTCACGGCTCACAGAATAACTATGTTTTAAAGTGATATTTACTTTAACATATGAGTAAAACTACTGTGAATTGAGACTCCCTGTTCTTAGAAAGAAAAGAACTCTACCCCATTATTCATACCCAAGCTTAAGCTCACCTTACTCATTAGTTCAACACAGTTTAAATGTGTATTGTGCTCTTACCTGACATGTTTTACCTCAAGCCTTTTTAAAAGCGACTTAGTAGAGAACAAACCATCCTTAAACTAAAGGGTAAAATGTGTTGAATAAAGTGCCAAGTACCTTATAAGAGGTTTAAAAATATTCCACAGAATTTTTATGAAGTTGGTTGGATGTACAACATAGAGTGCTTTAAGGTTTTTCTTATACCTAGGAAAAGAAAATTAAATTGTTAGAAGACTTTTGAATATTATAGATGGTAGAACTGAATTGCTACAAGTGAATGAGAGCTATTATTACAGGAACATTATACAGCAGTCTTTTCAAATACATTAAAAAGACCTAATTCGGAAGAAACTGAATATAAAATGAAAAAAACTTCAATTTTTATAAATGGTCAGTTTTGATGATACAATAGTAGGCCAAGATAACACTATTACATTACTAACCAATGACTGCTGTCTCATAGGCTTAATAACAGAGAGAAAGAAGGGAAATTAGGGAATTTGAAAAAAACATGAGAAGAGAATAAAGAGTCTATCTATAAAAAATTGTGTGATATAAAAAATTACTTCACCTCCCTTTATTTTCTGCTTACAGGAGTTTCATATTGGAGAAAACTTCTAAATTTTCAGATGTAATATTTATACCTAATCTTCTTGTTTTACCACTACTTTTGTCTTGTTCTGCTAGTAACTACTAAAGGTGAAGCCAACTGCACACTGTTTCATATTGGATGGTCCCCTTTGTACGAAACAAAACCCCTTCTCCATTATAACATTACTTGATTCTACCCTGTCATATCATGATACCTAAACAATAGATTCTAGTAGGCTGAAACTGAAATGGAAACCAGGCTGCACAAAAAGACTCTGCTGCTATTCAACGTTATTGCAAAATGAAATTGAGAAGCACATAATGAGATACTCTGCTTTCATATATAAATTGTTGATTATTACTTTGCCAAGTTTGCTTCCCAGTAGGGAGCATCCCTCCCAAGTATTCACGGTTAGAAAAACAATGATCATGGGAAAAAATGATTGTGAACTCCTAAGAAAAGCCTTCTTGTAACAGGTTATGGTAAGAGGCGACAAAGGGAAAAATTCAGCAATTACAACAGTTTTTCCTTCTGGGTTTCAATTTGGTCTATACATCTTTAAATGGAAAGGGCATTGTTTTCTCAAAGTCACTATCATACACAAGCAAACAACCATCACTGTGCAATTGGCACCACTATGGGTAAGTACCCAAAATCAACAATAAAAACTAACAAGTAAACCACTTGAGTTGCTTTGCAGAAATTTCCATTTTAAGTTTGTTTTGTACCTTGAAGCAATGGGCATAAGCTGTTGTTTAGTGGAGTTTTATGTACTTCATAGTTTCCAAGATTACGATTAAATGCCCACAAGACTTTACTGCGCCTCTGGCCGTAAACCTTCAAAGCCAGATGTATTCTTTTCAAACTATTCCTGTTGAACATTTGCTTTCATGATGCTGACTAATTACTATTGTCCCTCATGCTCCTCTTCTCTTTCTTTTGACCCCCAAAACACACATGTGGAAGTCTGAAAGGTGCTTTTTTTTTTTTTCCCCTCTGGCCAGTACAGTGGATCATACATGTTGGGCTGTGAATATTGCTTTGAGCTTCTCAATGACAGTACGCTAAGAGATCCCAACTGTGAATAAAACTATGGGTATACCGTTGCCTAGTTTTGCCCAGCTTCTCTGTTCGTCTTTGGTTGGGTCAGGGTGGGGGAATAGAGAAAACATATTTCTGGCACAAATGAGAGCAACTCTGTGCACTTGAGATGTAAACATGTCAGAAGGAAACAAAACAGAAGAAGATATTGCCCTCATACTGTCTCTCCCCATAAAACAATTGCAAATTTGGCTTGGGATCCTCCTAGAAGGAAAACAGTACGGTAGGGTAGACTTCCAACTCCATACAGTGCTTTATTTTCAATGCACAGCAAAACCCAGTATTGTAGTCCAAATCTCTCACCAAAGACAATATAATAGACCCTTTACCTTTCTTCTCCCTTACCCCACCCCAGAAAAAACATCATACTAACCATATTCAGAAACCCACTAGCAAAACCAAAAAGCTTTCTCAGTCTGTTGCCGAGCGGAGAGCAATATCTCCTGAAAGCAGTTAGAGGCTTCTGATGATAGCTCCGAGGGCTGCTATGTAAAACCTCATCTTCTTGCTTATTGGCTTTCAGAGCGTCAGGAGGTTATTATCTGAAATTCAAAAGAGCCTGAGCTCTGGCACTAGACCACCAAAAGGTGTTCTGCTCATCTCAACTTCAATTTTCAAAGCAGGGTGTGCAGTCCTGTGAAATGCTCAGGCATTTATATCCCAGTCTAGAACAGAAACACCCAATAATCTTTTTCGTGGCATCTTTTATTAGATTTGCTTCTTGCTCCAGCTCCAAAATTGAAGAAGTCAAACATGTATTACCCATCCCCCCAAAATACACAGGCACATACACTCCCACTATCAGGAAAGAGCTACTTGTATGTATTTTTGCTTTCAGTCACGTTGCCCTCTTGAGGCCAATTTACAAACAAGTAGATCAAGAAACAATTTGCAAAGAAGACTGACTTCAGTGGAAACTTCCTGCTTCACTGGTAAATGTGCATTTTCAGAGAATAAACATCAGAACTTCAGTTTACACTGTTAAAATGGTATTTATCTAGGGGCTCTGGCCTCGACTACGCCCTAACCAACTAAAACATGAAGCCATCAGCCACAGCCATTGTTATTCCGAAGGCCAAACATATACGTGCACAGCTATCTCTTTGGGGCTTTACATATAGAAACCAATGAGTGCCACAAGGGTTGAGAGATACAGACTGTTAAAAACTAATCCTTCCTTTTTGGTATACAACCTAGCTTTGAGATAATCAACTGCTCAGACGCAACTGTGAGATAATCGAGAATGATGACTAATAAGGTGTCACGGGTATCCTTTTAAATAGCACACAAGAAAGGGAAATAGTTCTTGGATTTGTTCCCAAGGCTTTTATAACTTCGGATAACCTCACACCATTCCCTAGGTACTGCACAGAAGACACTTACAAGAGAACTAACAGCAACAATATCATTACATGAATTTGCAAGGGCAAAATGAACCCAGTTAGTTGCAGACAGATCAGGAAAGAGACGCTTCCTTCACAGAAATCAGTTACAGACATTACACAGCAAAAGAGTAAACCAAATATTTTGGAGACATACTTCCTGTCAAATTCCTTGTAGGCTGTTTGTAACCATTTCAGAGATGGTTTATTCAAACTCTTCAGGCCATAGTGAAAGTAGACAACCGTATAATCATTCTCCACATACTGGTCCAGCGTATACTTTAAGTACCTAAGGAGAAAGAGAACACTTTAGTTTTAAGATAGTTTATTGGATGAGATTTTTAAATCAGTAACTGAGAAAAAAAAAGTGCGACAGAATGCTAGTGACTGCAAATTCACTTTTGCTTCAACGTATTTATCTAACAAGTTCATTTTCCTCTAGCAGCAGTGCTGCAAATAATTCCCCATCACTGCAAAGCCTGAAATTTGAAAGAACATATTTAGTTACAAGAACTACAGTGCTCATGAACCACTAAAAGATGAAGACAATATGGGACTGTGCTTTCCAAGAAATTTTTAAAGAGATGCATTTTAACTGACAGCAATTTCTATTTTGCTTTCTTCCGGTCTTTGTAAATTCCTTCCTTTTAGCCAAGCAAAACACTGACATTTTGACTTCTTGAAATAATAAATCTTGGGTTTTCCTCTCAATTTAAAACTTTTTAAATTCTTGAAAAATCCATCAGCCCTAATTGCTGCCAATTCCAACTTGTTACTGTAAAGTGTTTTCTTGAATATTTTTGCCTCCCTTGTTTGTATTGCGGGGACTGCATTCATAGATCATTTCCCTTAAGACTAATTTAAAGAACTACACTACTTATCCCATCTTAAAATAATACTGCACGTTTTATAAGGAGATTTCTGTGTGTTCATTCTTTTATGGTATAGTTTAAGATGCTTTTATCTTCCCTTTCTCCTACAATTGAGAACACTATATGTCCTATTACACAGCTCCATGATTCCAATAGAGCAATGATGTAGAGTACAATCTGGCCTCATCTCTTGCTATGTCAGATTTCAACTTTATCATGTCATTCTCAATGCTATATTATTATTCTGCAACAGAGCCCCAGCTATTGCCCTTAATTGTATGCAAGCGATTTTCATTCAATAAAACAGATAGCTACAGCCTAATAATTGGCACATGGAACTATCTGCAAGTATCAAGGCCGCTTTGACTATCCACCTTTGCATGGAAAAGCCTGTAACTTCACTCTTACACTGTACTCCCACAGTCTCATTTATCTGCCTATTCCCTCAGCATACTGTAAATTTTAGACAGCAGATAGCCTGGGATAAGGACTGCCACTGCAATTAATATAATGCTGTTTTGATCCCTGACTTAAGTATTAATGGTATTTTAATGAGGAAAGTAGTAGTAAGAGCATTCAAGACTTTTTAAAAAAGAGTTTGAAATTTAAATATATCTAAACAGATATTCCTACATACAAAGTGCCTCATGTTTTATTTTACAGCATGTAAGTTCCTTGGCAGATTGCATTCAGGAAAGCCTGTACTTCTAAAAATAACTGAGACTTTTGTGGGCATAAAATAACTGGTATTTTTGTACAGTCGATTACCTGTTCCAAGGTTGTAACAGAATTGCAGGGACATTAAAAAAGTTTTACCAAATCAATTCTTTTAAGTAATTTCATCACGAAACACCTACTAATCCAGGCCTACTCCGCAGTTTTTCCTCAAAACTCAACATCTGGATCTAACTACTCAAAAGCAAATCACTTCATAATTATATTGATAGCTTCACATTCAGACACCTGCCTTCAGTACTCTCTTAGCACAGACATTTCACGTGAATTTGATGTGGGCTTAGATACAGGAAGACATATAAGTGTTCAAGTCCAGAAGATTCTAACGGCTGGAAATCCTAGTTTTGTGAAGGTGCAGCCTCGCAGAACTGAGGAAAAGTTCTTAGACCTGGTAGCAATATGGTTTGTCACACTCTTTTCTTTGGCATTCCCTATTAATGACTGGTGTGGCGCTTCCTCCAAGGCACTAACACTCCCTCTATGCTACACAGGAAGCCCTGGCTTAAGGCTGTGGAAATACCCGAGGTGTGAAGAGCATACAAATGAAGCAACATGGTCTCAAACACATCTCTTAAAATACCCTGCCTTCTAATCCCTCTCTGTTTCTGAAAAGTCGAGATAACAGCTCTTCGGTCCTTTCCAAAGGTGGTAGCTACTGACGGTTGAAAGGTGCTTAAACATTTTGGCAACGGGGGCTGTACAAGAAATCCAAATAGGTTTAAAATGTTTCATAAGAACAGGACTGTCACAGCACAACAGATCTCCTTGTAGTGACAAACTACAAGGCAGAAACACGTCCTGGTACCTTGCTGCAGCAAATTTATAAGGAAAAATGTTGTGATTATACACATTCACAAACTCTTTTAACGCAAAACCCCAAACATTACAAAATGAGATACATATAAAAATGTTAAGCATAATATACTGTATGTAAAAAAGATCTTTTATAAAAAAGAGGAAAACCACTAAGATGTAAATAGCTAAACAATGTTATTTTTGAGTGATTTAGGAGATAAAGTACAGCAAATTAAGGCAAACACTGCTATTCATGAGGACATATGTACAGAGCATTAAAATAGTAGGATTTCTCTTTCATTGGTCTTCATCATAAATTCATTTTTTAAAATAGTATCAGAATTCATTAATAAAATCAAGACAACAAGTTAATTTCAGTACAGAGTAAATTGCTGCTTGTAGTCAAGATTCTGAGTGAAGTAACTCTGGTAGTTTCATCCACATCTCATTTATTTAATATTAACACTAGTAGGTCTTGCATCCTTTTTTTCATTTGACTCCCTGCCTCCTGCTTCTCCCCTCGAAACCTCATTCACCTGGAAACAAGCTAATAGAAGTTCACATATAAAATGTAAAGCATCCATGCAGGAGACTGAGAGAAACTTACTCCAGCAATCTGGTGTGATTGAGCTGATGGGAGGGGGGCATACGGCAGCAACTGAAGGTAATCACCTTCCTTCCAGAGTTGTCGTCGCCTAGTGAACAAAACAGTTTAGTAAAGACAGCGCTCATTTACTTATGCAATGGGACCTCAGTGATCTGAAGGAATGGCTCGTATCTTCTGATATTTGAGGCCTCCTCTATCTCCCATCATGACACAAAACATGCTGCGAAACTTCACTGTCAAATCACACGTTGCCTCCAGAAAGCAATTTGGCCACCACTGCAGTGAAATGGAGCAGCTGCTGGGCAAATGAGGAAGCTAAGCTGAGAAAGTCATATTCAAAGGTGGTTGGTGGTACTCAGCCCCTGACATTCAAGTCCTCTTGCAGCATTGAGTCGTGGAAGAAAACAGGCCTGCCTTCCCTAGCAGTCTTGGAAGTGACCTGTTTTCAGACTCTTCATGCTGTATTTCTGGAATGTATCAGAATACTGCTCTGCCTACAAGCACTTTGGGCATTTGCTTTGTCCCACATATAAGTCAGATGTTTTTAACCAATGCAAGCTTTCTTATGTACTCTTTTCCAGAAGCACTGCTACATTCTGATCACATTTAAAACGCAACAAACAAGGCATGCAAGTATGCTTTTCATAACCTGAAGATCCCTAAGCGTTCATCCCTTAGTTCCTCTGACAAAGCGTATATTGCTGCTCTCAAGTTCATTTACTCTCTGACTCATGACAGCATCACCCACACTGTCTGTATAGACAAGGTCGGTGTTGATGCCATGCCCACCTCACACCCAGGTTACGCTGTCTGGAAAGCCAAGCTCAGAGGTTCAGTCATGCTCGTACTGAAGATAATTCAGTACTGAAGACTGTGAGGTGTTAAGGTTTTAACTTTTATCTACATGAAAGATATCATTCCTTTTAAAGCAATTCAGAAAACATCCCAGAAAACGTTTAGACTGAATTCATATTTCAGACATTCTTGATCTAATGTTAATGTTCAAACTAAATGATATTTAATACTGGTTTCTATTGCAATTAAACCATTAAAGTGTGGCTTTGATATAAGCAGGAGTACAATAAAATTAATATTTGGGATTTTTTAGATATTCTCTATAATTCTGTGGTTTCCCTTCCACCTCTAATTAAGTAGCTGTAATGAATAAACAAATAAAAAAGAAGTAGTAAAATGGGGACTGTTAAATCTGTAATGGAATCACTTGATTCATAAATAAAATCATATGAGCATTTCTATGAAATGAGTAGAATGAAGCAGAACAACTTCAGACCACTTCTTAAGCTGTTCTAATTTGTATTACTGATGTTGGTTCAAATTACTTGATCTGAACAAATAGGACACTTCCCAGCTTTGCAAACATGCATTTTTCGTGAAAACCCACCACTGACGATATGCTTATATACTTATTTGTAAGTAATATGCTTTTCTTCACTCAAGCCAGGAAGAGGTGGCTGTCCTCACCTGACGGATTCCACAGTTCGAAAAAAAAAATCCTTTATCTCCTTTGTCCAGTTTCTACCTAGTTGTGCTCAACAGAGGTCATGATGAGACAGCATCTATTTAAACCCATTTCATTTCAGGTGCAGAAGGAGAAAAGAGAGGGGAGAAGCAAGATTAACGCTTAATGACTCTTCACATATGAACGTGGACCGGGAGATATCTTCTACAATATCAGTTTCAGGCTTGTACCACATAATTCTTCCATTGAATTGTTGAGCTCTATCTTAAAAAACAGTTAGGTTTTTCTAGTTCTTGCTCCTCCTGATCACTGCTTTGACAACCAGCAACCTGCTTTCTCAATTCCAGTCTAAAAGTCACAGCAAGTTTGTCCCAAACTGTTTGTGTGACAATGACATCACTCAGCTGAAGCAGCAGTTCTCCTCCAGTAATATTTACCATCCCTGAATGACTCTCTAGACAATAAACATATCCCCTCCCAGACTGTATTTTATTGCTTGTAAACAAGTTAGAACTTCTATCTTTCCCCACCGTAGCTATTCTCTACTCTGCTCCAATCTGAATGCATCTTTCCTAAACATGGGTGACAAGAGTTAGATCATAAATTGCAGATGAACATCATATACAGGATTTAAAAAGATATCCTAATAATATCAACATCATTATCTTCACTGAAAGCCCACATGAAGTATTAATTTAGTTTGACAGCTATAGCTGGAATATCTCTGATAGCCACCCCATTCTTATTTCACAGAAGATAGCTTCTGTCTTTTTGCTGTTTGCTTTAGCATTTTTAAAAGATATAATTAAGTTTGAATTTTGGCAATTATCACTTTAGCCCTGTAGTTTTGACTTCAAAAATAGCTTTCTCAGCTGGCTGGCTCTTTCCTCCTCTTCTTTTTTGTCTGACCACTTATTTTTATTACCTTTCACAAAGATGTTTTTTTCATCCCACAAGGCCTCATGTCCCTTCCCACATTAAAAATAAATTCTGGCTCCTGGGTTAAATAAGGTGCTTAAGCACCACTAAAGGAAGAATATGCACAACTCCACAGTTATATGTACTCAGGTATGTTTGCATATTGTTCTTAAAGAGACGATAATTAAATTTCTGAAGTTATTTTTAAGTGTCTTATTTTATATTCTCAGAGTACTTATAAAGGCATCATAATGTGACATGCATTAATATGAATGATGTACTAAAATTAAATTAAAACATTAATAAAAGGCTGTTCTATAAATTATGACCTGTTTGTGAAAAATCAGCTGTGTTACAATGCACTGTAGAATACTTTATTTGCTAGAGACAATCATTTTTATGAGTAAAATAAATCTGTGAAAGGTTTCCAGTTAAATTACTAAATGAGTCACTAATTGTTACTCGTGGTCACATTCAACAGCTTGAATTAAAAGGCAGAAAAAAATAACCAGCTTTAGAAAGGCTGCAAGCAGATACACTTAAAACATAATACAAAAATAATTGCCCAGTTTCAATAATGGGAAAACTGAGGCAGAGAAACTTTCACAAAATTACCAGCAGAGCAGAGCATCTCATTCTCCCACCACACAGGCAACAAGAGCAAACCAGAAAAGGTGACTGAGAACCTCAACTCTATTAAAAACTAAATAAAGCAGTGCCAGCTTCCCATTAGTGATGAGAGTTAATGAAAGGAAAGAGGCTGTCTTTTCTTCAAAGGCATCAATAACATTTTGAAGAACATCAAATTTTAACATGACGCACGAGGTGCTGACCAAAACAGAAGCAGGCTTCCCTTGCCCTCCAAATGAAAGGCTGTGACTGAGCACCCTGTGAAATTCCCATTGCATTTGCCAGAGCACTTGCTTCCCAGTCCAACATAGTTGGAATCCCATGACCTTGAGGACAGAATTTTTACCCAAACACGTGGAAGTGAAGTTTGAAAGGTAAAGCGGGGAGTGGCAGTTATCTGCATATTCACAAGAGAGCTTATTTTCAAGTATGCAGATTTTAAGTCAGAACAGAGTATATTTTTATCCCTCAAAACCTGCATTCCCCTACTACTTGGACTTAAACAAGTTAGAACTGAAAGACGTCTCATTATCTACAGGGGACAAAGAAAAAGAGAAGTGTAACATCAGCTTTGCTCCTTCACGTTTCACTTTCAGGTCAAAAATGTAGTTTTGTATTAACCTTCTTTATTTCAGAGGCTAACATCACCAAACACTTTTGGATGAAATCTGACAACCTCTTCTACCGTCCCCAGAAAATGTGCTCCTCCCCTTATGTTTCTGCATTGTTTTTGAGCTCCAGATATTTAGAAGCCATTCCCAAAGACTGAGTGCCTTAACTGCTTGGGCACACACACCCTTCTAGACATGACCCACGCCTTTTAAAAAGTCACTGGCACAGCCAGAAAAGGTCTGACAGACTTCTCTCACATGTGGGTAGGAGGTTTCTGCCTTTGGATCAGCCACTAGGTACCTGCACACATTCCCGGGCAGCCTCAGGATTGTCTATCAGCGGAGCACAGCACGGCGACGCCAACCCACCTCCTCTGCGCTTGGTGAGTAAAGAGGGGTGTGTAGACCGCACGGTCCAGAATGAGATTTATGCATGTTAAAACACAAGCTATCTGATGGATTTTTTTTTCTGTCTGGATTTCACTGTCACAGACATGAATCATACATCACTTCTGATATCAAACTTTGCAGTAGGAAAAAAAAAGTCAGAGTAAGACACAGGGAAGGGCAAGTGGGAAAGGGGATTGTTCTGCTTTTTAATTAAGAAACTTGATAGCACAGCACTTCCTAAATGCTTCTTGCAAATGAAAAGTTTTTTTCTAATGATACAGCTCATTCCAGTTTGCAAATGAGATTTTTTGAATGCTGTAATTTTAGCATGACTTTTTAAGAGCTTTTGTTCTGATGATACTAAACATTACTATTCTGTAAGTGAAAAGTGAAACACCATTTTACTTCACTGAAGCTTGCCATTATCACATTACAGCAAAGCAAGATCCTAAAGACAACAGAAGTTTTGCCATTGGTTTCATCAGGAGTTGAAGAGGGTCAAAATCCAGGGGACTTGCCACAGCAGCAAAAACACTTGCTCACGTAGAATTTAAACTAGAGAAAATGAGGCTAAACCTCAATTACACTATGTTAAATGGCCAAACAAACTGTGCTTTCAAGCCTCCTTCATGACTCAGAGAAATAAGGGGTTGCAAAAAAAGCCTTCATGAAACTACTGTGTTTTGGCTTGGCTGAGTAACGGACAGTAAATACAACCACAACTAGTCTGCTATCAGTCCCGGCCCATCCATAAAGGCAAACTTTTAGTCAGTTAAGAAAAAATACAGTCAAGATAACACAGCTGAGTCTCAACATTAGCAGGAAAAACTTATACCTTCAGCTGTAGAAATATGAGTTGTCTCTCTCCTGGCACTGATCACAAGAAAATACATTACGACAGAAATAGCCAGCTCAAAGATGAAGTATCAAAATATCCATTGTAATGTTTATCCTTTGGGACAGAGACAAGACCCACCAAGGAAACAAGGAGAATGACACCAACTCTAAATTCCAAGTCAACTTGTTTTGATTTCACAAAGTTCCCTTTTTCCTTTCATTCCTCTGGATTCGACTCATGTCCACCTGTTTACTTTAGAAACCAACTTTCTGCGAGAGGATCACACCTATATTATACCTGGTTAACCCCGGCAAGTGCTAAAATGGCAATTAAAATCAAGTACATGGTCACAAGTATGTGTCTTTTTAAATAGAAATGTTCACTCCCCTCCTAAAGTAAAGACTCCCCATCAAAGATTCCTCCATGAGCAATTTTTCTTTTTTTATTTTGTCTAAGAAAAATACTTTGCGATAGCACATTATTTTCAGATCAGCTGAAAGCAAAGGGACAGCTTGCTTTTTGATGTAATTACTCATTTACTTTTCATCTGTGCTCCTCAAAGTATGGAAAATAAGTTGAAATAAGGGTGAGTTCCTGAAGCTAACCTCTCTAATGTCAGTACAGTGCTTTCTGGCTGACTCTCTGGACTGGAATCATCATTTATTTTAGCAAGCCTGTTGCTCTACTAAATGATGTCTAGAGCAGACCCGTTATATTTCCTCAGATTCAACATGAAAGCACATCCATATATTTTGACATAATTAATTCAGTTTTGAATTTACAGCCTGATGTTAAAAGCAAGGAATGAGATAAATAAGGATTTATTTCCTTTCACATTCTGAGAGGAAAATAGCTGGAGAAAGAAGCAAGAGGAAAACTGGTGCAGAATTTGGAAAATACAAGTTCAATTCCTGCCTAAAGGATCTGAACCCATGTTTCTATCACTCAGGCAAGTTCCCTCTTCATTAGAGCAGGAACTAGTTTTCATTGATATCAACCTTTATTTTGGAGCTCGTCTCATAGCAATTGAGAGAAAAACACGACAACACCCAAATGGTTAGGACATGCTTTGTAAAGTGCAAAGCACATATTAAAATCTGTTCTTCTGCTGCAAAGCAGCTACGAACCAGAGCCCTCAACTTCCTTGAAAAGTGCCCAAGTCTTAGGCCTCTCCAGTCCATTGTTTTTTTCCCCCTAAAGAATACTCGTGAAATAATGTCAGAGATACCGATTTCAGGAATACCCTTTGGAAATTAAAAAAAAAAACAAAAACAAAAAACAACCAAAAAAAAACCCCAAACCAAAGTAAATATTTTAAGAAAAAAAAAATCTTTAAACCGAGTTCTTTCCCGTGGCACTGCAATTTACAGACCAGAGACCTGCTCCAGAAGTAGTAAAGCTGTCACTGAGATGGACTGAAAATTATTAGCACTTGTGGCTTAGGCTTATTAAGTAATTCATTACAGTTCCACCTTACATGTTACAAAAACTAAATTACAACTTTACCTTTCACAGTCTGATCTATGTAATACACTCTAATCAGTGTCTAACACACTGGTTCAAAATCAGAAACAGTCATGAAATCAACTGGATCATGAAGAAAAATATGGTCAGTCTCTACAAAGACCCAGGCTGGATACCTGAAACCTTTAAGCATAACTAGAAAAGCAATAAAAGGCTAAGAAGGGAAATATAAGTTTAAAACAATGATGGACTTCTATCCCATTAAAAAGTTTTATCTAACACATAAAAGAATGTCACAGGCAGTTAATGAAAACACAAGCATCAGAGACACAGTGCTACTAAGTAAGCACATACTCAAGGTACTGCCAAAAGCTGTCAACAAGCATATTATGGAAGCAAACAACAGAAAATAAGGAAGCTTGATCCATCATATATGCTTGTATGTCCCTTCCTTTTTGCCACAAAGAAAAATAATCTGGAGTTTCTTTTTAGGCAACAGATCAAAATTTCCCCTTCAAGACAGAAATAAAAAGAGCCAGCATTGCAGCACTGTTCCATTTACATATGCTTAGAGCAGTCAGTTGGACACTGATATTAGTGACAGAAATCAGTCTGTAATTAATAAACAATTATTAAAGCTTACATATCTTTCAAATGTCCCCTATTCTTATTTAATTAATTGTATTTTCACACTGTATGAATACAACTCCTTTGCATACAGTCAAAGCTATTGTTATGGAAAGCAGGTACAAGTCATTTTAATTTGCGAGAAGCATGAAGGAATTTTAGAGTTTTTTAAAATTAACTGTTGGAAACTAGATCACTGTAAGAGACGGATAAATCACTGCAAATATTTTCACCTAAATTCTTTCTTTTTCTTCAATAATTTCAAACAATACATCTTATTGTCTTTCAATCACAGAATTAAAACTGAAGGAACACCTTTCAGAATTGCTTTAGAAACAGCCATTCTAAACACTGAAATTATCCTTTGTGGTAAAAGAGATTATTAAAACCATTATAAGTTACGTACAGATCATTTTAAAATTATTTGCTCAAAAGGGACTGGATTTTTCCAAGATGGGACGGAGATCAGAAGATCTCATCCTTTCCTTACGAATCTAAATCCAGAAAACGTTCAGACCTGACTCCATGCCAGTTAACACTGGGGATAGGGAGGGCTCATTCTGAGAAGGTGAAGCATGTCTTCGGCTCATATTTCACCTTCCCGGTGTCCTGCATTCATACGCACACCTCTGCGTTCTCCTCTTACGTCCCACCATCAGAGCCATTTCAGAGGGTGCAGACTGCATTCTGAAGCACAGCTCCTGGCTTCACATTTAAATTGTCCAGTAGATTTGCAAAACCCCATCTTATAATTCTGGATGAAACGGCAGCTAAAATCACTCTTTTCTGAGCTTAAACAATGGCTAGGGGACTTTTTTTCCTACAAAATACTGCAGTATTAAAGACAAAACCATCAGAGATAATCCAACAATTCAGCCAGGATTCATCTTGTGAATAGCTCCATTTGCTCTGGTGAATTTAAACCAGTATTTGTTTAAAAAAATCTAATGTTTTGACTTTAATTCAAGCAAACACTGATATGGTGCAAGTTCTCTTTTAAAGTGTTATCATGTAGCACTTTCTAATACAGCAGATGGAAGAGGTTCTCAGGTGGACAGTTACAGTGACTGGTGCATCCAGTGTGTCTGTTACCACATCTATTTCCCACTTTGCCAGTTTGATTTCAATGGTTTCATTAGTAATTTCAGTATCTTGGCATTTCCCTCATTCCATAAACTGATGCTTGAGTGAGAAACATCCTAGTGGATTAGCAGGTAGTAGCTTTTGAAACACAAGAAGGTGAATCTGTTATTCCCTTGTCTATGGATTTGAGTCTTATGTTGGGGGGTTATTTTTGAAGAAGGTAAAAGATAATTACTATTCTGTGTATAACTAGGGTCAAGAAGAGAAGTTACCATGGGTAAACTTCTCCTCCCACTATAAGTCAGAAGTCAAATTACTACAGATTTCACTGCCCTAGGCAATCATATCTCACTAGAGGACTGGTTTTGCTAAAGTTGATATTCACCTGGATGACGTCCTATTTATGGACTGAATTGTATAACCCGAGTTCACAGTTTTCATAAAAAATCATAATCTATGCTCACTAAAGTATGAAGTAAAAAAGTGTGCACAATACAACATAGTCTTAGACTTCATTAGGAGGAGCAGTGTTAAATACTGCTATTTTTTTCTTATTGTATACATTCCTTTAGTTCAGGATTGTGATTATTAATGCTGTTTTAACAAGCACATTGATAACAAAAATAAGTCAAAAGGAATATGTAATACATACTTAAAAGAGGTGCATTTATATCATAAACATGCCTGCATGTCTTACACATTGCCATTATGTTTTAAAAATAAATAACTGTAAACATTAAATGATCCAGTACTCAAATATGCTACATATCCGTAGCTTCTCTCCACGTCACAACAGAAAGTCAGGTGATAAACATTCACGACAATAGTTTCCTTTCTGATTTTTGTTAGTTTTTACATGTTAATCCGTATCTCTTCAGTTGCACACCCTTTCCAGGGCAGACTAGAAAAATGATTACGTGTGGCTACACGAGACTTCAGAAAGCAAAACAGCTTATCGCAAATAAAGTACAGATCTGTCGCAGACACAGTTAGGCCTTAGATTATAATATATTGCTGCAGTTATATTTTAAAGCAAAATTAAGCTCTAATATTTGGCTCATAATTCATCTGCAGAAAAGCACTGAGTTCTTATATTACCATTCAGCTGCTTTCCAGGATGAAGGCTGAAAGCATCAACATGATTCCTATGCATCGCCTTGAGCAGCACAGTAAGAAAAATGCAGTAAGGGCTGTAGTAAGGTAAAGCCATAGCATTTTCCAAACATACCTGCTAACTGGATGATGCCATGTCTCGCAACATCATAATAGGGGTGATTGATATTTAGCTCAGGATCCTCGAGTGGTGGAGGCACAAATGTTTCTTCCCGTTCTGACTGCGTATCTTCCGCTTCATCTTTCTGCAATTCTAAAGGAGCAAGCAAGAACACTTACGTGCTAATGAACAGAGGAAACCGGTAGAATCCGATACATTATCGAAGGGTTGAATTTTAGCTCAGTTTGACAAACACACAGGCCTTCATCACCATTTATTGCGGTTTCAAATCAGTTTCTTGTTCTTTACCCTTTTTCACATGTGGGAAAAGCAGCCCCTCAATACACCAAAGCTACTTTTGTGTCCTCGTTAAGATTAATACCTATTGTGATGCTCACAAAAGTCTTGACAATGACCGGACGGACAGCTGGCATGCTGTGACCTTGCTATTCACGACTGCTGCTGTTGTCTCATCATTTCCTACACTCCCACAATCTGTTTGTTGTATCCATCTACAGCTTCTTGCCTTTTATTTCAAGGTTGCCCAAATGGAGGAGTCAAAGTTTCAGTACGCTAACATGTGCATTGACAGCCACTCCACAATAATGCCCCGTGTGAATGCTCACTGAGAGCAGACTCAATACTTTGCATAAAGTAGCAAAGGGCAAATAAACCTCCGCCTCACCTCCCTTAAAATCCACCGTTTCCTTGAAATTCTTTAACCTTCTGAAGGTGCAATTGGCAAGGCAGCTGAACGTCCATCCAGCATATACTCCAGATAGAGGTCAAGCAAAGGTGTAAAAGTCTGCTCAAAAGCCCAGTAAAATCAATTGTCATCCTTTCCCCAACTTCAGTAGATTCCGGACTAGATCCTTGAGTTAAAATCTACTCTGCACTGAAATGAGCAACACGAGGTCAACAGATCTGGTTCTAGTTTTTTGGGGGTTCGTTTTGGGATTTTTTTACCATGTTTTTTCTCCAAACTGTCTCAAGGTTTGAGAAGAGCTGATCCTAATTCACACCCAAATGAACAGATTCTGCGATAATTACTGTCACTAGTGTTTCTACACTATTTAAATGAATGTTTTCTAGAAACTGACTGGAATACCATTCTATTGACACATTAACACACAGGTGTCTTGGTGACTTAAGAGAAGAAAAGGCACATGTAAAGAGAAAAATTAACATCCTGATAAGGTGCACCACCCCCTGTACATGATCCATCTCATCATGCAAGTTTTAATAAGGCAGAATTAACAGCTTTGTCTATAACATGATTACTGCCACTTTAAAAAGTACTTAAAGAATATTTTGCCTTCTGATCATCATATTTCATATGCCTTGAACATCATGCAAGACACACTAGAGCAGAGAGAATATATTAAGTATTGATTTCAGCCAGATTTATGTGCCAGTAGCTAATAAGTGTTAGAGAAAAACTCTTTCTAAATATTTCTGAATGCTTTGCACTCACCGTTTCCCAGTATCTTTCTATCCTATAAACAACCACATGAAAGCTTTATCGTCTCATTTTTATTTTTAACATGATTTGTACCAAAAAATGAATTTCACAATGATGAAAAATTCCACTAGTGGCTGGGCTTCTCAAGACAAAGAGGAGTCAGGAACATGTTTATCACTTTTACATTTCTTTATGTCTAAATTCACATTAAAGACTCCTCAAAAAATATATCATCAGTCCTACAGGAAAAATAGTAACATATCTGCTTTCAGATATAAACCATTTGAGTCCTCCTTATACAAACAAAAAAGTTTAAATTCTCATTATCCTCTCCAAAATGTGTATTTTTCTACCCTTTAAAAGTGTAACATATATAAAAAGCTATACTAACCTAAAGTGGAAAAGTATTCTTTCACTTTAAAGAATGTTTTTACTGAAAGAGCCAGGAATAACAATGCAAACATAATGCAGTATATAAATTTCATATTTTTTCCCTTTCTTACATATTTAAGTCATGTTAAAACTCAGAACAGAGAAAACGCTTTTTCGTTTAGTAGGCTTTTTTTTCAGGTCTGAGCACTGTAACCACCTAAAGTAACAAAAAGTTGCAAAGGGGGGAGAGAAAAAGAAATAGAAAATGCTAGTCTGTGGGGACACAAAGCAGGAGCCATGAACCATTAACCAGAATCCACTGAAACTTAACAGTTTACAAGTGAAATGTATTTATCAAATGTATTTATTAAAAGTGAAATGTATGTTGAAGTTAAACACAACAGAAACAATCAACATGTTAACTGCAGGCCTTGGTGCAGAGAGGCAGAGACCAACTCCTTCCGTAAAAAATTATTTTGTACTGTGAAGAAAATAGACACATTTCCAAAAAGCAAGGGTAAGGATTGGTAAACAATGTATAGATATCAAGCTATCTTGCTTTGAGAGATAGCAAAGAACTAGAGAAACAAAGTAAATACACACACCTATCTGTACTCCAGTTATTCACAGGGACTAAAGAAGTTCCAACATCTACTGAAAAGCTAGTTAACTCTAACCTAGTAAGATAATTATTTGTATATTCTTTCTCTTTTTCTTTTTTTTTTTTTAAACCTGTGAAGAAGAGGACTGGAGCTGAAGAGATGCTTTGTAACAAATACAAACAAAAAAAAGACAACTTATTGTTCCAAACTGAGCCTCAGCTCCATTTTTCTCCCAGAAATGATGGAGGAGTTTATTGCCCTGCTCCATGAGCCATAGCAGAGAATCATCTGTTACTACTCACAGCGTTATCACTGTTCAACCCAGGCTGGGAGACAACTTGAGGGGCCTGACCCAGAACTTGCCAAGGCTGAAGGAAAAACTGCTTTCAGTAGATTTGGAAACAAGTTCTAATTAAAAAAAAAAAAA
>VXBO01004747.1:68503-89734 GCA_013400135.1 Rhinoptilus africanus
AGCCAACCTGCTGGAAACCATGATATGAAGAAATCAGAGCTAAGGTGAGGGACAGGGAAAGGGAAGCTGAGGCCTGGGGGGAAGCTCTAACAGACTCTTGCTCTGGGATTTAGGCTGGTATGCTCAAAAATTCAAGGAAAAAAAAGGTAACACTGATCTTTCAAAATGATGAGGTCCCTAATGCCATGGTCATATTGCTCAGCTCGACTAACATCTTTGGAGATAACATGCAATACAGCAGTCTCTATGCTCATTCAATACTTGTCTCTTTGGAGTAATGACTCCCATTTGTGCCACAATATGTGATGATGGTGATATTCCAATAGCCTAGAATTGCACTAGGAACATCTACCAATAATTCATACGAGCTGCATGTATTAAACTAACCTTCAACCCTAATGGCTTTAATAGGGTACACATCAGTACAGTGGCTGTAACTCATGTTGGATTGCTCAAAAAAGTATTACAAAACGTTGGTGAAGCCTCTCGCTTACTGAAGATGCTCTATTAAATCACCTGTAACTCTACACAGATGCCACTTGAAGTATAATAAAAAATATTTACCTATTTCAGCTAACTTCTCATAGTCAATCTCAGACATGTTTCCCCTTAGGAACAAGCCTATGCAGATCTTGCTAACTGATTCCTGCAGGATGAAACGGTCCTTGGGTCAATCCTACAAAAATAAACAATAGTAGCTGTCATCACAATGTGGCATATTTTACATACTATACAGATACAAAAAGAAAACAACCCCCACCCCCTAAATCCGACTGACCAACTGCATTTGGGCACCACGTTCTTACAACACAGAGTACTACAGAAGTATTTTAAAGCAGCAGTCCAAAAAAAGAAGTTATGTACAACAACAACACTTTCAACAAAATGATCTGGTTTTACTGGGGAGGTGGTGGTTCTTTTTAAAAATACCTCCATATTACACATTTTTAATGATAAACATCAGAAACGCAGATTAATTCACTTCCAGAAACAGCCTACACCTTAATTTTATCTTAATCTTATTTTCCTGATGAAGAAGATACACATTCTACAGCCTCCCAACAAAATCACTTCTTCTACAGCAGTTTTAAGTCTTATTACAGGAAACGTTTTATACTGCAAATTTCACATGAAAGAGCTTCATGAAAATTTCAAGTGAGCATTAACATATAAAAACCTGAAAAAACAGCACTTCCTGTGTGTAATCACTGCTTTTTGTCAAACACTCTGCGGAGTGCTTCGTAAACAGAATACTAACACACCCAAAGGGAGCATCAGGAGTGAAGAATACTGTTTAGAAGATCTGTTTCCCCAAGCAGCTGCTCCAAGCAGCAGTAGCAGTACTTCCCTTAAATTAAAAGTCCAGACTTGGGTGTGGAGGTGAGAAACAAATTGAGCTTTTCATACCCACCTTTTAATTTAATTTAAAACTACTGTTTCATACCAGTTTGGTTTCATTGAAGCATATTAAATAAAAAGAAAACAGGGATATTTATGGCTTGGTTCTTGAGAAAAGACATACACAAGCATATTCTTCTCTGCCAAGAGGTTAGATACTGTATTGCTACTTCAAAGCACTGACACTGGGAAATTATTTTGGGCCCAAATCAATCAAGACCGGACACTCTGCCTGCTTGCTGCTGCCCACCCTGCACGCCCCAAAGCTTAAGTATGTTAAGTAGGTTTATTCCAGACCCACAAGACTGAAAGCTAGAGACTATCTTTTTATTTTTATTTTAAACCGGAGAAGGGATATACAAACATAGTTTTCTAGAAATAAAATGCACATCAACAAAGTAAGTAAACATCTGCCTAATTATAAGCAGATGATTACCTATTTTTCTGAGGAGGGATTAGTCATCAGAGTGACCACAGGTACTGTGTGTGTGAACTAGAGCCAGGCTCTAACTGGCTAATGCAAAGTCTTATAACTTGGGTTTCAATTTATACAGGCAAAACAAATTTGCATCCTAGTGTATGACTACAGCTCCCACATACTACAGTAAAACAAGTACCTGATAACCACCATAATATTAAAAGAGTTTTTGATGGCTGATGAAGGCTTTCTATGAATTTTCAAAACGTTTCACAGATCTGATACTACGTATTAGTAATTATCACCAACAGCATCCATGCATTTCCATAACTTGCTGCATCACAGGTAAAATATAAACACAGTTCTACCACTTTGAACAGATTTTCACTTACCAGCTATTTTACGACAATCCTATTTGTTTCTTGTTGAAAATTATCATCTCCATTTACAGGAAGGCCTAAATTTAAAAATACATAAAGAGAAAAGTCCCACTAAGTTCAAAAGAGAAAATTATGCAATATCTCACTGAGCAACAGTTTTCTAAAAAAAATTAAAGCAATTCTGGGTCAGATATATTTCAGTTCATGCTAATTTTACCACATGGTATTTGAAAACAACAATGGAATTATCATTTTGAATTATGATGCAAAAACCCCCACAGTTAGTGACTGATACTCCAAACAGTAATTAATTTATTATTATTATGAGTGGTATTCAGACATTTCTAAAATTAACAATTAGCAACTAGTGTGATAACGCATGTTTTTTAAGCAACTAATTTGTTTCAGGTATTATAGATTATTTAGTAATTGACATAGTTTGCTCATAAGTACTTGGTATATTATCTGATCACGTGTACCTGTGATGTTCAGGAGTCAATGGTACATAAGTATCTACTCTGAATAAACAAAATTTAAAAATGTTTTTCAAGCAAAGTGTAGTTGCAAAAAAAAAGGAAAGCTGACTTTTTCTATTTTATCTCAACAATTTTGTCCCAACATTTTTTCCTAAACAAAATACTTATACCTTGTACAAACGTAATGATATGGAGAGGCCTTCAACAGGCTCCGAATTCAACCTGCAGCTCACATTTGTATTCACACATCGTAACCTTCCACTCAACATTTCAAGCAGGCCTTCCCGCTCTTTGCTGAAGCTGGAACTTGACCACAATAAGCTCTTTGTGCCTTATTTTCCTGTTACATTTTCCAATTCTGTTTTCACAGACTATCACCTGCATTCAGCCAAACTTTCAGAACAAAGAAAGCCAATGTTCAATATATCTGATCTTCATAGACTTCAACCCAATCAAATATTTCCCAAAGCTCGATAAGGAAATGGGGCTCTACCTTCCTTCTAAAGTACCTATGTGCACCAGGCCTTTCCATCCTATTGAATTTTTACCGTAAATGATAAATAAAATCATAAGTCATAAAAACGAGGCTATATCTTTGACACTAGAATGCTTTTCAGATGATGTGAGTAATGAAAGTCTCAATGAATTGATGGAACAGGGAAAAAAGCCATCTCTTCGAGCCCTCGTTTGGGTTAAAAAAAAAAAAAGAATAAAAAAATACAGTCCTTCTGCTGCATAGCATGGAATAAAACACAATTTCTCCTTCATACTAATTGCTAACTCTATACTCAGAAGTAGAGGCTCAATCTAAAAAGGACAAATTTAAATCTCTTCCAAAACCTGCTGAAAAACATCTGGCTTTTGAACAGCAAAGTTACTGTACAAGTGAGAGCAACTATGATAGTGCTAAAACATTTGCAGACGTTTAACACACAAAGTTACTAGGAAGCTAGAAATAATTTAGACAGAACCAAAGAATAAGGGAAATGGGGAAGAAACCATCTGCCTGGTTTTCAGCTTACTGTTCCCTTGGGGCAGCAATTAGAAAGTTTCCAGTTACAAGACAAATTTACTGTAGCCCCCTCGGAAATTGATTTCCCGTTGACCGCAGCATTCTCTGTTCCTAGGAGATAACATAATCTCCTTAATAGTGTTCTATACCACGTATCATCATTTCTAGTAAACTGTCAGATTTAGTGCCTTCCCCCCTCTCCCCACCAAAAAAAAAGCAGTAAAAAAAGCCCTCAAAAGAGGCAAACTACAAGTTTTTTATTAATAAAAGAAGTCTGGAAGTATTTTACAAAAATACCACATCCTATATCCCTCCACAGGCAAGGTTACTACTTACTGACAGCCCTAAAAGAGCATTACTTTATCGAAAATAAAGGCAGTCACGCACGCAGAACTGCTTGATGGTGAACTCGCATCTACAGATAGTCCAAACAAAAGCGAGGGATTCCTCACAACATTTGTCAAGGCACAGACGTCTTTGATGCCTATTCTTTTTGTTCACTCAGCTGTCAGATATGTTCTTCTTCAAATTTAAATAATGTGGTTTCTCTTCTTCCCCCCCCTACCCCCCCGCCAGAATGTTCTTGCCTTCCACTGATATTCTTTGTTACATTTAAAAGGTGTGACACAGCTCACTGTGTAACATCAGTCTGCAATTTACATTTTGATAGGATGAGAATTCTACGTACACCCAGTATTTGCTAAGCGGTATCGTCTACAAAAGCAGGTAAAGTGGTTTCAGAAGATTATTTTATTATTAATAATACTGCAGGAACTTTGCTGTGGAATTTATAAACACAACAACACATGAACTGAGTGCATAATATAGTCATGAAAAGTGTATTCAAAGCATCATGCTTTTCTTCCCATAGGCCTTGCACTAAATAATAATTTTCCTCCATGTATTTCCCACACTACCAAAACCAAAGACTGTGTTCTTCATTATCAGTTTGTTTCAGGTTAGTTGATATAATTTATTTTCATATGCTTTATCAACCTACTATTCTTTGCTGGCAAAATGTTGGTGAAAATCACCAAAATCGGGCCTCCTTTCTTTTAAGGTCTAGTTCAGCTAATGTCAAAAGCCTGCCTTCCTATTCAGAGGGTCCGTCTGTCACAACCTAGACTGATTTGGGGGACGGAATAAATAAAATCAAGAGGATTACCGTATTTTCACAGACGCAACGCATGGAATAACTCTTAAGAAAAGGAAACTGGTTCAGCAGCAGAGCAGCTGTACACCCAAGCAAGTGGTACAGTTGGTGGCAGCGTTCCCTCACTGCTCACCCCCTCATCACGCATCAGCCTTTCCCTCCAGCCAGCTCCCCCTCCCAGATGCCCCGGCTGCCGCACCGATTTTTTTTTTTAAATCAATAGCTGCCATACTAACACTTCCAGCTACCGCCTTTCCCCTCTCTCCCTCTACTCTCTCTTGCTTCTCTTCTTTCTTTGTGTCAGGCGGTTGTTTATATGGAACCAAACAAGTAGCAAAGGCTTATACATAGGACCCAGATTCCCCAAAACTATTGGAGGCATTTGGTATAGTGTTTCCCAAGGAGGGGACGACACACACGTGCACCAAACAAAACCCCACCACTTTTCCTGCAAAAGATGGTGCCTCATCTGCCTTCCTAGCATCACGATTGTGATAGGAGGAGGGGTAATGGTTTTAAACTGAAAGAGGGAAGATTTAGAATAAATATGAGGAAGAAATTCTTTAGTGTGAGGGTGGTGAGGCACTGGAACAAGTTGCCCAGGGAAGCTGTGGATGCCCCATCCCTGGAGGTGTTCAAGGCCAGGCTGGATGGGGCTTTGAGCAACCTGGTCTATGGGAGGTGTCCCTGCCCAGGGCAGGGGGGCTGGAACTAGATGGTCTTTAAAGTCCCTTCCAACCCGAACCATTCCGCGATTCTAGGACAGTGGTCAAAACACTGCTACTGCTGCACGCTGAGAGGCTGCAGGCAGGGAGGAGATGCGGTACAGCCCCGCTTGCTGCTGCACCTTCCGCCAGCAACAAGGGCTGAAGGAAGAGGGAGCCTACATGCGTGCTTCTCTGTTATATCTGACAGCAGATTGCATCTTTTCAGAGGCCCCCTATAGGGGCCTAAAGTCAGGCCTATACTCTGTGACAGAGATATTTACATGTGTGATGTAAACACCAACTGTATCATATCGACCAGAACAGAAAAGGGATGCACATAAGCAAAAAAACCCCACCAAAACCAAAAGACAACCCACCAAAGAAAAAACCAAGAAATGGATGGATGAAACCAAAGAGGGTCTCCTGGTTGCTGCAATGACTTCTCCTTCCAGGCTGAGAGCCAGCACAGATTCACCCTACAGCCCGGAGTCCCGGACTCTGCAAGGAGGCCAGCTGCACAAGGAGGCTTCGCAGGCAGCACGCGAAGCTGCACGGCTGCATCTCCAGATCTGCACGGAACCGAAACACCCTCTTCAACACTAAAATACTGTGGAGTATATATTCTAGTGTTACTTTCACACATCGGTATTGATGAGAGGTGTTACTGAACCCTGAAATTCTGGAAAATTTAAACAGCTTTGATTTTACTAAATTCGCCATTTGGGCTCTAATCTCAAATTAATTTTACTGCTGTAGTAAGTTCCATTGATTTTGGTGTAGTAAAGATAAATGTACACAAATTCCTAGAACTAGTCACATTCCTCTGCAACATCAATATATTTTTAACCAAACTTTCCGTGAAAAATTCATTTTCAAAGGAAAAAAATTCAAAAAATTGAAAAAAAAGAAAGAATTTGAAGGATGATGACACACAGGTTGGTAAACTAGTATTTACAATTAGAAAATTATTATTTTGAAAAGTCAATGCAAGTTTACAAAAGATTTTCCAACTACTTATGGATATTTCAATCAACTTTAAAAGCATAGTCGCTATTCCTAATTGCATCTATATAAATTGATTTCTGTATCTCTTAACACGCAAAAATGTCATGCTAAGATTTAAAGCAAAATATGAGAAGTATTCCTGCAACTGTTCAGCATTTACCTTGTGCGAACATGTTAACACTGTTTGCGTACTCACATGTGAAGCTGACACCTCTGTTCTTTCAGAAGGAACAAAGACAGTAAAGAATTCATAATGGTTAAACCTACCCATCTCCATATGAAATAACACTGTGCTGCAGCATTACTACTTTGTCCCAGAACTAATGTAAGAATTTATCTGGTTTTAAGGCTAAGATGAAAAATATTACATTAAAATGGAAGAGTAAAAATTAAATGCATATGGCCTCAAAAAGAATCCAAACAATTACCCTTTCTATATCACATTAGTTTGGGGGATTTTGAGCTTCTTTCCATATAATGATCAGAGAAGGAGCACATACAAAGGTTAATGCCTGTGATGGATTGAGACACAGCCTTGAAAATCAGAAAGAAAGGAAGACAGTCTCCCTGTCGTGAGCCTCTGTGCTCTACCATACCAAGTTACACACTGATCAAACAGCACTGAGTTCTCAGAAAGCAATTTTCTACTAGGCTCCTCCATTCAGCGCTTGGAAAACAGGAGAACAGTGTTTACATGGTGTGGTATATATTGTCCTAAACTCAGGAAGAAACCCAAATTCATATGGCTGTTTTTTTTCAGTATTTACTCCTGGATGAACACTGAAGCATTATTCTTTAATTACTCAACCTCCCAAACAAGTGAATTGCTTTGTTTGTTTGGAGTCCGGCAACACCTGGTGCACTCGGAGCACACCTGCATTGTCAATCTGTGCCATGAAAAAAATAATTCTCCACAGCAGAGCCACCCGGTGTAGCTTTGCGCCACGCAGAAATCTGGTGTCTCAACTTGGCAGAGCAATGCCTGTGGACAGCATGCTACGGGTAGCTGGTACTTCTATGGTCCTCGTCCCCATAGTGCATGATGTCCCTCCAGAGCCTGCACCCCAAACCCTACTTCCTTGCCACCAGGCATTACTGCTCGTAGGTCACTACTGGCATCTTAGAAGATGCCAATTTTTGCTGGCTACTCACCCCTGGGGCTTTTTGTGCTCACACGCTTTCAACACTTCCACTTAGAAATGGTATGGGAAAATCCTGTCTTCTGTTCAGCCAAATGCCTACCAGTAAACGTGATGCTGGCTGGCAATTTGAAAAAGAAGGGGGAGTCAGTGACCTGCTACTTGCTGTTCTCTCCATGAATGTGTTTTCAGTCATATCGCTCTGTGCCCACTCAAGTGGCTCTTTATTCCTCCCGTGATTTAACCCCTCTCACTTTGTTTTCCTATTTTCCCACCCACCAAGTTCCTCCTTTCTCCTTCTTTCTGTCTGGCCTTCCCCTTTGTTCATCTTGGTTTTCCCTTCCACCATGATGGGTTTTTTCCCAACTTCTCCCTAATTCCTTCATCTTGGCTTAGTCACTCCATGTCTAATTTTTCACCTGCAACCACCACCAAATCTGCTGGTCAACACAACCCTCTGCTTTGCTGATGTCCAAGTTCTCCTGCCTGAAGTTCTCTCTCTTCTCATCTCTCCCACTCCTGGCACAATCAGTTTTTGAGCTCTCAGGCTGCACATGAATAAATGAACGTCCAAGGTTGCAGACTGCCCAGGAACAAAGGGGCTGAAAAGTCCATAACCATAGAAGAGGTGTATCTTTAGTCCACTACATTTCTTACTGCTACTCTGATATTTGCTACAAGAATTCTATCTGAAATCTGCAGACAGTTCTTCTCTTATTGGTACAACTTCCTAAATTATTAAGGCTTAAGAATTAACCCCACTATGCGTTTTCTTCTTAAACTGTTACTAATGAAACCCGACTGAATGAGTGAATGTATTTGTTCGTATTCCCTTAGTACTTACAATTATATTGGCAACCAGAACTGTAATTTTCTAAGCAACAGTTTCCATTTGTGATACAGAGTTTGCTGAAGCTTGATAGTTCAATAATGTACACAAACAATGTTCATCACTGAGTTACTACCATGAATTCAGTGCGAATACAAAGCAAACTATGTTCACCACAGGGACTTAGAGCAGCAAAGATAGGAGAGACCAGTAACTTAAGAGAAAGAGTAAGCATTTTTATCAAAGATGAGAAGTGTAATTTTGAAGCATCCTCTTAACCCTCATTGCTCCAAACCTTGTTTAGAACAAAAATTTATTAATGTTGAAGGGAGGGGAGGAGGTGCCTACATGCTACTTGTTCTGATGATAAAATCAGACTTCAGTTTCTGATGCCATCAACTGGGTAATTTTTAACCAGCACTGCATTCATTTAAAGCAAACATCCACTTTATGTAAAATACATAAAGCAACTTTTGCTACACTGTGCAAGAAAGTGAATTCTCAGCAGGGAGGATGGTAAACACCATGTAGCACACTTCCGAAATGAGAAGTTTAGTTTTTGCTGGACAGAATTATTTTTCCTCTCAGAGAGAACCTTGGGGGAGAACAGTGTATTCATTAGGGTTTTTTACACATACACACACTTGTATACAAGAAAATTTAGAACATAATTACCTAAAAAAACATAGTAAAGATGCTGGAGTGGGAAAGAGACGCGAAAGTACAGGGTTACTGCCTGGTGCAGCACAAGCACCCCCTTTCTGCAGCAGGGGCTGTGTTGTGATTTGGGACGTCCTTTACAGGCTCTCCTGGGCGATGAACGAGCCCCGTGAGATAAACAAATCCAACTCTGTCCCCTCCTGTCTTCCCTCTGAGAGATGACTCTGGACTGCAGGCTGCCATGCAAACCTCACTCAAAACATTTTCCCACAGTTACATACTACATCCAATCTCAAAGTATATTGCAACTTGCCTGCCTCTATAATGCTTAGGATTGCCTCTGTTGCAGGACTGAAGCAGGTAGGTAAACAGAGTAAGTTATACTATGAACACACAGACTGCCCTATGCTTGTTTTCCTCCTCTACTGGGAAACCAGTGACGCACTGTCATTTCGTTAACCATGAAATATGTACACGTTGTCTCTTTCCCCTCTGCCCTACCATACCTTCTCTGCTGGAAGGAGTCAAAAATCTATTTATTGGAAGAATTAAGCATGTCAGAGCGAAATAAAAATTGTTTCCATACTGTGTATAAATATCTGCGTGTATCAGCCGTTCCCACTTCTGAAAGCACTAAATTGAAGGGATTATTTCTACCCATTACTAGCAAAGAGGTTTTGGAAATACTCCTTTGTTATCTGAAACAGTGCAGCTATTTTCTTATCACATCCACTCGTTCATCTGGCAGAGTGCAAGCACATGGGGAAAAAAGTGCCTAATGTACAACCAATTAACAGAAAGCCACGTATGCTTGCTGTGTCATTAGGACAAAATTATCTGAACATGGATAAGTGGCTCCAATATGACACACTACACCACCATTTTTTGATTCAGCGTAAATGTTTATTGACTAAACAAAGATTATTATAATGCAATCATAATAAACATTAATGATCAGTCATCTATGGAACTTGTTCTCTAAATTAATATACTGTAATACACACTAATGTGGCAGAATTACACTGGGCTGAACTCATGTTTAACTAGTGCTTCCATCTCAAGGGATTAAACACTTTCAATTGCAGACAAGTATGTTTTTAAGACTGTGTTTTTTAATTAAATTAATCTGACAAGTTACTGGACAAAGGGTTGGTGTATTATGATAAAAAGGGTTTTTTTAATTGCATAATTATTCACTGGGGATTCCTCTGGATGGAATAAATTAGGGCTTTTAAAATAAATTAATTTCTTCTTATATTTATGCAACACAGGCCAATGTTTCCAGCTCTTCTCTGGATGCAGCAATACCCACGTTTACCATCACCCCTCCCACCTCCAAGCTGCACCGAAAGGAAATGCAACTGTAAAGCAGAGGAGGTGAGTTCCAAAAGCCATTTTATATGGTGAACATACAGCCCCATGTTTAGTTATTAATCTCCATTCAAAATCAAGCAAAATGATGATAACAGCACCTACCATTCCACTGTTTCTTCATTTGCACTGGATTGTTTCTTAACCACTGCACTTAAAACCTACCTAGCTGTTGGTTTGCCTGAAACAGTCATTTCTCCATTAAGTCACAAGTATTGAGATGAAACGTTTTCCACCCATCCAATTCATCCTAACTTACTGTGCAAGGCAGGAAATTTAGTATTGTGAAGCCCGGTCGTGTTTTACTACAAGAGTTCATTGCACTATGTCCATGAAGCTGCTAAAGCAGTCTAGTAAGCGTTTCAAGTGAGAGCAGACATTGACCTGCTTGCAGCAAGGAGCTTAGGAGGGCCCAAAAGAGTTCACATGTTTGATATTACCGATATTATTGGGCAGCAACAACAGTCACTTAAGATCTAACCTTGAGCCCAGCTTCCTTCCATATTCAGTTCACCTCAAATTTCCCCTCACATCAGCACATCCCATCCTCAGAATCTTAATTTTTAAAATCTCATCGCACGCTAGATTTCTATAGATGTTTTGGAGTTACAACTTAACAAAAACTGAAAAACAATTTTACATTTCAAGAGTTTCAACTGTTTTCTTGATGTTAGAATTATAAAGACAACGCTAAAATGTTTCTAGATCATCTTGCCACCAAACCCAAAACTCACTAGCAACTCACACTTTATTTTGCTGGCATTTGTGAGCAAAATTTTGTGATAGGTAATTCTTTGTGGAAGAGCACAAAGAATTCTTGTATGTGCAAAACTGCATAATAAAATAGTAAATTTGCCAGCCAAGATTATGGAGTAATAGGAAATAGAGGAAGAGAAAGAAACAGAAAAGGCGGGAGGAAAAGGCAGGTTTTTCCATAAGAAATTGTAAAGACTGTGTGAAAAAAAAAAAACAACACACACAAAGAAAACCAACACACACACACACAAAAAAACACCGAAAAAACGCAACCAAAAAACCAAAACTCAACCCTGAAGCAGACTTAAAGTTTGAAATATGGCTATAAGGCTTCCTGTCTATTTTCCTTTGTGTTCGCTATGCCTGCGTCTTTTAGAGGTGTAATTCTCTTACCTGGTATGGCATACAGAAGACTAGCTCCAATCTGCACGAGAAGCAGCTCCTGTCATGGTTCAGTGATATATTAAGTGTGACTTTCAAGTTCCCTGTACTGGATCAGAAAAGCTATGGTCGCATGAAAGAAAGAAATGACACAGCATAAACAAACTCTACAAATTCAAATTTGCTCAGGTTAATGAATCCAAATTTTGTCAGGTTAAATTTTATCAGAAATATTTATATGGTATCAAGTATCTCCTGCCTTCCTGAAGCTGACATAAACAAGGATTTATGTGTTTTGCTGCCTCGATGTACTTCGACTAAATTGACAGAAATGGGATTGTGCATCACTGCATGATCTAGATCAAGTTTTTTATTGCTGCCTGATCTCTTTACATGTATATTTGGTAATAATGATTGTGGAACCATCGCCCCATTTTGAAGGCTTCAACCCTGAAGACATCATCACCTCAGCCAAAGGGATCTGTCTGTCTGTATTCATGCATGGTACAGAGCAGTTCTTGGGAAAGAGACTGTAGAAAAAGAATGAAGTGGTAGCAGTAGCATGGTGGCTGAAATAATGATTTCCACTAACAACTGGATTCCCCTATTAGATCTTTTCCATGCTTTAACAAAAGTCAACTTCAAAAGAAATCTCACCAATTCTCCACTGTCATGTAAAACCACTTGCTGTCACTGCACCTGGTTTATTACCTTTCCCTCTTTAACTGCATCCCCAAACAGGCACAAATTATCATCCTAGGAAGGAATCAAAATTTCAAGCATCTGGAAAATAATAAGTCCTATTTCCCCCGTAAGAAATCTAACACTGGTAACATACTGCAGGAATGACACATATTAGCCCATTAATCTCCACGAAACACAACTAGAAGGCCCTTCAGAGGTACTTAACAACACTGGTATTCAGATCTTTTTGAACTTTCAAAAACATACATATGCTAATCACTACACAAATCTAAACATATGAGTGCAGCAGTTGTATACACACTTACTTAAACCTATGCTAGCATCTAACAAGACCATACTGTTTATTCATTATTCTTCTCTGTCAGCACATCACAAAAATGGAAAACATACAGAAATTTTATATTACTTACACATTGAAGTAAGCTTTAGTGTTGCTACAGTCTATGCTGTTGTTACAGGCTAAAGTACAAGATAAATAACAAGAGAAGAGACTCGAAGGTCTGAATTTAAGCAAGGTACAGAGGGAAACAATGCTTTTTATTAAATCAAAGAATGTAGCAGGGTTAAAAAACAACTGCTAGGTTTTCAGGCACTCAAGTCCTTCAGGTGACCTGAAAGAGAAGCTTGTGTACCCAGCAATGTACCATATCATGCACCTTCCAACAATATTCACTTTGATATATTTAATAAATATTTAATAAGCAGCATATAAAAATAAGAGTGCAGAGTTTTAGAAATAAGGCAGGGGACAAGGATACCCTAAGTCATCTGTGGAAAACAGCAAGGCCACATAGCAGAGAAGAAAAACATACAAATTACTCGTTAGAGCAATGATTAGAAGTAAATAAGGTTGTCAGGTGAGGCTCTTCCTCTAGCTGCCAGAAGTCGCAATTTAACCTTTTAAATAAATCCCTAGTTTTTCTTGAACAACATTCATACTCTTTTCCAAGGATGTGGACACACAGTCTACCTCATCAGAAATGCTACATAACACACTTGTTTTACCAACATGGGTGGCAAAAAAACCCATTATTTGTTTAGACTGATTAATATACATGTTGTCTTTGTCTTAGCTGTTGGCCATAATCAATGAATGCCATTATGAAACAGCTGGAATGAGTACTACTAAAACAGATTTTTTATTTTTAAGAAGCATCTTAAATGGCAAACCCTGGAGAGAATTCAGGCCCAGGATAAAGAAGGATGAAGCGGCCATTCTCTCAGAAGGTGAATTAAAATTATACAGCACTCCCACAAAAAAAAAAAAAAGGGAAAAACCAAACCAAAACAAACAACCTCGCACACTGCTTACCAGATTAGTTTTCAGGAGCAGTCACACACTCAAGCATAAGCTTTGAGAATCCCATCACTGCAACAAAGCACTTGAGAGTGTATTCTGCCTCCTTCCAAACATAGATTTTTATCTTTTTCTTCACTTTTATTTACATATTAAGAACACACACCTGTAAGTCACTTGCCATGTCTCAATGTAAAATGAATATACAGCCCTATTAGGCCCAGATTGAGGAAAGCATTTGGGACAGCCATAAAGCACTAGCTCACTTACACACTTAACAGAAGTCCAGCTAAAATGAATTATGTGTTCAAGGTTTTCATGAATCAATGCCTCGAAGAAGCGTTAGCTGCTTGATTAATCAGGAAACAGTTCTGCCATTCTTCACCAAAGCGGATCTTGCCACTCTTAGCTCATGTTGAGATATATTTGCCTTCAAAGTACTTTCACAGGTACCAGGATTACAATAAATTTGGTTCTGCTTCCCCCGACTACAGCTGCTAGAACCAAAAGCACCTACTTGCACCCCATCCTGCACCCGCCTGGTAAATACTTGGTAAAAATAAATGGGACTCCCTGAGAAGTGTGCTATTCAGTGTCAGTAATGGTGTTGCAGCAGAGCTCTTTATGAGCTGCTGTTGAAAAGTATCATTCTAGAGTGACGTATTTGTTCTTTTCCATCCAGTTTTTGCTATAGGATTTTTACTGATTCCCCTCTTTCTTTTTTCGTAGATTCAGTCAGGCTTCTGTAGGTTTTCATGAGGCTTCTTAAACTTCAGTGTAATTTTTTCTCATCATCTGACTTAAAAATCCTGAGAAGAAATTGGTTTAAGTAAGTTACCCCAAGGGCAGATAAGGATCATTTGGCTCTAGAGCCAAGTCACATTCACACTTCCTGTCTGCTGGGAAAGAAAGACGAGAGTAGAAATGAAAAAGAAACTGAAAGGTGAACTTACAACAATCCCATTTATAAAAATTGGACACTAATAGGTGTATGGATGGAACAAGAAGCTATTTTAACCACTCAAAGGCATCTTAATTAAAATGATGTTTCTATCCAAAAACTTTTACCTACTGTTGGTACAAAAAGATAACTACAAAAAATCAAGGATAAAAATTTTCCCTGGTTTATAATTCCTTTCTTTTAGTTGGCATTTTTAATGGTTCCGAGTTGGTAACATTCTGTACTTGGATATTCTCACAGGCTTTTCAGTAAACAACCAGTTTCTTTACTGGATCTTTTACAAAAAGGGGATAAAAGCCTTTTTTAAGTGATAAAAAAAATAAGGAATGAGTAAAGTTAACAGGTTGTCAGAGGTAATAAGAAATGCAATATGTGACACTAACCACACTTAAAAATTAGTAGCTTTCAGGTTCATATCACTGTTGTTGTTCTTATTTTAACTACAGCAGAACATTAGATATTTATACATGAGACATCACCAGGTTACAGAAAACAACCAATGAGGCCATCACACCCAGAACAAAACTTCAGACTCATAAAAAGACCTGTAATATCACTTGCATTTTTGTAACACCAATATGCAGTACTACAAGCTCTACTTGCAAAAACAGTTGAATCAAACACAAAAATGTCTTTTTTTTTTTCCTTTTCATTTTTCCTGAAGCATTTTCCTTTGCAAGTCTGAGTAACATATCTTTTATCCTGATTTGTAGGCTTCTGACTGCAAAGATAAGGTTACAACTGTGAGTTTGTCAAGTCTTAAATCTTTCTGTCAAGCAAAACAGTATGTCTAATAAGTCCAGATGCAGAGACAAACAAAGCTGCAAACATAACCACTACTTACTCTGCTACCTGAACGCAGAGATCAGCCCTTGGTACATAGGTTTTTTTCAACACCAGCTTTGTAGGGAACGTGCCAAACTTTTGAATTTCAGCCTCAAACTCAAGCGTCAAGCAAGTAGCTTCTCAAGCTTGGGACAGCTGCCAAAAGCAGAAGCTTCCATTACACTGCAGGCTTTTGTGAGTAACATTCACCAGAAGAGAAGGGAGATTGCGAGTTAGAGGGAAAAAAGCCCATAAAACTGTTGACTTTTTAAATTGTTTCCATGTATTTTGTATGTATAAATGCATGAAAGATTATGCATATTCTGCCTCACATGGTAGATTAAAATACTGAATGATAATAGTAAAGATGGATGTGGAAGGTGTGTGAACAGAAACACCTTAGTCTTTCCAATTCCTTGTACGGCGGATTATGCATTCTTCCCTAATAATTCCTTGCCTTCTTAAAAATAGAAATGGACTCACTAGTTAAGTGTTCTCAGTCTTCTCTAGTTCTTTTTAGCTGTGTGGACAAAAGATACTAGGAAGCATTTCAGGATGTAGCATCCAATACATTGGTCTCTCAGCATGCACATTACCTTGCATTTACAGACCTTATATTCAGTGGTCTAACAAATGACATGGAATAGGTTTCCTTTAATGTTCACATAGAGATGGCTCTACAGCTTTTTAGCTGATGGGCATCTCAGTGGAAAAGTTCTAGTAGACATGCATGTGTGTGTGCACATCTAAAGCAACAGAGGGTTGGGAGTGCAACATCAGGCAACAAAAGGAATAGCGTAGGTAATATGATATCAGGACAATATTAAGATGCAGACATTTACAGAGACTCTTCATTGGAGACTAGGGGGGAAGAAAGACCTATTTCCTCGTAAACAACCTTGTAACTTTTTCCTTTGCATCCCTTTTCACACCTAGCCCAAGTTCCCCATGCTCATCAGGATGAGCCTGCAACGGCCAGCAAAGGCCAGCAAAACCCCCACTGAGGGGCTATCATGAGGGCACACAAATGCCCAAGAACTCTGTAAGGAGTTTAAGGTTTAGTTTAACTTTTTTTGTTTGTTTTGTTTTAAAGCGTCTATCTGTAGAAACTTGGTACATGCACTATGCTGTTACCGTATGTCACTATGTCAGAGAACAACTAATTCCTGATGAATGTTCTTCTCGAAAGCCTGATGTTCAGCTTTATCACCACAACCCTGCAGCATCATGCCAAAGACAGTGTACTCCTTGATGGCTGTGGGAGCTATATAGAAGAGGAATCCCAAAGTCTTCAGCAGGCTTAATTTCAAAGTTAGAAAAACACAGTGAAACACAAGCACTACACAGCACACAATGTCAGCTATAGTCTTTGCTAAGAATTTACAATTAAAAGTAGTATTCCCGGAATATATTAATGTAAAAAGGTATAAATGTTATCTTCAGAATGAACAAATCAAAGAAAAAGCCCTTCAGGTAGACATTGTTGAAAGGTAATGAAGTTACACCGCTGGGGATTTTCTTTACTATGGACAGGACTGGTATCATAGCCTAGTTCATATCACCTGAAACTTCCAACCTGAGACCCTACTTTCAGTTCTTCACAACTTTATTTGTGGGCTGAAATTTTCCAACCTCTAAAGAAGTATGTGAGTAAGATAGGAGAGTTCAGGAAGGGTTACTGAGAAGGTTAAGTGAAAGAAATGGGATTTAAACAAGATAAGAGAGAAAAGATGAGATAAGAAAGAAGTTGAATGAGTCCCAACTGAGGATAATAAGCAGAAAATCTGCGCCCACTAACGTAGCTTGAAATGAAACCCGAGATTGTGGTCTCACTTTTTTTTTTCCTATCAGCACACCAGCTGTTACATCCTCTTAAATTGCTTGGCCTCAGAATCAGCAACTTAGAATTGCTATCAGTTGATCCATCCCATCAAGATGCACAAGTCTGTACAGCTAATCTTGAGATTCAGCCTTGATGATAACCTACGCTGGTGACAACATGATACCCTACAAGAGAATTACTATGGTTTTTTAAAATTAAAAGTTTATATATGGATACGCAGTCACAAAGTTTGTTAAAAGAATATCAATGTACTTCCTAAGCCTAGCACACAAACCTTCAGAAATGCCAGAGATAAGGGTGCCTCAACAATGTGATTTTTAGTCCCTGTGCATGTGTGCAAAGACATATTTTTAATTATGGTCTCAGAGCGGTATTTTTTCTTTCCATGTAATTCCTTGTTCAGTTTCTGCACAGAAGGTGGTGGTTCTTCTGAAGAGGAACCATTCATTTCTCCTGAGAAGATGACTGTCTTTCCCTCTTGTTAAGCAACGCAGTGGATGTAGTCATAGAGGCAAAGGCTTGTACACAGGGAAGAAGGATATCTCCAAAAATGGAATCCATTTTTGCCCCTGAGAACAATTTCCAATACAATGCTTTGTAAGTCATTAAACAAAACTCTTCTCTTAGATTATTTGAAGACTACCTTTGAGTTTGCCAAGAGACAACATGTAAGTAATATGAACAGGGCAGCTCCCTCAGGAGAGCCGATACTAGCTTGCTCCCCTTGACTGAGAGACCTGCCACGCACCCGGAATGGTGAAATCTGAAATATAATCCTTACTTCTGGAATAGTTTAAAAGCATGAAAAAATAGCTTAAAGGAATACCTATTTATATTTGGGGTTCCCCCAAACCATTTTTGAGACAGAGAAATAGAGAGATATGCTTTGGTGTTCAAAGAGCTAAGAACACGGAGACTAGCCTGACATAAAGAATTGGCTTGAGAATAAAAGAAAACTGAGTACAGCCACCATTCTACAGAAAAACCCGAATAACAGCTGGAATTCAGTGCTGAGTGCCTGGCATTGGACACAGAGTCCTTGATGCTCAGAGGCACCTGCAGCCCCAGGTGTAGTAAATGGCAGCACTCACAGGATTCGAAATGTCTTACAAATGTGTGGTTTGAACCATCAGCTCCCGTATTTGCATGATTAGAGGATTGTTACCTATTGTATGTCCATCAGCTCATGCTACTTATTTTTCATCTGCAGTCGCTGTCTGCATGTGCTGTGAAAATTATTGTCATCGCAGATTAAAGATTATGCCTCCAAAAGACAGAGTGAGCCGGGGGAGGAGAAAAACTCCAAAAGAACATGAACTGCATCAATATCATATAAAGTGAATTCAGCAAAGATTTGGTATTAACAAAATAAGACTTCCACTAGAAGCAGAGAAGAAATAATTTCTTCTTTACTTCTTTCTTTCCTCAAATGCTCTTGTTTCTGAAACCAGGTATTATAAGTCAATGATTATATTTAGTTCACTTTTAAAAATGCCTTACATTTTGTAACAAAAGAGCTTATTTTAGTCTAGGTAGGGTCAGGGAAAATTTGATGGTTCAACTAAGCCACTCTTTAGTATACTGGTAATACTAACTGCCAGTCTCTCACTTGATGCAAAGAAAGCTTTTTTGATGATTGCCTCCTTGAAAAGGCACCGAGTTGTCAGTTTTCAAGCTGTCAGGCTTGAACAGTGCATATGTACAACAGACTCTGTCTCTTATTACAGTAATATCCAGCAGTGTTGCTAAAATAAAGGTCTTTTGGCAATATTTTTACAATTACTCCGCACTTTCATTCCTTTGCAGTCTTAGACATTGCTGATTCAAACTTTCCTGTGATCAGTACTTTTCCCCACATACTCTAAAGGTTAGTTTTGTTGGTTGGGGGTTTTTTTTGTGGGCGCATGAGAGGGAGGCATCAACTGAAACCAATAAGATTTTACATTTTCCAAATGTACAAATTACTTCTTTTCTGTATTTATTTTGACACTAAAATTTTGATACTGTTTGTATAGCCTGTTTTTACAAGAAAAATAATGTGTACAGGTTTTGGTTTAGGTTTTTTTCTTTTTTTATAAACAGTTTAAATCCTAAACATACCCCTTCATTCCTGGATATGAAATAGCTGCTTCTTTACTGCAGCTCATCTGGGCCACTGAAGTGGGGGATGTCCAAGAAAGCCGCCAGATACAAATGTCATGTCTTTTTTCTTCAAGAGCAAAGGGCTCCACCTGTGTGAATCCAGCCTCATTGTAACTCACAAGCAGGTTGTGTGCGGTTCCCACAGTTGGTTTGTATCACTTGCCTGGCAGTGGGTTGTAATGGTGCAGAAGCTGGCAAGAAATCTGAAACCCCAGCTGTGGACACGGTGAGCAGCAAGAGCTACTCACACTAATGCTGGGTGCGGAGTAACCCCAGGGGGCATTGGCTGCTCAACCCATTCCTGAGCAGCAGCCTGCCTAGGTCCCCTAATTTCCACCTCTCAGAGCTGCATCCTACATCCCTAGCCACAGCAACATCTTGGACTGTGGTTTATAGGATCTGATGGGGTGAATTCTTACACTTATATGTTCCGTTAGATCTCATTAAAAAAAATTGAAACATTGTAATTTTTAAAATGGGAATTATAGTTTCAATAACACAATGACTATAAAACAACAACTGTTCTGTTCTATTCTATATGAATTTCAAAATTAAACCGATCCAGTCAGCACAGTACACTTACTGCTACACTATGGACAAGCCCTTTACACCAAGGACTGTTTTGGCTCTGAACAATTTATCTGAAAAACACCAAACTGTTAAATTTAAAACCAATAGAAACCAACACCCACATAAGCATGTAGAATACTAACTCAGCTCAGTCACACAATGACTTCATGGCTCTATCCATATTCTTAAAAAAGCTTAAGAGTTCATAGGGGAGCACAAAAAGTACTGTTAACACATTTCCCCAGTGGTATTATTATTAAACATTTATTCAACCCATAAGAACTTTAAAAATACAGTTTACATCTCCCCATGTTTATTTGCTTTTTGAATTCCTGCTCTAAGAATGAAGAAAACCACACAGGGAACTCAATTTCATCTCACTTATTAAAGTTAGTTCAATCTAGCATTAGTGCATATTTTTGTCTGAAGACACTGGAATGAGCAACTTGTACAAATGCAGCTTTAAAAAAGACTTTCTTTGGTTACAGAAACATCACCGCCTTAAATCTATTCAGAGACCTCTCAGCAAACTGCTAGATTTGAAGGAAAAATGGCATGCTCTTTTAGGTGCGTATCACAGGTCTGTAACAAGTCAGTGGCGAAAATCACACTCAAATGCCAAACCACCTCCCAAAAGCAGGGGTCACTCCTCCTTGGAAGAGACTCTGCTATCAGAAGGAAGGCTCCTACCTTCAGCAGCCCTGACTACTGCTCCATAAGGAGCTTTACTTCTGCATCCAGCCACCTAGGTTGGACTTGCAAGTAAAAGACCAGATAAGAAGTTCAGCGATCATTCAGCTCAGAGAACAAGTAACAGGCCAAGCACTCATCTGTGCTGAAAAGAAAACCAAAAAAAAAAAAAGCCAAAAAAAAAAAGCCAAAACCCCAGGAAGGTCATCAATACAACATACAGCATCAAGGACAGGAAACCCCTGGCTGTGATAGTTACCCCTGTGGGAAGGGGAAAGGCACCTAACTGGGAATGGGCCTTTCCCTCAGATGTCATGCTTGCTGCTTACCCGCTGTGCAAGCGTGAGATGAGAGGCTTGGCCTCTTTTGTCTGCCCTAAAGGGTTTCAGCCTTGTGGTGGACGAATTCTACCAGGGTATGTTATAAGAAGGGCTGGAGAGAAGGAATTGCAGGAATGCTAATAGCAGCAAACGAGAGGAACCGGTTCCCGTCTGTACTCCCAAGCCTACCACA
>VXBO01004747.1:91220-104549 GCA_013400135.1 Rhinoptilus africanus
GCACGGCTGGGGGCGGCGGGGCTTCGCCTCAGGCCTGGGGCGGGCCGGTACCGCGCCCCGCTGAGCCCAGTGGAGGCGGCCTGAGGGGCCGCGGGAAGGAGCTCCGCGGGGCTCTGGCCGTCGGCACCGGGCTGGCGGTTTCGCTCTCCGCGGGTGGTTCCCCTTCGCGGCCGGAGAAGGGGGGAGCCGTTGCGGTGGGGTGCTGGGCGGCCGGGCCCTGCTGGGTGGCTGCAGCCGGGAAAGAAAAGCAGATGCAGAAGCAAGATGTGGAAATTAATCACTTTTTACTGACTCCTTATAGTTTGGGGGTGGGGGGTGGGAATTAGTTTTCAAATTTTCGAGCATCCCCATCTGACTACAAGTGAGGCACACCACTCGCTCCTCTAGGTCTACCCAGGCATTCCCATGCAGTTAGGGGAGGTCCAAAGTACCATCAGCATCCTGGCTTAAAAACTCCAGGTTGATCTTTTGGCCCAAAGTTTCACCAGGATCACGCCACTTTCTTTATACGGCCTCAAACGCACGCTAGGAAATGGTCACTGCCAGTAGAAAAGTGGGAAGTAAGCTGTTATAAACACAAAAACACAATTGGAGGCACAAGGACACCACCTCACTGAGTCACGAATTGCCGGATGCTTCTGCTGCTCCAGGAAAATCCTGGAGACTGGCCTTCCCCAGGTTCTGCTGGTGTCTCTGCCAGAAAACAAGGGCCATGGGACACGGGGTCTGACGCAGTGCGGCAGCCCTTACAGCTCTGCCTGCAGGGTACAGCCCTCACACTGCCCTTTCCAGACAGAAACCAGCTCACGGTGGACTCACTCCTGCTTCTGAGCGTTTCATTCATGCAATATCTTTTCTTTCTTCTGTCCATCTGGAGAAGCCTCTTCTTCACCCCGCTTTACTGGAATTAATAGGAATTTCTGCTAAGTGCACAACTTTGTATTCCTGCTATTAAATTGCATGTCATTTCTCTTTCTCCTGCCCGCAGACTCATCCAATTCTTTCCATAGGGTATTCCAATCCTTTTCTGTTGTAACAGCAGGTCTTGGGTTTGTGTCATCAGCAAATTTCATTAGCACACTCATGTTTTTTGTGCCAAGGTCACTAATAAAATTTTAACTAAGATTAGTTCTGAGATTATTCCCTATGGAACTGCATTAGTAACCTCCTTCCATCTAGAGTTTCCCTTTCAGCACAGGCTATTGTTCTTACTTTTCATTTCTTACATTCATTCGCATCTCTCCATCTTAATTAATATTTTCTCACATGGCATCCTCTCAAATCTTTTATTGAAGTCCAGATAGATTTGATCTACTGTATTTGCATTGTTTGAGAAAGTGATTTATCAGACAAAGATACTGGCTTAGTCTGGTATGTTCTATCTTTGGTGAAGTCCTGCTGCATTTTAACTAGTTTTTAATATACCTCCACATCTTTAATTAGTTTTTCCTTTGGCATTTGTACTAAAGCTATGCGTACTAATGAGGTCAGATAAAAAAGCTTGTAGTTGCTTGGATCAGTCCATTTTCTCACCAAGTACAAGTCCCACACAGAAGTCTCTAGACTTTTCAGTGTCTTTCCTGGGATGCTGTGTCCACTAGATCTGACCTGAAATTAAGGCACAGCATGCCTGTGATTGATTTTAGACTAACCCCTCAGGCTGAAAATGCCAAATGTTACTTTTTTTGGGTTTTTTTACTTCAAAGCCTGCTTTACAGGTTTCTTCTACAAACCCACATGTTCAGATTGCCTAGTTCCCAGATTTCCTTACAATCATGCCTTTGAGATTTTATGTATGCTCCCTGAATGCTCTGGCATTGCTTTGCATATGCTATACCTCTTTTCTCTTTCAAATGCATTTCTTTATGTTTGTATTAGTATTGTATTAACATTTTGCATGCAACACACACACCAAAAAAAAGAACACTGCTTCTACTTTCCTCTTTACGAGCATTTCCAGTCAGTGGATTTAGAAGAAATCATATTTTTTAAAAAAAAAAATCACTTAGCTCATCTCCAGTTGCAGCCAACTGCCACCTCAAAATGAGATGTAGAAGGGCTCATGGGTAAATGAAGCATTAAGTTTGTCCTACAGAACCCTGGCCAAACCACGACAAACCCAGAGAGAGCTTTTTCCTAGTTTTGGTTTGGTCTTAAAATTGAGATCTCTTTCCATGGACTTTGCCACTTTCTTAACTGATATGAGACTCCAGACTGCTTACTTCTAGATGGTGAAGAACATGGTGAGGTCCTTGCTCAGAGACACATAATTCCTCAGAGCAGTAACACAAATGGGAGGGGAAGCAGCCAAATCCAGATTTTTGGCTGGACCGCCATACTTCTATATCCTTCAGTTGGCATGAGACTCTTCCTTGTTTTACCCTCTATGTCCTTTTGCATGTCTGAGTAAACAGGTTAGAGAATAGCTTTACATGGACCCCAGCCTACAGCACTGAGCTTAGTTTGTAGGAGGAGGCTACATAGAAATTTTGGAGAGAGGAGCTTCCTGTCACAGACATCTTCTGAGCAGCAAAATTTAAATCAGAGCAGTGATGACTGTAAGGACTGTAGGATTGTTGCTGGAAGCCTTCAGTGCTGACTCAGCTGTTCATCACCTCCTTTGGCAAAAACGCCTGTGCAAGGTGTATATGAGTTGTGTTATTTTAACTGCGCTGATCAATATTCTGTAGGTAGGAAACATTCTGTAGGTAGCTAAGCATAGGCTAGACTTTGGTCACAGAAAGCAAGTTTTACTGATAAAACAGTGGAGTAATATCAGACTGCAGATTTTTACTTGGGAAGAGATCACCTCTGTTTTCTCTCAAGGTGCAATAGGTTTGCGTGGTGGGTCTCCGAGATAAGACTCATCACTGAGGCCAGCTGACCTTATGCAAACTGGAGGAAAGATCAACAGAAATAGCAAGGTTATGTTTTCAAGTGAGGCTGTGACATCTCACCAGGTTAAGCTTAATAAGACATGTAACCTTTTTTTTTCCCCCCTGAAATAAGAGGATACTATATAGAAGAGTGTACTAAATTTGACTCTACTGTGTGTATATATTCTAGCCTTTCATTTCATATGAACAAGGACAAAATGTATGCTATTTGTCATCTCTAAGTATGTAATTTATATAAAGGTTTACTTAAGGAACATAATTGACCATTGTTAAAGTTCGCTTTAGAGAAAGTTGCAAATGAGAGCCCTCTAACGCAAAATGACTTAATATGGGGCACCATCTCCTGCAAAATTAGAGTTATTTGTGATGTATAATGTTACCACGAGGAATGCAACATAAATACATAGATTCAGCAGAACCTCCAGTATTCTTTCAATGTGCCTCTAATTTCTAAAATGGTAGTGAAGTACTACTGTATGGATAATAAAGCAAAAACATAATTTAAAAAGCGAGAAGAAATTCCTGTTATACCACTTACAGTATAAAATAATACATGTCAGTAAAAAAAGAATTGCTTGTTTTCTGGTTTTGTTTCTTTAGTACTTCCCTCATTCATACAACTTGTCAGAGCCTTTCACTTCTACAAAATAGAATTGAACGCTGAAGGAAAGCTCTGAAGTGAAAGCGAGATTTAAGGGACTGAAGAGTTGTCTGAATTTTGGGTTTCCTTTCCGTTTGCTTTCAGACATATTTATGAACTCACAGTTGGATTTCCTCATGCAGGAAATTCCACAGTAATTATCATTAGCGAGCTATAGTAATAGCAGTCCCATGAATCCACAGGCTCTTTTCAAAGTCATTCCCTTTTAAAAGAAATAAATGATAATATGGGCCAACTCCTTATCTGCTGGGTTAATGTCACTGAATTTAGCAACCAAACAATTTACTCTGGCAAATCATCCATATGCTCATTTCAAACAAGCTTATTATGAGGCACAGAGTAACTGCAAGAGTGTGTTGTATGACCCAGAAGTACTACTGAAGCACTGCTGTACAAATACATTTGTTGCTTTAGTAGATAATGTAAACAAAAACCAAAGTGAGCCTGGCTGTGAATTCCTGGAGGGCAGAGATAAGTAAGGATCAATGGAGAAAGATTGCAGGTATGGATTTTTCTGAGACTTCAGAAAGCAGCACACTGACCTCAAGCAGTGGTCCACCCAGCCCGGGCCCTGCCTCTCAATGCATACCAGATGTGTCAAAAAAGTCATACACTTTCTAGTAGGAAGACATGACAAAGTCTGTCCCCCATGAAGATTGTAATGGAATCTATAAAAGATCTGGTCTTCAATCAAAGTGTAAAATTTAAATCCCTTTCTAATTTTTTAAGAAATGGTGAAGAATTTCAGAAGTGAGTTCTTTTCATCAGTTTCACTAGCCCTTGTCTGGAAACCTGTTCATCAGTTTCTTTCTACCTCATCTTTAGCACCTACCACTTCCCAGGGGATTTGGGCTGTTGGCATCTCTGGCAACAGGTTTCAAGCTTTCACCTCCTTCAAAACAGTTCAGCCTCTGAATGGAGGCCAAGGACTATTCGGGTCTCTCTGGGTTATGAAAAGGGACACATGGCTTGCTTTGATGCCAATAATGAGACCTTGGCTTTTGCTTTGCCTCCAACTTCTTCAGTGGAGAGAAAATCCTGCTTTTCTTCTGGGTTTAAAAGTCCAGGATCCAGCTGGCTCCCTAACATTGCATGAACAGCAAAAAGGACATTACATACTCTGGACAAGCCTTTGGTTTGATCCAGGAAACCACACTATATTTTGGGCCTCTACACATAGTAAAGAATAAAGCGGAGCAAATGAGTCTTGGTATCCACTTTGAATCTCATTCTCACAGGGTTTTCAAGAGCAGCAGATTCAGAAAGGATCATCTTGGGCAGACTTCTGTATTTTTTTTTTTAACATTTGGGTACTCAAATGAAAGCACTTAAAGCCTTTCTTGCTTCATCACAGCTGTTGTGGGAGGAAATAGAAACGATTTCTGCTTCTGTGCCTGAAAAACAGATGGACTCGAAACCAATTGATAGGCAATGGCAAATGAATGATGCTGGAGAGAAGGGACAACAACAATTTTTGAAAGTAAATGCATTTAAAGAGCAAGAAAAGGAAGGAAAAGCATCAGTCCAGCCTCTCAGCTATGTCACTGCAGGTCAGAGAAACCTGCTGGGACTTTTCAGGGTCTTGGAGGCACTAGCAATCTCCAGGGACACATGAGCATCTTTGATCCATAGCAGTCTCTGCAGGGTGTTAGTCTGATGTCCCACCTTATCCCACAGGCAAAGTTGATGTCCCAGGGGTCAGGAGTGGCATAAATTTCTTCAGAGAGCAAGAAAGACCATGTCCTGCAGTGAATTGTACGTTTGAACCCTTAGGGTCACCCAAGAGATATTAGAGTCATCCCAAACAGCTCCACAAAGGCTGTCTAAAGGGCGCTGAGGTCCTTCCCAAACCCTGGCCAGGTCCTGTCGCTCCTGTAATCGGAAGCATTTTCAGCCAGTGGGTTGTCTCCCACCCCTGCTGCACTACAACTTCTCTTAGTGCTAATAGTGAATGAAACTCCTGTTTTAGCTGCTACTGAGTCACCAAATCCACTGGTCTCCATCAACTGAAAGGACAGGTTTTGAAGGCTGAAAAATCCCAGTGCCTTCACTAGGCAAATATGGGATGGGCATCTCCGGTTCTCTTCCTCCTCAGCTGTTGAACTGCTACTTCCCAAAGCAATATAAGTAAATATATTGCCTAACTCCTGCTAGAAAGGGGCTGGATCTCAGTTTAACCAGTGGCTTAGAATCAGGAAGGGAAGTCTCTCTTCTTCCTGATCATTAGAGAGCTTGGTCACTGTCCATGGCAGCCAGGACATCTGTGCAATGCCTCCAGGATGAAGCCTTGTGCTCCAGCTGCCTGGAAGTTTTCCAGGATCCTGTGTCTATTCACTGCAGGCACAGCTTTTGCCGGGCATGCATCACTCAGAACTGGGAAGGACTGACCACCAACTTCTCCTACCCCCAGTGCAGGGAGACAGTGCCCCAGCAGAGCTTCCAACCCAACTGGGAGTTGGCCAACATCATTGAAGTAGCCAAGAGCTTGAACCTGCAACTGGTCAGAGAGGTGGACAGAGGGGAGAACTTGTGCAAAGGAGCACCAGGAAGCCCTGATGCTTTTCTGCAAAGACAAGGAAAAGCTTATCTGCCTAGTGTGCAATAGGTCCAAGGTGCACTGTAACCATTCTGTGGTTCCTGTGGACAAAGCTGCCCAGGAATACAAGGTGAGGGGTTTATAGGCATGTTGAGGCACACAGGGCCAGGAGCTCCTGGTGGATTCAGATACCTGTACAGCCTTTGGCCTGTGGGATAAGTCACCTGTGGATTCACCCATCCTTATCTCTTGATACTAACTATTGAGGTGGTGTTTTCCTGCCCTGAGGAAGAGGTGGACACAGGAGCACTGTGCTCTTGGGTGACCAAGGGGTCTTCTCCTCCAGGGTTCAACATGAGCAGAGGCTTAGGCAGGAGTAAGAAAGAGATGCATATTATTTCTCACCACCACAGTCACTATGTAACCTTTTAACCTCACAATTTGCAATGCCAGGGGTTTACTCAGCCTCATGAGGGTTTGTTTATCCAGCAGCCATAAATGGCTCTCTCCTCTGGAGTGCAGGTTCCTTATCAAGATCAGCTATGCTGAAGATCAGTAGGAAAAAAAAAAAAACCAAGACAGAGTTCCTCTGCTCTTCTCCTACCCCACAACGCCCTGAAATCTCCGTGACCTTTGTTTAAAAAAAAAAAAAAAAAAAAAAAGAGGGATGTGGGGGTGTGTGTAAATAACTGATGCCATTAAACAAAGGACTTATTACTTTCCTCTCAGAAGTGAATTCAGACCCAACTGCAACTTTTGAAGTCAGGGCATGAGGTGCTTCAATTTTCTGTGGAGGACAGACAAGACAGAGTCCAAAACTACATTGTAGGTGCCCATCAGTTTTCCTTGGCAGGCGATAGGGGAAGAAAGGAGGAACATCCCTCTCCCATGGGTGGATAATGCTCAAGGGACGTGGGGAAGGGAGAGTGGATTTGTATCTTCCCCAAATGGATGCTTTTTTATGGATCTCACTAATGCATAGCCCACCATTAACTTCTGATGCTCTTGTTCTGCTTTCTTTTACCTGCTTTGGCTTGCCCTTGGCAGAGGAGGGCAGAAGCTGCACAGCAGAAGATTGTGACAGCATATAAGCAGTTTCACGAGTTTCTTGAGAAGCAGGAGTCCTTTTTCCTGGCCCGGCTGGAGCAGCTGGACACAGATCTAATGAACACACATGAAGAAATCCTCAACAGGCTTTTGGAGGAGATCACGAGCCTGGGCACGCTGACTGGGGAGATGGAGAGAATATGCCAGCAGCCAGACTGTGAAGTCCTGAAGGTGAGACCCCAGGCTTTCCAAACGTGCTGTAAAGGCACTGGTTGAGCACCAGCTTGGTTTCCAGCTCTCATTTTTGTACCTCGACATGCTAAAAGAGGGACTTCATTAGAGTGAACCTGGTACTCTAAAGGGAGCTATTTCAGGTTACTAAGTCTCGTTTTCTCTCTTATCTAGGGCATCAAAACCACCTTGAGCAGGTATGTGGTCCTTCTCTTATCAAAGTTTCACCACAGTATAGGAGCTTTATGGCAGGATACTGGGAGAAGTCATATAGGGCCAGGTTGGCCCTTCTGCAACGTGACCTTTGGACTTGACTGAGTGCACTGGGGATTGGAAGGAAGCCTCTCCCTTTCTTCTTAATTAGTGATGGATTCAGACACATGCTGGCACCAACAGCTCAGTCACCTGCACGAACTGAAGTAGGAGAACAGGGCTCCATTTCTGAAGGGCACAGATTCCTACACTCTCAAAGTGAGTATCTGGTGGGAGCATGTTGGGGAAGAGTCTTAATTCATTGCCAAAGAAATAGCTCATCATAACAAAAATTATCATTATCTTGGAACAAGTTGTCAGGGTGCAGCAAGGGCTGATGGCTCCCTATGGACCAACATACAACCATACAGGGAGTGGAGACGTCACCAGCCATAACCCTGTTCCACATACCTGAGCAAGAAGAGCCAAGCAGGGCTGGGAAGAGCAGCTGGGGGCAGCCCAGATCATCAGGCAGGTCCATGGGTGGGAGGCAGGACTAGGGGCAAGCCAAGAAGCCATCCTGTGGAGTGGATCTGCAGGGTCCATAGCCACACACAGATGCTCCACTAAAGTAGTTTGCAAAAGGACTACATGCTTCAAGGCTGAACTTAAATAGAGCCCAGGACCATGGGTGGGGCTGTGGGGTCCCAGGTGGGTCTGCTCAGGGGTGTTAATTCCCATTGGGATCCTGACACAACCACCTCATCCTTTCACGGCTCAAGCAAATCAATAAATGTCTACAAGGGTGATGTGTGACTGTGTTGTGTAGGAGGTGTGACAAGGTGCAGACCCGTCATCTTCCCTCCACTACTTCTGCTGATGAAACTGCAACCAGGTGTAAATACATCCCCTCGCCCCTTCCAGGTGCAAGAGGGAAATATTCTCGCAATCACTTGATATTTCCCCTGGGCTGTAAAAGAAATTCTGTGATTTCACAGAAAAATTCATAGCTGTCAAGGAGGCTATGGAGAAATTTCAAGGTACTGTGTGCTGGTCCAGAAAGGAAAATGCCATCACGCTTCTTGGTGGGGAGGGATGGGGTGAAGCCATGCAAAAGAAATACATCCTGGTTATTGAATGAGGGATTTTTTTCAAGATCCAGTAATGAGATTGCAAATGAGTAGTGAGTATTAGTCTGACATTGCCTCCCTGCTGCTGTTGTTGCCCGTTGCATTGAGTCCCATGTATTTCATATTAACTATGTGGAGTTAGTGTCTTGCTGCTCTCCCGTGCTCCTCATCGCAGACACGATCCAATGCATCATTGTATTAGTATTCTTTGCAGCAGCCCCTCTGCGCATGGGTGAATTTCATATGGGTAGTCCTGTTTTTTCTCCTCTCCCTTCTCAAGTTTCTGTATGTTCCCCCAGATTGTATGTTCCTGACTCTATGGATTTTTGCAGCAATCCAAAATCAGACCAATTGATCTTTCTGCCTCTCACATTTTTCTCTTTCTCTTTCCTCTAGACATACTGGATTTTGAACTTCCATTCACAAGTAAGTGAACCAAACACATGCCCAACCGATCCAGCATATTAAATAAAAAAAAATACAGTAAAACAAGCTCTGCTGCCCCCAAAGATTAACCTGAACTGCTCTGCTGCCTCCTTTCCTCCTCCCATCTTGGTACCACCATGAGGCAATTCCTGGAGGGCTCCCATCTGGACTGGATGGATGGGAAGGGATAGAAAAAGCCCTATGCCTCCCCCAGTATGCTACAATGAGCCTGAATCTCCCTCCACCTCCAGCACAGATGACACTGAACCTGAAGACAGCCAACGCCAGGCTTTACCTCTTGGAAGATGGCACGTTCGTGCAGTGGGTACCCCACGGGGAGGACCTGCCCTCCAAGCCAGAGAAATACAAAAAGTCACGCGCTGCGTGCTGGGCTCGAGGGGCTTCACATTGGGTTGGCACTGCTGGGAGGTGGAGATCTGTAGAGAAGGCATGTGGGTCATTGCGGTGGCCAAGGGGTCAGTGCAAAGGGAGAGTTGTTTCCCCCTGAAGCCCGAAGCAGGCATGTGGGCACTGCGTCATAACAGACGTGGGTATGAGGCTCTCACCTCTCCCAGTATCACGCCCTTGACTCTACACAATGTCCCCCAGTGGATATGAATCTGCTTGGACTGTCAGGAAGGCAGAGTGGTATTTTTTGATGCTGTGAGCAAGGCATGCATCTTTGCTTTTCTGCAAGCTTCTCTCAAAGGAGAAAGAGTTTACCCGTGGTTTCTAGTGATGGACGACACTCACCTCAAAATTTTTTCCCAAGGCACAGGAAAAAAACACAACAAACCCATTCCACTCACTCTTAGGAAAAGAAACAGGACCTGAGTTTTGTCCCAATTCCACTATAAGCCTATGCAGCTCTGGGTCCTACAATAAATGTGGGCTATGCAAAACATTGTGTGGAGCAGGGCTCTGCAAAGCTTTTGCATAGCTCCAAGCTCTGATGACCCTCCAGAAATTCCTGTCCTGGGCTGCAGAGACTGAACAGCCTTAGATCCATCTCTCCATCCCAAGTGCTACCATAACTGGAAGTGGAGCCACCGGACAAGAGGGAATTGGTAGGACCAGAGAGACCATATGCCAGGGACAACCTAGAAAAGGAATCAAGGGAAGGGAGACTTCCCAGCCATATCCCAACCTCAATGATTGTTTACGTGTTTAATGCAAAATGCAGTCATAGCTGCTGGAGCTGGCACTTGCCTTGCTATCAAGGACAACCTTTTCCCTCCAGCCAAAGCCTCAAATGAAAGGGAAATTAAAGGATAGCGGTGTTCAGGTTTCTTTCCTTTAGTGGAGAATGGGACAATTTCCATGCCTTAAACTGTATTTTAATCACTAATTCCTGGGTGCCTGCAAGTTTGCACTGATGGGGCATTAAAACTAAACATGCAATTCTAAGTAATTTTTGTCTTGTGTGTTTCTGCTTTTTCTGTGAATTTTCTTTAAAAGTTGTTTAAAATAACCGGAGGAAGGAAAAATCATCCTCGTTCCTCTCTAAAACCCACTGCACAGGGAGATGATAAATGTGAGTTTCCTGCACTATCAAACACAGCAAGTCTGTGGAAATAGAGGTGGTGAAAAGTCAGCAGCAATGCAGGAGAAGAAGTCATTTGCAGCTCGGATGGATCCTGACTCAATGTGTAAAGGGGGAGTCAGAACTGGGAATAAACACCTAGAAATGGGATTGCTCCTTTTGGTGCTGGCTCAGTGTGATCCTTGATGCACTGGGCTTTAGTCAAGCAAGAGACTGGACTTTTTCTTTGAGAATATATAACAGACCCAGGGGTTCAGATGAAGGTCCATCAAGTCCTTGTCCTATTCCCAAAAGCAGATACCTAGGAAAGCAGATAAAAGAGGGCAAGGATGACTACAGGCCCAGTAGCTCTGTTTATGCAGCCTAAATGGGTAATTAAACAATTAAAAGGGTATAGTGAAAGGCATGGAGGGATCTGATGTTTGGCTCTGTCCTCTCTCTAACCCTGTTGGGCAGTTGCAGGCAGTGCTTTGATCCTTCTCCATTCCAGTCTCTCCCCGTCCATCCTGGGTTTCAGTTTGCTGGTGTGACCCTGTCTGCTAAGAAGCCCCAGACCAGTCCCCATACCCAAGTATGGCCTCACATGTGCTGATGGAGGGGAGCAATCCCTCCCCTCTCCACTCTTGCTAATGCAGCCCCGTATGGGGTTGATATCTTTGGTGCACCGCTGACTCATGGACAACTTGTCACCCCCAAAGTCATGTTCCATGGTTGGTCCTGGTGCAGAGGGGCATCCCACCCTGAGTTCCATGAGATTTCTCCCGACCACTTCTTCAGCGTGTCCTGGTCCTGCTGAAGAACGGCCCTGCCCTCCAGCCTCCTATCTGCTAACTCACATCTGGCTCAGAAAGTCAACTGAAAGTCAACCGGTGGGAGGCTGGCAGGAGATGAGGAGGAAGCATACCAAGCTCTCACTCTCTTCTCACTCCTCTCTGTGCTGTCGTTTCGTGGCGTTAGGGCTGGGAGTTATTTCCCCCATTTGCAACCAAACTAGAAGAAGGAAGATCCTTGTCTTCTTCCCACAAAGTAAAGCTTATTTGACCCTATCTCAGAGGTAGGTTGGGAAGAGCCATGGCTATGCAAAGCCTAGTGGAAAGCCTGCATAGCGAAGTGTCCTGCTACACCTGCCTGGGGTATTTCCAAGACCCCGTCTCCATCCACTGCGGCCACAACTTCTGCTGGGTGTGCATTGCCCGCTGCTGGGAAGGGCAGAGGCACGTTTCTCCTGCCTGCAGGGCAGGCAGAAGGCTTTGCAGAAGAGTTTCCATCCCACCAGAGAGCTGGAAAATATTGCTGAAATCATCAGGCAGCGGGCAGGAGGAGGAGAAGCAGGACAGGAGAATTTCTGCAAGCGGCATCAGGAGTCTCTGAAACTCTTCTGCAAGGAGGACCAGCAGCCCTTCTGCGTGGTGTACGACAGGTCCCAGGCTCACCGCTTCAACGCTGTGGTCCCTGTTAAAGAAGCTGCTTTATAAGGTAAAGTCCAGGGATGAGCTTGTATCTCCCCACCTCACGGAACATCCCTTTCCAAGGGCAAAGTGCAGTCGTTCAGCTGCATCTGCTCGCTGTGGCACAGCTGCAAATGGGGATCTTTGGGTGTCATTTACCCACGTGCTTCCTGTTGGCATTTTATTGCATGGATATTTGTTTTTTTGCAATGATCCTATTGGGATTTCCCCCCCTCTCTTTAATTTGTTCATCTTTGCCAACAGCCTGGAAGAAATAAAAAAATACCTTGTTAGCCTTTTTCTGCTTTGAACTCTGCTATTGGCTTGACTGGACTGAAATACTGAAAATGATAAATATTCAAAATCTGTAAAAATGCCCAAGAATTAAATTTTTTTACACTTTTATATCAATTATTCAGGATAATTTTGCATATTTGTTCCCCTATTCACTGTTTCTTTAGTTTAGAATACAGAAAATTTTTTTTTCTATATATTCCCCTTCTCTGCTTTCCTGATGATCCAAACCTGTTTTCATCATCTTTCTTAACAAAAAATTGGGCATGTGGCAAAGCTGTGCAAACACAGAGCAACACTGTGCAGCATTAATGAGAGGAACTCCTTGCTGCAAGAAGTTGATGCTGAAGGTTTCTGTGGGTTCAATAAAACACTTACATAAATGACCAGTAAATAAATCCACTGAGGGTTATTAAATACAAATATTTATCCCAGAGCTACCAATTTCTGGAGGCAGTGAGTGTTTTTGAGGGAAATATCACTGTGCATCTTGCTCCTGCATGCTTCCCTGGGCTATTGATTACTGTTGGTGTTTTGCTCTTCTGCAGAATTTCCCCACATGCTTACAGGTTGCATTTTCTTTGCCTAGATTTTCAGAACATCATAGGTTGCTTGTGGACATTCATAGAATCATAGAAAGGTTTGGGTTGGAAGGGACCTTAAAGGTCATCTAGTTCCAACCCCCCTGCCCTGGGCAGGGACACCTCCCACCAGACCAGGCTGCTCAAAGCCCCATCCAGCCTGGCCTTGAACACTTCCAGGGACGGGGCATCCACAACTTCCCCAGGCAACATGTTCCAGTGTCTCAGCAGCTTCACAGTAAATAATTTCTTCCTAATATCTAATCTAAATCTCCCCTCTTTCAGTCTAAAACCTTTACTCCTCCTCCTATCATTACACTCCCTGATCAAGAGTCCCTCCCCA
>VXBO01004747.1:104587-240060 GCA_013400135.1 Rhinoptilus africanus
GCTTCTTTCGATGCAGCCCAGGATATGGTTGGCTTTGGTTCCTCCTCCTCCAGCTCTGCTCCTTGCAGGGGAGCCAGCGTTTAGGCGAAGCCTCTCCTATATAAGACAAGGGCAGAAGTAATTTTAAAGGAAAAAAGGATTTTTCTCAGTTCCTCCAGGAACATCTTTTATTTTTCCTCAGGAAGAAATCCAGGCTCGCCTACAGGCTTTAAGGAAGAAAGAGAAAAATTCCTGGAAAGCAGAAAAACAAGAGTAAGGAAGAGCTCATACCTAGTAGGTGCCCTCCAGCAGGAGCCTGGGGAAGGCTGGGTCTCTCCACCCACCCCAGCATTGATGGTGTATTTTGAGGCTGGATCTTGCATATTTGATTTGCAGAGTGTAGTACCACTTGCTCTGGGCACCCAGCTGACCCTGTGTTTATCTGGTGGGGTTTCATATCAGCTGGAGCTGGGGAGATAACATTGCAGCTCCTCCTCAAGGGAACCGGGTGGGGGACAGAAAAAAAAGTTCTGTACCAGATTAGGCAGAAGGTCCCCAGCCTGGTATAGAGAGATGGGCTGGATGGGGTTTTTTTCCCCCTAAACTCTATAAATCTTCTTCTTACAGAACCCAGTTGAGGTTGCATCTTTTGGTTTTGCTTCCAGACTAAGCCTCCTGAATAGTCCCTGCTACTACCTAAATCACCAGCAAAATGGTTTAGTGTTAAATTCACCCTTGTATTGACTGCGTATCACTGAGGATATGGTATCCTGAGACCAACCTGGTGGCCTTGAAGCACTAATCTCTTCTTCTTGGGTGTGGTGAGATTTTTCTGTAGTCCCCATCATCTCCTGACCATCTTGTGGAGCTTCACCTGAGGCTACTCTGATACTTCTGCAAAGGTCATTGCGGCCCCACAGACTCTGTAAGCCCAGAGATGTACAACAAATAGAAACTAGAATGATGTACAAATAAACCATGAGGGAAGTTTTTGACAGTGTTTCAGGTGCTAGAGTCGTAGAGAGGTCATGGCGTGCCTTCTGCTGTGCAGGGAGGTCTCCTCCCCCTCTTTCATCCCCTTTGCCCTCATCTCTGATCCTGGCAGGAGGAAACCAAAAATGAAAGGGGAAGAAGATAGTGTGTGAATATGAGCAAAGCAGCCCAGCTCAGATGGAGGTGCCTCATTAGATGAAAACATTTACTTGGTTGCACCCACCTCCTGCATTTGGCAGGACAGATTGCCTCTCAACCCACTCACCCCAGACCATGCTTCCCTGGGAAGTGGTTGCAGGGTGTTTGCTTCCAGTCCTGCCATTCCTGGAGTGAGTGACTCCCCTACAGGAGCCTGCAGATCTTTTTCTGATGGGAATAGTTTGCTTGGAAATGAGACTTGCATCTCCAAACCTGGCCAAGTGATTATGGCTGGGAAAATTATCTCAGTTGGTAGTCCTTCAGCTGGGTCATGGTGACCCTGTCTCTAAAACTTCCAGTTGCTGCCATTGCCAAAAGATATATGTATTCAGCCATGGAGCTTCACAAAACAGCAGTGGGTTATAAATTGCTTGGAAACATTTCCCTGAGAGCTCAGAGCCAGGACAGTGCTTCTTGGAGGGCATGTAGTGATAGGCAGCACATTAGTGGCAGGGGTCTCAAGGACCCCGACTTGTCCCCCTTTGCACGCATTGAGTTGCAGCCCCTCTTCCATCATCTACAAGGTTCTGGTTGCACATTCTCCCCCTGTTTTCTTACGCTTTCCTGATCCATGGTCCCACCAAGCCTCCACAGCTCCTCACCCTCCTGGCAGCCTAAATGTCAATTGCCTCCAGCACTTTTGTGGGAGGGTTGATGGCTTTGCTTAGTGCCCAGCCCTAAAAAGAGAAGGACAAAAGCGGTGAGATGACAGCCTTCAACAGTGCCCCAGGATAAAAAGCTGGAAGATTAAAAATGGAGAAATATGATTCTTCCAGCACATCAGGCCAAGTGTGTCACCATCTCCTGCCCAGGAGACATGGCACGAAGAGCTGGCTCATAGGATTAATGCATCCGTGCTGCAGTTTTGCCCAGGACTGTGAAGGAACAGGAAAAGAAAGATCCAGCCCCATCAAAGTGATAAAAACAACAAGTTTTTTTAGCTCACTTCAGAAGAAATTCAGGCAGGTATTAAGTTTTATGAAGGAAGAGAGAGAAGGTCTCTGAGGAAGGACAGCTACCCTTGCAGAAAACGGGAGGATCTGGTAGGTGTCAAGTCCTTAGAGCAGTAACACACCAACTTTAGGGTCATTTCCTTAGATCCTTTTTGGTTGCTTTGTACCAATACTGTGCTGGTAAGTACATGAATATCATGGCTTTCTGCTCAAGTTCATGCAAGTGTGTTAGTGGCTTTTATCAGCATCTTTCCTCCCAAATCTGTGTTGCATTTTCCTATCAAGACTGATTTTTTTTTTTTCACAACAAGATTTCTCCAGGAATTCAAGAAAAATTAATAGGGATTTGATTCATAGGTGATCTCCTGTGGGAAATGCCTTTTCTTGAATTCCTCACTGCTCATTCATTTGCATCTTAAAAGGAGAGGAGAGAAGCTGAGCTCTGAAAGACCATGCTCAGATTTCAGGCACACTGCAGGTCCCAGGAGGACATGAGCTCTTCTTGCTTTCACAGCTGGAAGACCTGAAAAATGAGATTGAGAAGAGGCAGGCAAAAATGCCACCAAACTCTTGGAGGAGATTTCCTAACTGGACACTCTGACATAAGGGCAAGAAAAGAAGAATCAGCAATCAGTGAGTGAATTCATCCAGTTTACTGCTTTTCAAGGGAAAATTGCAGGGAGGGTCCTCCCCACCAGGTAGCTACTGTCTTAATATTGGTTGACAGATGGATGAATATGAGCTGGCAGTGTGCCCAGGTGGCCAAGAAAGCCAGTGGCATCCTGGCTTGTATCAGAAGTAGTGTGTCCAGCAGGACTAGGGAAGTGCTTATCCCCCTGTACTCACCACCGATGAGGCCGCATGGCAAATACTGTGTTCAGTTTTGGGGCCCCTCGATACAAGAAGGACACTGGGATGCTGGAGCATGTCCAGAGAAGGGCAACAAAGCTGGTGAGGGGTCTAGAGCACAAGTCTTATAAAGAGCAGCTGAGGGAGCTGGGGCTGTTCAGCCTGGAGAAAAGGAGGCTGAGGGGAGACCTCATCACTCACTACAGCTACCTGAAAGGAGGGTGTAGTGAGGTGGGGGTCGGTTCCAAGTAGCAAGTCACAGGACAAGAAGAAATGGCCTCAAGTTGTGCCAGGGAGGTTTAGATTGATTGGATCAGGCTGCCCAGGGAAGTATTTGAGTCACCATCGCTGGAGGTTTTTAAAAGACGTGTAGATGTGGCACTTAGGGACATGGTTTAGTGGTGGACTTGGCAGTGTTAGGCTGATAGTTGGACTTGATGGTCTTAAAGGTCTATTCCAACCTAAATCATTCTATGGATCGTATGACTTAAACTTTAGTTTCTGCCATGCATCAGAATTTGTTCCCAAGTTATGGACTAAGAAGAACTGGCTTGTTTCAGGTCTAGAACTGCTTGGATCTAAATATCTACCAAAGCTTTTCATCAATATGCATCAAGAACTCACTCTTGATAAACACAAGGTAGAAGTGCAACTGTGAGTGCAGTCTCTGTATAAAATGACATTATTATCATCAGAACAGAACTGAGAACAGAGTGCTTCCCAGATCAGTTTCCAATGCAAATAGAACAGCGAACTGTAGAATCAGCACATATGGCAGTAGATGTGTATTAATCAGTTAACAACTCCAATAACATAGATGCCTACACATCAAAGTCATGTAAACAGAGCTCAATCACCATATGGAACTAGACCAAGATGATAATGGGCAACAAAGCACGGCAATCCTATTCATGTTCCATATGGCTTCTGTTGACTTCTATCTATTATGCTGAAACTTCTCTGTATGCTATTATGAAGTATCACATGAAGTATCACATATTGCTTTTCAAAATGGATGTATGAAATAAGGAATCCAAGTGTACTATCAATGGCCCCAAAATATAGAAGGTATGTAAAGAGAAAAACTGGATTTTTTTAATATTATTTTTTTTCTATATCAGTGTCGTGCTTCCTTGAACACTACTTAATTTTCTTCTGTTTGATGAAGATGGTTAAGCTAAATCTTACTCCACTACCAGGAGAGCCCTTTCTACACTAATGAAACAGGGCCTTTTTTTATAGCACAACTATTGCAATATTGAACCTTAGGAGAGAAACACAAAGGCTTCTGGCAGCAAGTACAAGCAAAGGTATCCATTTACACATTCCTTTATCTACACAATTCCAAGTGTATAGTACAATGTAGATTATTTGCCTCTCTAGCAAGATAGATGGACGTAGATTCTTATTCCACATTGAAAGGGATAGAAAGACGTAGATACTTTGAGGAATTCACTTGGGAGAAACAAATCACTATTGTGAAAAGCCTGATGCTTTTCGTGCTTTCAGCCTGAACATATATATCACTTGGAGCAAATAATTAACAGTTTGGGGTTTTCAGACAGATGTGCTAAGTACATCTTTTGAAAATTGGACATAGAAGATGGCCCTTGCAGAGTGAATTGCCAATGCAAATGCTTGAAAGCACAGTAACTTTCAAGTCTGGTCTGAGTCTCAGTCAGTAAGGGGAAGAGATGAGGAGAAAGCAGAAAGCAGAGTCTTCCATCTAGTGGAAGCTTTTTTTTTAACTGCTGATTCAGAACTGTTCGCAATTCTAACAGCAAGTTCAGTCTAGTAACCACCACTCGAGGAGCCCTGTGCTCCTGTATATCACAGCAGATTGGGATGCTCTACTAACACATGGTCCAGCTTCAAACCACCTTCTCACCTTCCCTGCCATGCTCAACGCTTATATTAAGCAGTCAGTGTTCAAGTCTAAATTACTTCAGAAAGGAGGTGTGGGGACCATGGTATTGCCTTTATTTTTCTTCTTAAAATAGGAAAGTGATCTGAACTGTACTACCTGTTTGAACTTGGAGCTTTTCTTCAGAAATAGAGAAGGGCCTAGAGGCTGGCTGTTGAACCACATCTTTATACACTATCAGACACATCTTATGGTTGGTTTAAGTGCTATTGCCTACTGGTTTTGTCATTTCTACTGGAGTGTTACTGAATTTTTAGCTGGATCAAAGCAAGTTTGATGTCTGGTGTCCAAAGTATGGGAAAGAGTAAGTGAAAATGGGGCAACTGCTGTTTGGGATCTACTGGCTATCAGGCAAATGGGTTTTCCATCCTCCCACTGCTGAAAAATGAAGTGAGACAACAAAACTTCTGGCAGCAGGAATGGCCTGCAGTGTAGAATGAAAGAGGCATCACATGCAACTACCACAGCTAGTACTGTTTCCCCGTAAATAATTACCTGCTTGAACAATTAATAATAATGCCCTGCACGTAATTCATTTTGACTCGGATCTGGTGCCTCTCCTATGGTCCAGTCAAAAGAAGGTAGCGCTGCTTCTTTCCTTGGTGATCTTATAAACCTGAAGTGTGTACCTGCAAAGGATCACCTCCACCTGGCGAGGCACAAAAAAGAAAACTGGTCTACACCATAAACCACACACCATGGGGCTTTTTCCTCTCTCCCATTAACGATAGCCTTCCGAAGAAATAGCAGCAGAGGACCTGCATGCTTCATTTCCCTAAACAGATTTATAAACTGCAGCAGCACCCTAGCAGGTGCTGAGGTTTGAAGTTTCCCCTTCGCCTTTTTTTTTTTTCCTTAAGCAAAGGCAGCTGGTGAACTATAGGGAAATTGCAAACTTTTAAAGAAAGGGCTTAATCCACCATCTGAAATTCACAGAAGCATGAAGTCATTATTCAAATGAAAAGCTGCTTTTACCCATTAACATATTTTCGTCAACAACAAAAAAGAGCAAGATGCTGATATGAGAGGAGATATGCGCATTCTTATTTATATGGTAATTGAATGGTCAGGGAGTTTGCCTGTTATTTTCCTAAGACATGGTACACGTCAATTAAAACTATGTTGCGCTACTGTTCTAATGGAACCTGGCACCATTAAGAAATCTTTTCTTCTTCCTAAGATGCGATGGGGAAAGAGGCATTGAAAGTCAACCAATTTATGCAACCTACTTTGTAACATGATTGCTGGCTTTTGCCTTTCTACAGACAAAGCAAAATTAATAATTCTTGTCTGTAACAAGTGACAAGAGAATTATTTCTGTCTATCAAGCCCATCCTAAATAGGAGTAAGAATATTGCTTCCCCTCCCATAAATTTGCATATTTAGAGCGTTCTTAGTAAAATCTGGTGTGTTGTAATTCAATGGCTCATATTCTTTGTCAATCAGGCTTCTTTCAAGAGTGAAAATATTTTTAAAAGCCAGTGTACAACTGCAATTCTCTTTCGTCCAAGCAATGCGTGCTGTACATCACAGTGCAAAAAAACTCTGGCTTCATTTCGATGGGCAGAGTTCCAGTGGTGCTGGTGGTGCCTTGGTTGGGCTGAGCTGGGTCCAAGAACTCCAGCAAGCTCCTCTGCAAATGCATCATTAACAGAGATAATTGTCAGTGCTGAAGAAGCACCCTGAGAAGACATACTTACTGTTGTATAAGTATCCTTTTAATACCCTGGCTTCATCACTCAAGCTGGAGCTGCTGCTTAGGATTCAAGCCAAGGGAGCCATTCGTCACTGTTTTATGCCTACCTGTCTCTCGATTTATGCGAATTCCGCAGGGCCTCACCAAAAAGAAACCAAAAAGACAAATCACTATCCGATAGTGTGGGATTATTAGCATTTTTTGCTGAACGTGCTTACACATATGGCACTAGTTTTCCTACCTATGCAGCCTCAGCCTGAAAAGCGACAAGTTGAGGTGCGGAAAAGTAAATACCTAAGTGCTATCAGGAATTACAGAGGTCAAAACCATCATTTAGAACGGGATTTGAGCAGTTGTTGAGATGAAAATGTGTACAACTTGTCAGAAATTTCTAAAAGGTGAATTGCCTAAATATCAAAGTAGCATCTCTAGATAACAAAGATGATACAAAAGCACAAAACTCTGACTCACAGGCTGTTGAACACCCCTCTGCTCTGGACGAGCTTCCAGCATCCCATGAAGAGGACACGTCAGAGCATGAGCGTGGAAGATGAATTGCATAAACACTTGGCACGCTGAACACAAGACCAGTCCCTAAACACAGACTCCGTAATCCTGAAGGGGAGAATAAAAAATCTTCCCAAATAAACGTGCACTGAATCTGGATGCTGCCTTTAGCCCATCACACGTTTTGGCCGTGGAACATCATTCTGCAAATGTGACTTGCAGAAGGTTTTAGATTTGGGAATAATTGGGGTAGAGTGGCAGTTATGGTTTTCCGCTATGCATGAAAGATAAAGCAGTATTTACAAAGCCCAGTGATGCTGCCATACAAGTTCTCAAATCTGCACCCCTCTGTAGTGCCCTAAAACATATTAATTTTTTATTAAAAAAAGAGAGGGGATTCAGAAGACAAAAGTATTCATAAACCAATGGAATAATAACATGAGATGGCCAAAACAATGCTACACAGGCTAATGATCTTGTAACAGTGCGACTGAGATACTGGGGAACCCAAGAGCGTGACTGATAAGCAGGTGGACTAACAGGGACAATATCTATCATCCCTCAGTGAAGAGAAAAAGGACCAAGGAAAAGCTGTGCTTGTTGCTGAGGTTCTGTAGGATGAGGAGGTGCAGCGGAGGAAGTCGAGATATTTGCAGGTTGATTTAAAGTATCTACAGTGGTTAAAGGACTCTGGTCTTAGCTGAACACTGATGAATGGAGTTAGGATTTCCCATATGGATGAGGTAAGCAGCCAATTAACAAGTACATACAGTAGATGGTGGCACTGTAATTGCTCTTTGTATTAAGAATAGCAAGCATATAGTACATGCCCCAGCTTCAAAGACTTATGGTGTTTGACGCTTTTTTATACACCTAATTGGCAAAAATGCATCCCAGGAAAATGACAAGCAACTTCTTACTAATACTAAAAAATTGTACTGCTTTAACTATATTGATATACTTATTGCAGGACAACTTCCTATAGAAATGGATGCTGATACAAATAGGAATAAGGTGTTCTGCCCACATACTGCCATCTTCATCAAGGACCAGGTTTTTAACAAAACTATTTAGGGTTACTAAAAAAAAAAAAAGAAAAAAGAAAAAAGCGTAGACTGGGTTAATGTATTGTCCTTGTACATATTCAAGAACCCTACTGGTAGTCACATGCACTAAAATGAGAAAGTATAGATTTAAGCTGGAGAAGGAGAAGGAGAAGGAGAAGGAGAAGGAGAAGGAGAAGGAGAAGGAGAAGGAGAAGGAGAAGGAGAAGGAGAAGGAGAAGAAGGAAAAAAGATGTTGCACAGATTTGCACTGGGATTGGAATTCTCCCAAGTTACAGAACTGTAAAAGTTTATAACATTTACATTTTAAAAAAATAATTCATTGAAAAGCAAATGAGCATTGTGAATTGTCCTTGAAAACATTAATTCTGAGTTGCATAATATTACAGAAATATCCCACTTTCCGATACAAGAATTTTAAATAAAAAATTAATTTGACAAGCATTTCATTTCATTTCATCCATTTAATCATGATCTGAAGATACCACTCTGGAAAACAGAATAAGGGCAACACAAATGCGAGAGAGAAAAATGTGAGTACATTTTTCTTACTCAAATAGTAATTTTTTTTTATCAGGAAAAATAGGAAACACTAGCTGAGGAGATGCAATTCTGCCTCCCCTTCAGTTGCTGAGGGAAATATGTTTGTTCTATACCCCCACAAACAGGTAGAGACCGTGTCCAAAGACAATGTTGGATATTAGAGCTGGTGCACTGGAAAGAAGCCTGCTGACGGCTAATGCTCATCCATGTCTGCAGGTGGGGTGAGGAGGCAGCAGGAACACAACGATAGAGATTGTGGGCACCCGCTGAAGTTTTCCATGGCTGAAAATCATTTTTTATAACCAAAAAGCTCGTGGGGAGGAAGGGGCTTCTGGACCAGAAAAATGATTGCAGCTACAAAGCCCGGCAGAGCTGGGGGCGGGTTATACTTTATTCATAGGAAGGTTTGAGAAATCAGTGGAAAATGACAGGGACTCAGAGAAGACAAAATAACGCCATAAAAGAACTGAATGTTGGAAACAAGGAGTTTATGTTTTTTCATGGACTTTTGCATTTTTCATGCATATTTTCACTCTAAGCCCTTGCATGCACTCCTAGAAATCTGCCAAGACAGAAGAGGATGAAACCAACCCCATTTTCCCACCTCACCCCTGTTCAAGAGGGGTTTCTTTTTTTGTCCCTTCTGTTTTTACCCCAGGCTTTCCTGATGACTTATTTTTCTCATTCATCATGTATGCTGTCCTGCCTGCCTCTTGTTCGTTTATGCGTCTCTTTGCGCCGCACACCTTCCAGGATACAGGGGTTGCCAGAGTGATGATGCATATTTTGAGAGTGACAAAAGAAGACATTCATTTAAATAACACACCAAAACTTGTGCTGAATATTCCCAAACACATCAGTACTTGGCAGATAATCATTCTCCTTGACAGTTTCTGAGTAAGGAGTTACCAAGTGAAGATTATTCAGAATAGGCTGTAAATGCGAACTGAGCTGTGTCTGAAAAACAGCAAAGTCGAGGCAGCTTGATAACGTATAGTTTGGAGCTCCTGTAGTTATAAGACCCCGCGGATCAATTTTTGGAATCCCTGGTCCCATTATAAATTCCACAAACAATATTCTGCTCCTGGATGTTAACATGCTGAGTGTAGCAAGGAATCAGTTTACAGAAGTCCCTGTAGAGACAGCAATGATATTACAAGCATCTGTTGTATTTTCAGAAGTATTACGCTGCCTTTTCTCTTAGGGGTTATTACTATGAACAATCACTGCACATGAAAAAGCCAAAAGCCACTGGAAATAAAGCAGGAAAAATTAAAAGAAGGTGTATAGTGCTTAGAAATTCTTTGAAAATCTATGTACTTAGGCAGAAACTTTCTTCAGAAAGTCCCAAACGGGAAATTCTAGATATTCTATAGATTATTCAACCCCTGGGCTACATAGCCTTTCATTCCTTTATGTGCATTGGAGGAACTCAAGCCTCAGGCTTCGCTGTGCTAGGATCTTCACAAATTCAGAACAGAAGGGAACTAGGCCCACAAGAACTTACAATCTAAGAAACACGCAAAAATCAAGCAGCAAAGTAGAGGCAGCAATGAATTAGGCTATCTTATTAGAAGGTCTTCCAAACACTGCAGGCCAAGTGCTATCTTCTAGCTTATCCTACCAAAAATCTCCAAACCAATACAATTACAATCAAATAACTTAAAAAACCCCTTTTAGCCTTAAGGAAGGCTCATCTGTGTGTCATACTAATATTCCTTATCCTGTATGTGTGCCTGAGTTTTAGTGTATGATAGCAGTTTGTTTGTTTGTTTGTTTTAAGGTTTATTCTAGCAATAAAGATAGCTGGAGTTTCTGGTGATAGCAGATTAAAAAAAATAGCCTTTCCAGTAAGAACAGTATGTCTGATGAAGATCTTGGCACAGAAGAGAAAGGATTTTCCAAATCTGCTTACTCTAATTAGTGATAGTTTTAGAACCTCTTATACAGGGTCTTTAGAAGCTGTAAGCCAGATAAATTCCTCAGTACCCAAGAAAAAAGGCCAAAACAAAAAGCAGGGCTGCAAACTTATGCAAGTGAGCCTTTCCCTTTGCACTAAAATCTCTAAGCCTACACAGATAATCAAGCATTGTATCATGTGTTTTAATTAGATTTCCATTCAAGATTTGCCCAGTATGCTTTGATATGTTTTCTTTGTGATACTTTACATTTGATCCATCTTTGCCAAAAAGAGGGGGGAATTTTGGGGCACAGCATATACTTAGCACGCTTCCCTGTAAGCCCATCAATCAGTATCTATTGTGTCTGTTGCCAATTGGGTATTACTGCTAAATAATACATGCACGTTAAATCCTCTGCTTGGCGAAGTCATTAAATCTGAGACGATCAAAAATCTCCAGACCTATAAGCAGCGCTGCAGCAGTTACTGCCCAGGAGCTTTATCAATAGAAGAGGATTGATACATTGGCTATCTTGCCATCTCAAATGGCCAAAGAGCCAGCACCCTGTGTGCTTCCACACAGAGCAGCTGAAACCTCTATAGAAGTAATTGGTAGCTTGCCAGTTGAAGCTTAGGTCAAAATCAATGGTGCTGCCAGCTGTCTAGGAATCGCTGCTATCCATTGTTGTAAATTACGATCGGTCACCTTGAGAAGAGCACTGAAAGTTCAAGAACAGACCAAAAGCCTATTTAAGTACCTCATCATTAATTATATTTAGACAAAACCCCATGTACCAAGTTCACCCATCTTTCAAGTAATGTAAGTAACTACGAACAGAAAGGGGTCTGTAATTATTTAAAGCTGAAGTGCATCAATCCTTCATACACGACATAGATTCTACTGAAATATTGGGTTAGTCCCATTCGTTTCTGTTACCACTTGGTCTCTCATTAATGCTTTAAAAGCACAAGACTCCGTGTCTCTGAATCTCTTTTTCCATGTTTACGATGAAGTGTGATTTGCTGAGGACTCCATGGCTTGTAGGAGAGGGCATGCAGTGCTAGAAATGAGCATCCAGCAAGAGAGGAGGAGTGCTATCATTTTCATACAATCCATTTCATTTAGCTTTGTTATTTTTTTGGCAAGACACAGGCATAGTTGAAACAACTTGTCCCAGGATGTGAAACATTAATATCTGTTCACATATTTTTGTTCCAGGGGTATTTGTTTTGCAAAGTAATCTTTAGAAGTAGGAAAGTGAGTACCATGAAAGGCAGCGTTATTCTGAAGCCTATTTAAGAAAAGCAAATTTCTTTTGCTGGAACTCATCCTGCATCATTACCATGATCAAAAGTTAGAGGAGGCTTTTTGATGACATTGCAAATGCCTCTGGCAGCTGTGAGGGGTTGTAGAAAGATGAAGTGTTGTTACAAATAGAGTGATTCTTAAACATTGGAGACTGTCAATTGCCCTCATGTCAAGTGAAGTAAGCCGAGTTACACCAATTAGTGCTAATAATAACATCCTCATCTGGCACAAAGTTTTTAATGAATGTTAGGATAGCAGTGCCTAACAAGCACTCAGGGACAGATCCTTGCCTTGCAAAGTACTCTGCGGAACGCATTTATAACCCCGTGGGCTAAACAGACAAGGTGATGGCAAGCATCAACTCTACGATTATTACCCTTTCCTCTCATGGGTTTACTCTGGCGGTGAAGTGGTATATGGTAATCAAAGCAAAAAAAAAAGGGCAACACTGGAGAAGTACGTGTGAAGAGAATAGGAGATAGGGGTTGAGCAACAGCCAGGCAGCACGAAGAGAGAGAAACTGAGCGAGAGATGTTAGTTGTTTGCGGGCTCCTGCTTTCCCTATTTCCACTGACGGCTGGCGCTGCCTGGCTCTTCCCTCTGGTGTTTCACCACAACCCCCATGGTTGAAGGAGACACTCTTGGATGCTGCAAGGGAAGCCCCTTTCCCCATTGATGGATGGAGAGACGTGGCACCCCTCGTGCTGTGCTTACCCCGCTTCTTTTAGAGCGGCTGCAGAAGACAGTAATAGAGGGACTGCTGCAGTGCTGCGGAGGTTTCACTCACCCAAACGCTGGAGTAACAACCTCTGAAAACAAGTATCCTCCTATCATCCAGACTGCCTGTCGTTTCAGCATGTGGCAAGCGGCCTGGGTACTGCAAGGTAGAAAGCATCGCTCAAAATTAAATAGCCTTCACTGCCGGGGGATGACTCAGCATCTCACTGGACTGAGCTCAATTTTGCTTTGTACTACACAAAGCCAGACGAAAGCAGAAGTCAAGCAGATCTTGCCCTCTGGTGTAATTAAATAAAACAGACTACACGCAGCTCGTGCTACAATAGGGCCAGTAAACCCAAAAGCGTCAATCAGCTGTTAAGGTAATATATGAGGAAGAAATCTTCAAAACTACATTAGGAAGCCAATGTATGCATTTCTAGGAAGGGGAAAAAAGGGTTTACTGAGTTGTCTTGAACTTCCAGGTAAGCTCTGGAATTCAACCAGATCTCAGTTTTCTAATTACATTCCCCATAAAACCATATAGTGTTAATAAAAACCAAAGTAGTAATAACTTTTGTACTGCACCTTACATCTCAAGATCTAAAATTCACCGTCTAGAATTCTGAATTTCTAGTAGGTTTTATTTATGCCTCAAAAATGCAGTTTGTTTCATGTTATTGTAATCTATTTCAGAATCAAAATGTGTACATTGATTGAAGATTCTTTGTGTCAATTCATATGGTGTTATCAAATCATGTCTGGTCTGAGATTATTTCAATACACAAAAATCTGCTTTCGCACTTCCAGACAGATTTTTATCTTCAGTAAATCTGCCTTTGATTGTGCAAGATCCACTAGGTGAATGCAGAGTTATTCCCTTGAGCTGCTCACCGATAGCGTGCAGAGAGCACCGCTGTGGCTGTGAATGTTGCTCAAAGTCCAACAGACAAATTTTAAAATACCATACGGTTCTGTCCACCTCAGGCATCAAAGCAGCAAACTGGAAATCCAGAGTCCACCACGCATTAAGAGCCTGTATTTTGTTTTGGGGGTGCGTGTATGAACTGTAATCACAGCTATTTGCTTTGAGAAGAGCAAAAAATAATCTGCTGCTCTCAGCACTGCAGCTCATTCAGTTTCCTCTCACGCATGTGCATCCACATACCCCAACCTGACAAAGCAGAGTTAACACTCGGTATTTATTAAACAAAAAGATAAGGACAGTTGAGCTGATCTCAGTGTTTAAATACACCGTAACATTTCAATGTCTATAAATCTTGTAAAACAAAGCTGAAAAAATTCAACAACACTGAATTCAGCTGTTTACACTGCAGCTAAAAAAGGCTCAGCTGGTATTTCCTGACTTCAAGGTCATGGGCACTGGAGTTTCAGAGGAGGAAAAAAAAACTTGCAGGAGTGGGAAGGAGGCATTGTTTAGTTGCAGGACAAGAATATATAGAAAACACACTGTAGTAGGGGGAAAAAAATCATTTAAATTAAACTATTAATAACTACCTAGTTTATAAATATGTAACCTGGATCCTTCTGTCTTAGTTTTCTTTCCATTTTCTGCTGTTGCATTTTTAGCTTTCCTGTCTGTAGCCAGGCCCTGATACTGCGATGAAATCCAGAGTCCACCTTAGGCTCGAGCCTTTCACTCCTAAGTATCTCATTTAAACAAGGTCTACCAAAATGTGTGATTTTAAACAGATTCAGTCAAACCTGTGCAAAAGGCTGGCTGGGTGCTTGTTTTGGTTGAAAGCAAGTTTGTTTTGGTTCAGCTGATATGAGTTAGAGACAGGTTTGCAGTTTGTCGTGGTCTGGCATAAACTAAAATAATAAAGTACATCCAAAATTAGAATTGCAAATGATAGAAAAAAGTATGCACTTCGAACAGGTAAAGTTTTTCTTCTGGTCTGCAAGACTTGGATTAAAAGATACGAAGAAAAGAGCTGAGTCTTCGTTATTTGTATAGCTCACCCTTATGTACAGGGTGTAGGATACACGAGAGCAAACAGTCACACACACACCCCCCCAACCTATAGGAAAACTGTTTAGAGGTCACAAACATGGTGTCTCTTGAAGGTAAAGAAACCTGCATGAGTAAAGACAATAGGCTATTCCTTTTGCTATTCTTTTCAGTGCTGCAGCATCTTTGAGATACCCTTAGTGCTTCACAGTGAGTAGGGAAATGGGGCCTGGCCTTCACTTACCACCTGCAAAGTCTTCAGGTACCCTGGCGGAGAAACTCCACAATAATAAAAATACATAAGAAAACCATTTATGGTCTTACTGAAATACATCATTTAGGCCAAAGAAGTTGAACATCTGCATACGCCTTAACATTTTTTAAATTACTCTTTCAATGTGGAAAAATGAAATTGGCAACGTTCCCTTTGTTACAATGCGAATTAGCGCGGCTGCCCTCGGTGCTGTGAAGGTGCTTTCAGATTCCCCAGCAATTTTGTGTGGTTGGTTTCTCCCTTTGTTCCTCTCTCAAGGGTAAAACAAAATAATTATCAAGGTTGTAAAGAGAATCTTTGCTACTTTCCTACCTTGAGAGATTCCCTGCTTTGCAGTTTACATCCCCTATTCTGAAGCTGTTAGGTGCTGTAGGTCAATATTGCAGAGTATATATTTATCTTTGTGCCTCCCACAAGCTGAGCAGAGATCTTTTATCACATCCATTTCAAATTAGAGGGTTTACCCATTTACTTTCAGGAGACAGAGAGATTACCAAGGACAAAGAATTGTCCAACAAAGTTCTGAACAGCATTGCCACTAAAAGGGGATTTTTTGGGGGGGGTTGGGGGGTGTTTGGTTTTTTTTTTTTAAAGATGAAGTGAGAGAAGCATAACTAGAGAAGTAAGATGAAAGCATCTTTCCTGCTTTGGTGATGAAAGGAAGATGCAGCTTAAGAAGTTTTCTAGAGAGGAAGAAGCATATAAGAAGAGATAAATACTTCTTTACAAAAACCCACAACCCAAAACATTGCAAACATTGCTGTGCTGCTATGTAGAGATCAAAACCAGGCCTGCCATTTGGAAAATAACAGGCAGGCAGGGAGCTCCATGCAGGCAGGGAGCACTGGGTCCTCATTCTTTGAGCCACTTCTGGATGCTCACTTAAGTGATGCTGATTAGAGCTATTTAGGTGGAATTACTTAATGGAGTAAGGGACAAAGTTCCAAATTTCATGCCTGGCCTGGGGTTCTTGCACGATTCGTCACACAAACATCAAAGAATGGGATTTTCTTCCTCTGCATAGTGGCCATTTAAATCTTACTGGCGTCAAGAGGATCAACATAAATTTTTTTTTTGAAGTTTCCACTATTATATGCCCTGGTTCATGATTGAGGAAATGCATAAAATATGTTTTTTTCTCATAGATAACGTACATTTACAGTCAAAGCAGGGACTTCATCCCGTAGTTAGCCAGAAATTTTTTGTGAAAATTTCTCCCACCTCAACATTTCAATTTACTTTTTATTCTTAACGGAGCAACACAGCCCAATACTAGTGAAAATTACGGTTTGACCCCATTTCAGGTTCTGCTTATACTTTCTTGAAGACTAACCTTAGCCCAGGGATGCCATTTCTTCTGTATTTCTAATGAGCCAGCTCACCATCTGTAGGAGCCTAACAGCTCTGGATAGAAAGCTCTATTGGCTGGTAAATCAATTTATTGTTTCTACACACACCTCCAGAAGTCAAGTCAGCTATAGCATCTGAGAGCTTTGGCTCAGGCACTATGTAAGTAATCAGTACCATGATATCAACTGGAAAAGTGAGACACTTAATAAGGCCATAATCTATACCAAAAGAACCACAACCAAGAGTTCCTGCAACCAGGTCAGCTGGGAGACAGGAAAACAGGTCTCTCTCTCCATGTTCAACCGATACAGTTTGGGCAATGGAAATGACATTTCCACTCTGCTCTTCTTCTCTGGATAGAAATTTCAGTTTATTTCTTCCTACCAAAGGACAGAAGTGACACTAAGAAAAAAGACCAACAAACAAATCCTCAAAGTGATGAACTGTCAGCAAGTTCTTTGTGGTTGTTATTTGACATATAATGTAATACCTACAGAAAATAATTTCTCCTTCCCAGTCATTGTCAAAAGTCACTAAGCCATTTTTATGGTTTATTCTACTGATTCAAAAAAAATCTGTACACAAGAGACAGCCTTACAGTAAGGTAATCCCAACACATGGTACTTTGCTGTCAAATATTTAAAGGGCTGGGTAGCACATAGCAGGAGAGAATCCAAAAGGGAATCAAGCTTTGATAATATCTCTCCCTGCCTGCAGTCTATCTCCAACAGTGTCCCTTCTTGACAGTGTTGTTTTACCTTTATAGAGTGCTTTTTATTTTGTGGAGATGAATGCCCAGAGAAAAGCACCCGTGAGTTCAGGGCACGAGGCACCAGGCATCACCGTTTAACAGGTGGAAATACGGTGGCATTGCTCTGTATCTGGAAGTCAGTGAGTCAGCACAGAGCCCCGTGGCAGCGCGTGTCTCAAAGCTGTGCCTGTGCTGTGACACACCGCAGCTCTTTATCCCCCCTCACGGATGCAGCTAGAGCCCAAGAATAAGAGGGATGTGTGGATGCTTGCTATTACTCAGCATAATTAGAGCAAGGCATAACACTCAAATGGGTAATGCTTCTTTGCTTAACATGGTGGCAGAGCCCTGGCACAGGCTGCCCAGGGAGGAGGTGGAGTCTCCGTCTCTGGAGACATTCCAAACCCGCCTGGACGCGTTCCTGTGCAACCTGCTCTAAGGTGGCCCTGCTCTGGCAGGGGGTTGGACTAGATGATCTCCAGAGGGCCCTTCCAACCCTATGATTCTATTGAATGCCATATCCTCTCCCTTCTGAGGCCCTGACCTAGGCTGCTGGTAGAATGCTAGTAATTTTAGTATCAAGGTGGAAAAAAAAAAAGCCAAATAGGGTTAAAAGGGAGTGAGGAGCACTTGCAATTGGTTAGGATGCCTGGGAGAGGGAAAAAGAGTCCTTGCAAGAGAAGGGGAGGATGTTATGGGAGAGGCTCCAAGCAGAAACGTGCTACGTGCAATAGCCCTCGTGCCCAGATATACTGTGCCCCAAACCATCTCAAATTAACTAAAAGGAAGACATTACAAAGAGAACAACAGAAGGAACTGAAATCAAATGGTCTTGGAGGTTAGCAGCTGTGTAACTATCCTGTCCCAAAGGTGAGTTTAGTTCTGCTCTTCATGTGGCTTTTTAGGAAACATCTGCTCTAGTAATTATATGCCATTTTGGCTTGCTAATTTCTTAGAGATATTTTTGCAATAAAGTGGGTCACATAGAAAGATTTGGAGGAGAGATGTGTGGCTTTATGGAGGAGTGCCAAGAAGAAATCATGGTTCTCAAGGACATCCTGCGATTGCTCAAGGACATCATGCACAGGTGACTTGCAAAGAGGCTCAAAGCGGAAGCTGCATTTGGAAAGAGACTGTGGCATTTACAGCTATATATCAACCCCTTGAAGCAGAATGAAGCTTTCTGACACCATGGTAATACTTGCCACAGTTGTTCCTAAGCTTCTTAAGCCACCAAATCACTTCCAGCATAACCATCTCAAGAACCGAGAAGTTAAAATAAAACCTAACTCCTTCTTATTGCCAGCAACTCAATGCTCCTTTGTCCATGCTAGCAGATGACACTGTTGTCTAGGAGGTATCTGGACCAGGGAAGGTGACTACATACGGGTAGTTTGTACTTTCTGATTTCTTTTGTTTTTTTTTTACATGGAGTGTAGGATACAGTACAAGCAGGTGAGTGGAAAAAAACACAAGGTGAGAGCAAATGGAAGAAGTTCTTTCCAGCTGACCCCTGCCATGGCCAATCCATGCTTAGTTATACAAATATGCCGACGATTTAGTACATAATCAGGGTAGTTCTGGTAAAACACGGTAGCAACAACCCCTTCTCCCACTTCTCAACAGCCACTAGTATTAAAGATACTGCTAAATACATTCTGCTGCACCGTGAGGGAACTGACTAAAGCACAGCATATCTTATCTCCCATTCCTTCCAGCTCTGTCTACTTTGGCACTGGGATAACCTGGCATGACTGTAAGTTGAGGATATGAAACACGGAATATTGGCTCCTTCATCTACAAGGGTACACAGAAAGCAGAGGCCTTCATGTCTTCTGTCCTTTAGATATGAAGGGCTGCGTTTGAATTTCTGAAGACAACCCACTCGCTTCAGAAAGAACTAACTACATCAGGCCTTTGTGGACAACTAGTTAATTTGACCCACTTTCCAATTAAGTTCTTTTGCTTGATTTACTTTATTTCCTGTGTACAGCAGAAATGAGACTGTGTTCAACCAGTACTGCTTTGGGTTAGGTTTTTTTTTTTCGCTTTTAAAGTCTTCCCTGGCTTCTTTCACATTATCTTGGTGGTATCATTTGTTATGCCATGTAAGAAGTACTCTGTTTCCAGTTAAGGATGGATTAACTCTAGACAGCAGAATCAGTGCCGAGCTAGAGTAATGCAGACAGCTTGACCAATTCGTTCAAAAAGCAAGCGATCTGAGCACAACAGTTTTGTGAGAGAAAGCACACGCACAGCAAGGCTGAGAAAGAGCTTGTAGACTTGAGGGCAATCTTACTAGACAAATGCACCCGTAGATTCTCATTTTCATCTATCTGAGGCACAATCAGTCGCCTTATCTGACTTCTTGGTGTGGAACCACTGGGAAAGTCTCAGGCTGGGTCTTATACTTGAAGGGACATGCATTGTTATTTCTATTTAGGACAGAGCTTTCAAGCACAGTCTGTGACTTTCAGGGAAGGAGGTTAAGCAGTACTAGGATCCATGAAGCAAGCTGGGTTTCCTTTTCATAGTTGTTACTGATGGGCAATAACATGCAGGTGATATGATTGTGGGATTCAGTCGGTTCATGCCTTGTCTAACCCCGTCAGCACTGTTGCTTGTTTTCAGCAAGGGCCTACACAAGATATGATTTGGGCCCCAAGTGTAGGGTATTGGCTTTCTTCTTGCCTTCCTCTTATCAGCATCCTACTCTGTTAATATCTGCACTTCCACAAGACAGGGATGCTGCCAGAAACAGTCTAAGGTTTTTCAAGGTCGGTCTTGCAGGATAAGCTTTCTGTAGTGGAGCAACAACGGGAAGGAAGGCAATAGGCACGGCACAAGATTGTGGTGATCTCAGTGGGATCCCCGTGCAGTTAGAAACAAGATGCAGGATCCACCACCCAAGTTCATCTGTGGCTCTGAATTGCTCCTTCTCTTCCACTGCGCATCCAAGCCATCTGCGGAGAATTAGCATCTAACTTCCATGCTTTTGAGATACTGTGTGAGCTCCTGCCCCACCATGGGTTTGCTTTAAAAAAACCCTCAAAACTAAAGGGGCTTTACTACATGTAAGTATGGTGTAACCAATATGAGTAGAAGACTAGATTCATGCCTCAAATAGCTCCTTAATACCATAGGCTCGATCTTCATTTATTAACTGGTATTGGCTAGGGACCTTTCACCACGGTTTTACCTCGTTTGTTTGCTTACAACTAGCCACACAGGTAAAAACGTATCTCTGCCTTTCTCTCTCCCAAAATTGTTACACCTTAAAATATGAGTTAACTTAAAATGGCGGGGTGGTGAGAGTAGAAAGTAGAATTAATCCACTGAATTCTTGAGTTGGGTTAGGAACAGGCCCAGGCCATACAGTTTTATTTAGTGTTACTGATTGGTAAGGTACCAACATCTTTACTCACTGGCTCTCAGATTCGTGGGATGAGGGGGGACGTTTTTCTTTAAAGAAACTTCTTTTCAAACCCTCTGTTTAACTGGGAGAATGTTTGCAGCCTGCAGCATTCATTTCTGTATCACTTCTTGCTGCTAGTCCCAGTGGGAGGGTGGAGAACTCATCTATTTGCTCTGTTATTTCACTGTCTCTAGATCCCTTTGCACATCCCCACACCGCAGCGCTGCTTAGCAAGCCTTACAAGTGCATTTTAGTGAAAAAATTTCCTATTTTGAATCCAAGAGACCCCCAGCACCTGGGTAAAGAAAAGCAGTGGCAAATACCAAAGGTTCCCTGCAGGGAACCCTTGGTTAAACTTTTGGCACTAGCTTTCTAGGAGTCCACACATTCCACCTACAAAATAATAAGCTGGACGCTACGGAAGAAGAATACTGTCTAGCCCAGAGAAAGATTTTCCTCAGTGGATGTTTCTAGGTAGGGAGAGAGGAAGACATTTCGGGGGAAATGTGGCTGGAAAATGTCCTCCCAGAATCCACATCTGTCTGCAGCTGGTGTTCCTGCCTTGAATGAGATGCAGACAGCTATATGTGCTTCTCCTAACTAACAGCCAGCTTTGTTTTTACAAAGCCTTTCATGGTAATACCCAACCCCTGACAGATAAGACACATACTGAAACCACAATACAAAAGTGTTTCCTTCTCTGACTTAAGGACCGGATAATGAGTTTGAAGAGCTTTGACCCAGTGCTGCTGAGAACCTGAATGATTTGTTAGATTCCTAGACAGGGAAAGGGAGCCAAGCCTTTCATTTAACCACATGACGTTTCAGAAGTCAAAGAAATGAGAATTTAAGTTCTATGTCTTGTTCCTTCCCCTTATTCAACTATCAGTCACTGATTGTTCCTGCCTCAGAACAGTCTTCACATTTGGAAACAGAAAATAAAACATTCTACTGGCTATACCCACACGTTTCTCCTCTCTATTAATGCTCAGTGGAAGTAAAGAGATGAGACCAAGCCCCTGTGGATCAGAAACCTTAGAAAAATCCCACTTGAGAGTTACTAGCTCCGCTCCAGATGAAAACCAAGCAATACTGCCACTCTGCTCTTTTTCGGTCTCTTTGAAAATCTCAACTTAAAGTATGATCTTATGTGCATAGCTTTGAGTTCACAGTGTGCTCCTACTCCAAGGCTATCGAGGTGCCTTACTTCCACTTGATATTCTGCCCCTTTTTGCATTTCTGATGCCTGGTTGCTCAAAGTCTGTCAAAGGGAGTGCAATTTGATGCTGCTGCTATGCTTTCCTTGTAAGGTTATGGATTAAACACCGCTGTCCTTGTTTGTTACAAGCTCTTTTCTCTAATTCACAAAGTTAAAGAAATTCCATGATATCACTCATGCTGTTAATTAGTCCAGCGTACAGCAAGTGCTTGTAATTAGAAGGTTTTTTTCAAGTGCTTTCTAGAAAAACCCTGTTTTAAATTCCCTTGGAAATACAAAACAAAGTGGCTTTTGTGGGACTGCATGATTCCACATGGCCTAATGCCAGACCTTCATTCGGCCAGATCACTTAGCCACAAAAACACAGTCTGTGTCAAGCATTGATCACATTTCTATCAAGTTCACCAGCGTGCATGATGCAGAGCTCATGCTAGGTTAAAAGGACCAACAAGCCCTGCTCCACCTTGCTTTGTATAGTTGGTTTATAATGACTTTTTTAAAAAAAAATGTGACCCGTAGAGTGAGTTTGTTAGTTCAGCACTGTATATCTCAGGGCTGTGGCAGTTTTCTTCTGGCCCTACAAGCCTTACAACTGCATATGCTGTACCGTTGAGCCGCAGAGAGCTGAAAACTGACAAAGCAAGCCTGATAAATCCAGCTGTGATTATTTTAGGAAGTTTTTAGAACAGCTTGTCTGTTTTTTCCCCCCTTCCACCTCAATTCTCCTCATGCCCATGCTCTTTTAGGAGGGAATACATTCACATCTCAGTTGCTTGAGCCTATTTAATTTGAAACAACAAGCACTGAACTGGCTACAGCAACAACAAAAAATGTTTCTTTATAATATTGACTACATCCCAGAAAGGAAGAACAGAAAAGACCTGTTTTGCCTTTGCTGGATACCTTGGAGGATTCCGAGATCAGCAGAGAGGTAAGGAGGAGAACAGGACGTGGCTATGTCTTGAACAGTGGCAACTCTTGTGGGTGAGGAACCCAACAGAAAATTTTCTAGTACATATGCGTGTTTGCAAGCATGGGAAAAATGCGAGAGAAATTTAAAGAAAAAATTAATACAAAGCAAGAAGTGTATGTTATTGGGCAACAAGAATTGGCTGTTATCTTGGAAAGGACCTTATAATACTCTCATACACAACTATTTTTGCTCACATGGGAGGCTGCCCCATGTCTCTATGACTGAGTCTCTTCTCAGTTTGACTGTGCAGGCACAGTGAACTTCCCCTTCTGGTAGATTCCTCCCGCCCAACTTGGATGCAGCGCTGGGCTTGAGGCAAGACAGATACAAGAATGAGGAAACAGCTGTGGAGGGCTATGATGTTTTCATGGGGAGGAACCAAACTACCCCCAAGATTAAAGCCAGACTTGTTCTATTAACTTTGTCTTCAGAGCACCTCCTTACAAGAAAAGGGCGCATTTCCCAGACCACAGAATGAAGGCACACAAACCAAACCAGGGATTTGGTTCTCTGGAAGAAAGAAACAGAAGTTCAATTAAAATAAAGCCATGTCTTTTGGAAATATACCATTGTTTTGCTTTCTTTTTAAATGTTGATCGTGGGAAATTCCAGCCAAATGGACTGTCCACCAGCCTATTTGTCAATCCTTCTTCCAGTGATGGTCCTCCTCAAGGGCTTATTTGCAACAGAGGGTAGGCATATTGTTACAGAGCTAAAGAATCTGCTTCTGAGAGCAACCTTTGGGGCATGTTTCCCAAAGAGAAACCTATTGACCAGAGACTCCCATTTATGCCTAAGAAGTGCTCAAGAGCTCTTTCTTACAACCACAAGTCCCAAACTGATGACATGCTGGAAAATCAATCAGTTCTTATGTCCTGACTTGTTCCTGCACCCATGCAGGAATGCCCTAATGCCTTTTTTGACTTGGTGTATGCAAAGTTCTCTCTTCCTGCCAGGACATTGTCCCTGTTGCCACCTTTCTGTGGCCAGCACTGTTATTGCATCCATCCAGTTTGTGACCACACTGAGCAAGGCTCTCTGGCACTGGAGATGGATGACCACTGGAGCTTTGAAAAGAGCTGGGCAAAAGATAATCTGAAGCTTCAGTTGGACTGTCGTCTTTGTAGTTTGGTTAGACCTGTGAAGGAAGCAGCAGGCAGGGATCAAGGGGAAGCTGTGATTTGATTATGTGCTTGGCAAACCCTTTCTGCAGCTTAGGTGCACCCACACAAGAGAGATTTGGATCAACAAACTCAACAATTGGGTTGAGCTGAACTAGGCCTGACTGAGCAGTCCTTCAAAAAAAAATCAAGGGTAGAGGCCCTTGCATGACCTCCAAGTCCATGTTGCAGAGGGCTCCCGAGGTGCACTGAGCCAAGATCCGCAGATGGGTGGCAGACATGGAACGAGCTGGACTGCTTTTGCTCTTTCAAGGAAAAGAAACCCCTGAAAACCTCTTCTGTCAGCAGTGGCCCTTGCCATGGGCCTTGGCCAATAGCTGGAGTTGGGGACGCATTTTGTTGCAGGGCTGAAGATCCTGTTTTCCATCTTCTTCTCCCAGATGCTCAGCAGAACTCCTCAGCATTTGCCTTGCTCACCTCTACGCTAAGCATCTTTCCAAGTGATGATATCACTGCATCTCCTTAGAGAGTCCTCAAGGATGACTGGACTCCATCCTTTTCAAAAAGGCCTGTGTTCTGCCTCCCAGACAAGCAAATACCTGTAGTCCCACGCCCCAACTCTGAGACGGTCCTACTCCAAGAGGACTCAGAGCCCTCCAAAGAGGGAGGTAACCTTGCCCTGAGATATCTTGGGGCATTCTCACTTATAGTTGCAGGAGGTCAGTCTGCACTGTGTCCCCTCCTGAACAGAGAACAATGTTGAACACTGTCGCTCCAGCCTGGTGAAAGCCATTTTTGAAAGGCTTCATCTTGTGCTCTTCCTAGTTGTCCTCATGTGGCATACAACAGAAAAGAGCTTGAAAAGTCTGTCTGCAAAGTTAATGTGCTACTTCAGGTTCGGACCATTTCGCTTGGCATTGAGATCAGAAACTGCACGAGCAATGCTCAGCATAGGCTCTGCCAGCCAAAGCGCCCAGGCACTGCAAACACGTGGAGTTGGCAAAAGCATCTTCTGGCACTGCCTGATGCAGCTGCCTTGTGCTACCTTGATGTGAGCCCCCAGCACAGCTAGAGAAAGGAAGGACTTACAAAAGCGTAGAGGATCAGGATCTGGTTTTCTAGGAATTAGTCTCTCTCCACTGATGGGAGCTCCTCGCAATTCCCTTACAAGCGTCCTCAGGTTTTCATGTCTCAGGGTCTCATTTGTGTCTCCCAGCTCTCTGTTTCATGCCTGAGCGTGGCCAACTGTGTGTTCACTTGGCTATGAAACTATCTGTCCAATGACGCATTTAGATATGTTCTTTTTATAGCCTTGGACAAGCCCTTCAACTTCTGGATCATTTTTGCTGGTTACTTAAGAGGAATAGAAACTCTCAAGGGACATGATTAATATTACAGTGTGCCTAGGCTGCAAGAATGCTGTCCCAGGTTACCTCTAGAAACTGTAAAACGACAGCAGGGATCTACACCTGCCCTTGCCTTCACTTATACCTTCCTTCCCCTCATGCCTGAAGATTTAAAAAACTGAGCACAATATTCACCTTCATAGTATGTAACGTATGTTGATCCAACAACACCAGCAAGTTAACTGTAGTTTTGATTTTTAAGTTAGGGGTGCAAACCGAAACAGCTACTGTGCACTTTAATATATTACCACACTAATGGCATATAAATAAAAGCACAAAACCTATTATCTCATGCTCTAAGATTTATATTTAATTCAATGATTCATCAGGCAAATATTGTAGACCTCTTTTTGTACCATAGCCAGAAATAGCAGCATAGATCTTTTATCAACAACAAATTGGTAGACCTTCTTGCAAGCCTAATTGAATCATACAAACCATCCCTGAAAATGACTGAGCAGTTATATCAAATGACTTCAAACAATCACAGATATTTGGCAACTTGTAAAGCTAGGTTACTTCCTACCTACATTGAGGATATATTTTTAAGATACAGATTCTGTTTGAACTCAGCATTTCCTAAGGGCATTTTAAATTACAACTCAGCAATGACTGCAAAGCTTAACTTTCATGTTTGCACAATATATCTGGGTTTCATGGAAATAAATACACATTCTACTCTTATTTCTTAAAATGACAGTGCTGGAGTATATTGTACAGATAACTATTCTTGGATTCTCTGTACATATTGGTATCTCACTGGTGTTTGTTGGAGTGAAAGTATTTTTAAATTTAGCCGAGGTCTTGGGGCACAGTGATAAAGCAATGAATATGTCTTGCTAGACGTGAGTTCAGTGCCTCAGTCTGAACTTGTTTTGAAGTCTGCCTTGCCTTAAGACCAGCTATACATGAGCTAAACAACCAGAAGCAATGATAATCACCCCCTCTTCTTGCACGCTCTGGGGGTGGGTGTCCCTTAGCTGTGTGGGACCATTGCACCACCTGAAGCGAAGCAAAGCAAAGCTCTTCTCATGTTTTCAGTGCCACCTCTTCTCCCACTCCTGCGGCTGTAGTGATTCTGTGCACACAGCCTTATATCCCCCTCATCTCTCAGAAAAGCCACCAAAGAAGCTCACCAATGCTAAGGTTTTCCTCATCATTAAGGTTTTGCTCAGCATAACAGTTTTTGATGGTGATCTTATTGTCAAAAAGGTTCATGGAGTTAATATGACAGATTTCAGACACAAGCAATCAAGTTAATACTCATGAAATAAGCAGTGTCACCAGAGGAAAATGGGTAGCATTCTGCTGAGCTGTGGGGTATAAATAAGCAGGGAACAGATGAGATGGGAAGATACAAAAAGCCCAGCCTAGACATCCAGAACCGCAGAGGGCAGAGCTCTGGCACAGGCACACAGAAAGGAAGAGGACTAAGCCCTTGGCTGAATTGCTGTGCCAGGCAGAAAGCACAATAAAGACCACTGGTCTTATATAGACTATTAGCAGATACACAACTACGTGTTTTGAGTAAAGATGATGAGAAACGTAGCAGTGAACCGGCTGAAAGCTAAACCTACGTCTGTCATTTATAGGAAAAGTGTGTCATTTAAGCCTGGGGAGGTCAGGGGAGGCTGACTCTCAGAAGCAAGGTGCCTATGAGCTTATTAATAGTATTTTACATCCTGAAAGCCTCACGCATAGGAAGGAACTGCCTTGATTTATTTCTGACAGTGGCAGGGCTAATGCCTTCTGGATGGCGGACATCTTTCTTACTGGAGGGCTGTTGTGGAAGTAGTGCGCTCCCTGAAGTGGCGTTCAGGTCTGGGATGTATCTCAGGTCCTCCCCTGAGACCACCTTGCTGGGGACACCCTGGCCCTCAGCTCTCAACCCCATGCCAGGCCCTCCGTGCCTCTCTGTAACCTGCCCATTTGCTCTGCTTGGGATCTGTGGAGGAGTCTGCAGCGCCTTCCTCCCACACCTTGAATGTGCCAGAGAAATGCCTGAACTGTAGCTTTAAAGGGATGGACGGAATATAAAACAAACTCTAGCTGCAAGGCAGCCAATCGAAAGTCACAACAGAGAGTCATGGTCCACTGGAGAGTTATGACAACCGAATAGCACCAAGGCAAGACAAAGAAGGATCTAATTGACCGCATGATTAGAGACCTCCAATATAAGTACAAGCTATGGCAGGTTGGGTTTGGGTAAACTCCCTCTCCCAGAGGAGAACCCATTGGTGGACCCCAACAGTGATGGTAGAGGTCCCTGCTTTGCAGAGTGCCCGAGGCAGAGGAGCTACATCCCGGCTCTCCATGTCTCAGGAGATGGCCCTGCTGTGATGGCTGTGTTGGACAGCCTGAACTCTGCCTTTCTGTGCTGCTCCTCTGCTGTTTCTTTCTCTCACCAGGGTCTTCCAAAAGAGCAATTACTTCTCCAAGCTGCTCAGCCTTCTCACCCTCAGCATGAGATGAGAGACCATGGAAGAGGTGTTCTTCTGAACACCAGGCAGCAGTTCTTGCCCAGCTCGTGTGTGTGGCTGAGTACGCCACAGAAACCAGGGCCCCAGGAGATCAAAGGGTGCTGAGGTGGTTGTGTTTCTCAGTTCCTGTCAGCCCACAAATGAAGACACAAGTTTGATCAGAGACTGATTTTCTTGTAGCAGGCTCAGCATGTTGCTCCTGCCCTCTCAGAGGGACTTCGGAAAGTGTGAACACAAGAGGCCTTTTATACACAGAGCTGGCTCCTCCACTCTCATATGCTGCATTGCTTTCAGATGCTGCATTTATTTGGAGCAATGGTGCAATCCAGTGGCCAGTTTGGATAGTAACACAATAATACTGTACAAGCGCTAATCCACTGCAAAACTAGGAAGCACCTAAAGGGAGCTGCAACGTCAGTGAGTCTGCAGAGAAGCACATAGAGATGTCTATCCATGAGTGATCTTAAGAGATGCACAGAAGATCCATGTTTCTTAAGAAGAGAGGATCAGGACTGAGAGGTTGGAATCAATAAATGAGGTGGCTCTTCTTCAGGGGAGGTAGGGCCTATCCTCACAAAAGCGTACAACCCTCACTAGTATTTTTCTCAGTATTATTTCCCCGTGGTGCTAAGCGCAGGTGCCATGCATGCTGGCACCAAGCCCAGCACAACACCGCTCTGGAGTGGAAAGCACATCCCAGAAGAGGACCTGCACCCCAAACCAGGGAGCACACTACTTCCACAACCGCCCTCCAGCGAGGAAGGGGCCCACTATCTGGAAGGCATTAGCATTGCCACTATCAGAAATAAATTAATATTTTAGATACGTTTCTTTCCTGAGGACCAGCATTTGGTGGTAGGAATGTGGATTAATTTGATCTGTTGCTATAGACTAGGCATTTTGGCCTGGAGAGCACGTGGAGAGAGGCAAAGAAGTGGACCTGTAGGATCTTTTAATCCCAACAGGAAATGGGGTAGGCTTGATATCACTGCTCACTCAAGGAATCACAGAGGTGAGGCCGGAGAAATTATGCAGAAACAGAGCGTAGAAAATCTTAGTGTGAAGACTGACTGCTACCCAGCCAGTTGTGAGGAAGGATCCCCCCCTCCGCTGGACTCCTGCTCTGGGAAAATGCTGGCTTGTGGCAGTGACTTGTGCAAACCTTCCAGTGTGTAGCCCTCCTGAAAAGCCTCTGCTGGAAGGGGAAGCTTTTTTATGTAGTAGTAGACTCCTAACTCTGTCTAGTTTTTACATATGCTTTAGTCTGGAGAAGAGAGAGGAGGTGGTGTTGCTGAAGGAAGCTGTTCACTTTTGACCATATCAATTTTTTTTTCTGTCTTCTGCCTCCAAGGAGACGCTCAGGTCTGGGTGCATCTTCTTGCCATCTTCACCTCCCTCATCAATAGGACTCCTTGGCCATGCAAATGGAGCCCAAGAAACAGATCCTGGACCCCAACAAGATTATTGTGGTGTCTTTGTAGCTTGTAGAGTCAAGAAGATTGGTCAGAAAGGCAACAGCATCTAGGTTAATGAGGAAAAAGAGAAATTCAGGAGGAAAGAGCAAACAGCACAGCCATTTTGAGTCAATCCTGTTTACAGTTATGTGTCCCTTCTTAAACATGCAGCCTGGCCACTGGTACATCACTGAGGGAGCATCTCCTTACATGAAGCCAGCGGTAAGCTTTTGTCACAGTGTTCCAATGAGCTAGCCTGCAAGGTTACTGTAGAAAAGAAGAAATAAAAACAGTACAGTCATCAGTATTAGAAAAGACAGGGAGACAATTCGAGTGAGTGCCAAGAGCAGAAAAGCAGGACTTCAGGTTTGATTTAAAGCATCCTCTGGGAAAAAACAAACAAGCAAAAAAACCCCCATCCACCACACATAAATCCCTGAACTCAACCAGTAAGAAGAAAATATATGACAGTTTTGAGAGCAAGGGAAAAAAATAATCATATCTTCGTATATATGAGACTGTTTAGCAGTGACTTGGTGCTATATTTGAATACTCCTACAACCTAAACAAAGACTGATACATCCGCTGCGAGCATTTAAAATGAAGCATCTAAACTGCAGCGTTACCAGCCAAGAATCTCCGCCCACACACAACATTTAAGGAAGAACATTTGGAAGATGCGAAAGGTAGAATATCAAATTAGTTCTTCAGAGTGAGCAAATCATTAAGCTATTCTTGCTGACAGAAAGTTGGATTCACTTGAATCTACACAGTAACCCCGCGCGTGGTTCTTTCAGACTGCACGTGCCAACTGGAGGCATCAACGTGCAGTTTCTTCCTCTGCTAAGGGTGCGCCATCACTTTTCCTCTGTTTCCTCCTCATTTGCTAATTCCAGACTGACAGAGCCAGATCCTGAGCTGTGCCGGATGCTCGCAGTCTCCAATTGCAGAAGTCTCGCTTCTGCTCTGTGTGGAGCTTACTGGAAGTATCTGGATGGGTCCATACACTGTGGATGCATCTGTACTGCCTTCCAGGGCTTGACCCATACAAGACCAATTTCAAAATATTAGAGCTGTTTGTCAATAACCAGTAATGACTTGTTTATAGGAAGTAGAAGGAAAAAGAGGACATAGTGGGACTAGCGCTGCCCCAGATATCTTTGGCTGTATCTGCATCTGACAAAGCAAAACTTCAAATGCCACCTTGGCTCTTGCCATCCAAATGCCGTTTTGTGCACAGAGTCCTTGGTGTTTGGCCCAAGGAAGGGAGAACTGAATTTAGAAAATAACTAACATCTCAAGCCTGTTTTTTTCTTTCTCAGCAATGCTCAGCATATCGCAGAGAGCGCAGCTGATGGCCTTCCCCCTCGCTGTGCACAGCAGCAGCTGGGGAGCTGCAGGAATGTTTGTGCAACAAGCCCCTTTCTTCCTCCTCTCAGTCACCATGCCCTAGAAATCTGGAGTTTTCTTCAGAAAGATTTTATCCGCTTGATTACTGCCAGGTTTGCTATCAGTTCAATGTACTTGACTGCCACCACTCCTCACTCCTGGAGTGGATGACACAAAAAGCAGTTAAAAATAATCTTAAAAGCCAATTTTGCCAAAGATTGGGAACATTTGTATGACAAATTAGGATTTAAATTGAACCAGTGAAATTGAAAATGTTTTCCACCCTTACCCTGACAAATTCCTCCCCTCACAAGCCTTGCAAAATTCTTCACAGCTCTGCACAATTTTTTTTCCTCAGAATAATTTCTGTTCACCCTCTTCCCCAGGGAGGCTTGAACAAGGTTTAAGAACAGGGACGGTACACAGCTGCTGGCACAGATGTGGGGCGAGATCTTAGCTGCCTTTGAAGTCAGTTGAGTTTTGCCATTAAATGGTTTGCACTTTTGTCTCCTCCAGCACCCACGTGCCATTCTGCTTCTGATTTTTTGGGTGCAACATTTCCATTTCTGTTTTTACCTCTCTGTCTTACCATGTAAAGAGATTGCCTGTGGATACCCCAAGAGGTTACCAACTTCTCCAGCTTCCTGTAGTGTTTTAGCATCCCAGATGATTGCATACCCATGAGGTTTAAGAATGAAGTGGCTTAATAATTCACAGCACATGGAGTCTTTTACGAGACACAGACATTGCTGAAGAGAACTAGAGAGCAGAAGTACCATACCTGTGTTTTGACATAAGCCTGAGGGTATGACTTATAAACACCTATAAACGAGCAACCTTTACATCTCTATCTGGGAAAAACAGTTCAAGTGATCATGAAGAACAGAATAATATGATTTTAATTTTCCACAAAACTACTGCAAGTGGGAAGATAAATTTTCCTCTTTGGAAATCAAGCCTAATGCCTTCCAGTTTTTTGATTGGAAGAGATGGATGAAGCATCAAGCAAAGATATTTGCTCCTGTGGGGTTACTGAGTATATTTAGGACAGAACATGAGGAATTTCAGAGACCTAAGCTATTTAGAATTGTGAGCAATACGAAGCTTGATGCTGGTAAGAACAAAGTAACATGGATTGAAGGAAAAAACCACAAAGGGGTCAAAGCTCACAGGGTATTAAAGAGGTAACATCAGCTAAAGAAACGGAGCCTAGTGTAATCGTAAACATCTGAGTGAAAATTGCTGTTGAGAAGGAAAGCCAAATAAGGCACGAAGAAGAACTAATTACCACGTACAGACTTAAATCAGTGGTGCAGTTACATTCAAAGAATATGATGGCAACAAAGTTAAATACATAAAAGTTAGCGTTGCACTGCTAATTCACATTCAATCATTCTCCAGTACATTGCCTCCTCTCCTCTTGTTGTGCACGCTTTATCAGGAAACCTTTAAGCTACAGACAATCCACTCAACAATTTAAAACATAAGGAAGACAGATAAGAACATTATCACTATGTTCTGAAGAGGTAGAGCACTATTAAGTGTCTTAAATCTATGCAAAAAGCCCATGAAAGACATGGAATTAACCCATCCCAGTCTCTGAGTTGCAGCTCAGCAGGCTGATCCCCAGACTAATCTTCATTGTAAAGACAACAGTGCCCTAAGAATTCCCTTTGAATCCTGATTTCCAAACCCAGAGTTCAGAGGGCTAAGGCTAATAAAGGGGAATGCATTTTGCAATCTAGCTAAAACTCTGCCTGAGACTAAATATTTGCTTTTCAATAACAAACAAACAAACAAACAAAAAAAAGGAAATAAGTATGTTCTAGAAGAGTTAGCAATCTTGGGGTGAAAATGCTGACGCAGACCCTCAGTAACAGAAATATAAACTTAGCCCCTGCTACCTCACATTACAAGGGCGACTTAGAAACAATAAACTTGTGGCAGGCTTATTATTCCAGCGGCTCCAGGGCTGCTCACACACCCAGTTTTCCCTTCCCTCTCCTCTGGCTTTGGCAGAGCATTCTGGCAGTTCCCCTCTCAGGTAGGAAATCCTCCTGTAGGCAGGCAAGCAGCCCGCTTGCTAATCCAATTATGCACTACTGCACCTGAGGGGTGCACCATTTGTGAAAGAACAGGCTATTTTCATTACTCAATTACTAATCAAGTTACCTGCCTGAAGAATATGAAAATGCCAGTGTAATTATGACATTATGATAGTAGTTAAAAGCTAAATCCATTCTAGAGATCTCCCCAAAATGTGGCTTCTGAGGGGCAGGTAGGGGATTTCAGAGAGACGATGCATTAGCCTAATTCTGAGTCTGATGAAGCCAATTGAGGTTAACCATCAGTTTTGATGGGACAACGAGGCCAACATAGAAGACCCGATAAGAGTTTGTGTCCACTTGTTTGCGGTGTCCTGGGAACCCACAAAATACTTGAACCACTTTCTGGCACATCTCTCAATAGTTCAGGGAGTTCAGTCATTTGGCATCATCTCCATCCCTCAGAGATCCCTAATCTGTTGGTAACATCAGAAAACAGGCAGGAGCCCAAGATTCTCCAGGCCATATGGAGTGACCAGAAGCCACGCTGGATCCCTCCAGCAGCTATTCCCTGGCAGCTCTTCTCCACATCACCCTCCTGGGAGGGGTAGGCTGGTGGCTGACCCACAGCAGCCCAACAAACATCAGGTGGTCTCTGCTTTTCTGAAGCCTGCTGCCAGTTAAAACAAATAAACTCCCTCATGAAGCTCTAACCCTAACCCAGGTTAGATTTTAGAGGACACAATGGCACAGCTCCTCTCTTGGCATCTTTCACCAACATCATCTCCAGATGCTGGTCTGCTCTTCCAGTCCCAAGCACCATCTCCTGCCTTTGCAGAGGAAGAGGAGTCCAGGAACTTGCAAACCACTGAGCATAGCAGCCTCCTGCTGTTGCTACCACACCACGTGAAGAGAAAGGGATGTCAGAAAGCTCTTCGAGGCAAAATATATTTATTACCTTATTAGAGGAATATTTTTTCCTTTGTGGAAAGGTGCAAACAAGACTTCAATTGCAAACCAAGCATTTTATCTTCCTGGAGAGCACAGCATCAAGAATTTAGTATTACTGAAATGGCTACAGGTTATTTGCAGCCCTGCCAGCTCGACTGATATCTGGGTTTCTGCTCCCCCTCCTCAAAATTCTGGTACTTTGAGAAAAGTTCTGGGATGACAGTCACACCTCTGCAGACCAGAGCTCAAAAATAACAGTAAGGGCTTTCTGACATCTTTATTTCCAAGATATTCTTACAGGATATTATCCTATTAAAGGGACAATCTGTATATCTCTAACCAGAGCTTTATAGAGATACCAGGTATTTTCATATACTTGCATGTCTGTATGGTGAGCCTAGAAGAAGGTGGCCCATAGCACTGTCACCACAGCTTAGCAGTTCAGATGGTATCGGCAGTTCTTTTAGTCAAAAGCACTATCAAAACCAGCTTGCCAGGAGCTAAGTGAGTAACGGAAAGTAATTTTCCCCATTTCTACAAAAAAAAAAAAAGGCCACTATTTGGGCGGCATTATTTGCAGACAATTATTCTGCCATTTCCAGTTGTGCTCCAGGCAGCTGCGCTACTTCTCCACAGAGCTCGGCAGCCGTTCATTAGGTTAGTCTCCCAGTTCCTACTGCTTGCTTAACGTTCACCCTGCAGTGTCTGATGAGAAGAGCTTTCAGTGCTCTCTGTTGCTCTGAGTCTCCCTTGTAGGGTTTTGGAACCTGTTCCAGCCAGAGAAAGAACAGACAGCTTTTGACTTTTGGATTAGGATATAAAATGCCACAGTTTATGGTAACAAAGGAAAGGTGGAGAGGAAGAACTGGCATACTGAGAATGCCCCCTTAGGGACAAAGCTTGAGTACTACCGGGACACCGCCATGTAGCAGCACATGAAAGCTGAAAGCCATCACTTCATAAATACATTTTAACCTGCACTCTTTGATACACATTTTCTCCTTTGTAATGACTCCATGATTTGTCTCTAAGAAGATCACATCCCTGACTTGTCTGCATTGGGATTACGAGCAGAAGGATCATAAATTAGGGGAGTCTCACATCTATGCAGCATTTAAAAATCATTCAACACTGGCACACTGGGCTTTCATTGCCTACACAAACCTGCCTCAGCATCACTGGCATGTCCTGTCCTCCCAGGGCTATCTCCAACTCCATGCCCCTCTGCACATTCATGAATAAAGCACGATCGCACCCGTGGCCTTGCCAATACAAACCAGACCTGCACAAAGCCTGGAGAAGAGGAGGCTGAGGGGAGACCTCATCACCCTCTACAACTACCTGAAAGGAGGGTGTAGAGAGATGGGGGCTGACCTCTTCTCCCTGGGGACAAGGGATAGGACAAGAGGAAACGGGTTCAAGTTATGTCAGGGCAGGTTTAGATTGGATATCAGGAAACATTTTTTCACTGAAAGGGTTATTAAACATTGGAAGAGGCTGCCCAGGGAGGTGGTGGATTCCCCATCCCTGGAGGTGTTTAAGAAAAGGGTAGATGTGGTACTGAGGGACATGGTTTAGAAGGGGTTTTTGTCAGGGTAGGTTAATGGTTGGACTTGATGATCTTAAAGGTCCCTTTCAACCTCACCCATTCTATGATTCTAAAGGCTCAAAGGACAGAGCTAGAGCACAGCTCCACCGACATCTTTCTACAGAGCACACAGCACCTCCAGCCATGCCGCTTCTTGGGGAATGAGTTGATGGGAAACTTCATCGCTGAGGACAACAGAGATGGTGACTTTCACAGGAATTAGCCAGACCACCACACCCAGTTTTTCAGTTTACAGTCGTATCTGCCTGCATAGTTTAGTAGAAATTTGAAGGACAGACAAAATCCACCCTGTCACCATTGCAGTAGGGAACTTAACTCTGACTCCAGATTTTCAGGCTCTTCACGGCAAGCCTGCGGAGTTTAAAATGTTTTCTTTAACTAAAAAATAGCCCTGAAACTGCACCTTGAACCCTTAGAGTCAGAATGCATTTGTTCCTTTAGTCATTACCCCAGCACAGCAGAGGAAACACTTGTGAATACCACATTTGCTAGCAGAGAGGCAAGTTTAGCTCAGCAAGCTCTACACCGCGACAGGGCTCCGCCTGTTCCATTACAGCATCATCAGGGTAACTTACTTGAATTGAAGCCAACTGACATCCTCTTCATCCTGAAAAGGATAAATACATGCCCTTTACTTCAGCTCAGCAGCACAAAACACCCCAACACCAAGTAACAAACCCCAACAGGTCTGAGCCCAATTTCCTTAAAAGCTCATTCAACCCTACCACAGCTGGTAATCACGCTTTTGGGGGCAGGTTGGGGTGGGGCTGGGCTGGGCTTTGCTTTTCTCTTCTCCCATTCTTCAGTGTGGTCCTGGTCTGTATCCCCTGAAGAGTCTATGTGTTGCTAAGGAAAGCCTGTGTTAGACCTTTCTGCTGCTAGAGCTTTGTCCCTAAAGACCCCACGTTAAGTGCTGGAGTTATAAATGTAAAAACTAAACTGGAGGTGCTGGGCTGCGGTGCTACAAGGCTCCAGGAGAGCTGGTTCCCCAGGCAGTGGCGTGGGAAGGTGAAGTGTCAAAGTTCAAGCTTTTAAAACAGGCCCCGGGCTGCTTGCCTCGGCCAAGAGGAAATACGGAAAACACGAGTATTTCCTAAATCCTGCTCCTCATTGAGGTTTTCTGAGGTGGCTGTTAAGAATACTCCTCTTATGTGGTCACTGTCTCGAACCCAACGGTTAAATAACCTTCTAAAACAGCTAGGGGAGGATTTTCATTCGTGAGCTCCATGCATGCGAGGTGGGAAAGGTTAGTTCGTTGCCAGCATACCAGGGGATCCAAGGCCTCCTATCATACCGGAGGGCACTAACCATGCAAAAGCTCAGGTGGGAAGGGTCCTAGCAGTCCCCTTCTCTTCTCAGTTGAAACTGTGCTTAAATATTCTCCAATAATTAAGTAAGCTTATGACTGCAGTTATATTTAATGTTCCCTAAGGGAAGAAGGTGTGCAGAGGCCTTGTGCCACTACATTTTTAAAGTTTTCTTGTAGGGGTTTGAATCTATCTTCTCCTCCCCTGCGCTGTGTCCTTAGAACAAGGCTGTGGATACTGTTTTTCTCCAGCCTGAATAATCATTCATGAAACAGAACAGTGTTTGTCAGAACGAACGAGGGTGGAGACTGAGGGCACCAGCACAGGGGCTTGTACCACTCTAGGACACTTCTGGAAATCACCGATCCCATCATCTATTGGATCCAAGTTCAGTAAGACCTCCTCTCTCTCCTGTGGTTTGCACAGGGCCAAACGTGGCAAAAAATGTGCCTTGAGACTGAGGGCTCATCCTGCCCCCAGCTAGGAAAGAGTGGGCAAACACTCATGGGTAGCACCGACGTAGTAGGAACCTGATAAACCTGATAATGTGGGCGAGCTGCTGACGTACTCAGCCCCACCAGGAGTGACGTACGCCTGAGTGCGCCCTGCTGCACAACTGCGGGATTGTACAGGCATCACCATGGCCAGGAAGAGCCAAATGAGTGACTTTCGGTTGCACATCCAGAGGGCTAGTTAGGTGCCTGCACCCTAAGCCGTTTCCTTTACTGGACCTCAAAGATCCCCCGCAGGCACGGGAGTTGCTCTCCTCTCGCTGAGGTATGTTCTGCCGCATCTGCGTTCCTGCCAGTCGGTGTTAAGTCCCTCTGCACCGATTCTGCTCCTCATCGGATAGTCCCATCCAGGTGTGTTCCCTGGCTGTTAGATTTGAGACTATTGGGACATAGAAGCAATCCTTTACCTCTGTGTAAAAGAAAATTTTAATTATGACCTAACTTAAGTGCCTACAGGGGACTGCACAGCCGAACACGCCGAACACAAATAAGTAAAACAGACACCAAACCTCTGCTTCATTTATGGGGCTCCTTCCTTGGCTGGCTTCTGAGGTTCTCAAATCTTTGCTATGGGGTGCCTGCACATCTATCCAGAAGCTGAAATCTCCAGCAGTGAAGCAGGGCGATAGCAAAAGATTGAGCTAAACACTTTCCAAAAGACCAGGTTGTGAGGCCAAAGGAAATGAAGTATCAGAAGTGGGGCCTTGAGCCTAGAAACGTAATCAAAGCCTGGGAAGTGTTTGGCGAATGTTGGGATCAGCAGTGCAACCGCAGAGCAAAGCTGGAGAGTCCTTAAATATCGGAGCTCAGTGCCAGGTGCCGCCAGACCGCACTGACAACCAGTCACTGCTGAGCAGCTCAGGAGTCACTGACTGACTCTTTCCTCCAGAGGAAATGCCTAGAATGGAGAGACCCGAAGTAGCACTTTCTTCACCGTAAAACCACCTGATCAAAAAATCTATCCCGCATCAGGATTTCTACTTCCCCGTAGTATCGCGTACATCAATCCTCTGTAAAACCACTGACACAGCTCTTACAACGCCGTGTTACTGCGAGGGAGAATCAAAGAGCTGTGAGTGCTCAGGATGGGAAAACTGCAAGGTTCACATCCCCAAATATATAATTGACAGTATATGCATTATTGTATTTCTTTAAGAACATAAGTATATAATGAGGGTTTCCACTGAGAGGCCATATTTTTATTTATTTAGGAAACAAGTAAGTTGAATTCTGCTGGAATCTCTCCATACCATGGATGCTCGAGGAGTTGACAATGCACAGATTTCTTGGAAGTGCCACGTTCAGAGCAAATTAACACGGCCTTAAAAGCCATTTTCAACACAGCTCTCCCACAGACACAAGGTATTGGCTGTGAAACAGAACATCAGACATGAGGCATCGCATGACATCGGGTAGCACATTTCTGTTTATTTGCCTTTCTTCAAGAACTCTACCTCACCCTTAGGCAAGATGTACAAGAAAAAGACTAAAAGAGACTTCTTTATCACTGTGTTCTGTGGCATGAAGGCCCACAGCCTCTGGCTTCTTTTGGGTTTTTTTTTTGTTTTTTTTTAAAAGTATATGTATTTACTCTGGCTCTGTTACAGTTCAGAGAACAACCTGCCGTCTGCAGGAAATCTCTTGAGAAAATTAAAAGTGAACACAGGTATTCGCTAGGCTGTTTTACTGAACGAACACTGCCAGCTGCACTAATAGCATTTTAGCAGACACTTGTCAGCTTGTGAACCTCCAAGTTTATAAAGACCACAGGAAATCCGGCTGCAGCGTGGCGGGGACAGGGAGAAGTGGTTGGATTTTTCTTCCCCCTCACAGCAGATTCCCACCTGCTGTAAACTTGTGTTTGTGTAATTCAGTCCATCTGTGATGACCTACAAGAGAGGTTCTGCCCTAGACAGATATAGTTTGCCCATAGTCCGACTCAATGCGTTAGTAACTTTCATATATAATATTAAAACCCAAGGTTTGTCTCCCAATGTCCTTCACATGATGCTCTGTCTGTTCACGTCCACATTGTATGCTGATGAATTGGAACAGCCTCGGCCAAAATCAATAAAAATGCCTTCAGAATCAGAATCGATCGACTCCAAAATTTGATCCACTATGTTCTCAGGGCTGGAGGAGGGAACTGGAATCAAGGAAGGGTCCCTGTCCAGCTCAAAAGACCTATGTGGGTCATCCATCGAGTGGAAGAGTCCTTTCTGTTGCTCAGCTGTGCTGAGTTTGCTAGAGCATTGCACTGACCCAGTACTGGGCCTCTCCTGGTCTCCTGACAGCGAGCTTTTTGTGGCCGTCATGGAGCTCTTGGAACCATTGTCCATGATGGTGGTGAGGTTGGAGTACCCCTGTAGCTCCAAGCAGGAGGTCATTTCTGAAACAGAGTGCCTTCGGATGCCTGTTCCATTGGCAGCCATGCCCTCAGTTTCGTACTCGGCTACTGGTGTCAGCAGTGGGTTGTTGTAGCTTTTTGATCGCACCACAGGGTTCTTGGCAAGGATGTCACCCGATTTTGAACGCCTGAAGAACCGCTTCTCTGTAAATAGAGAAAGATCCACAGTAATATCTACAAAGTCCCCCATTTTTGTGGTACTAATAATTACAAGTGTTCAAAAGAAAAGTCAAGGCCTTAATATTCATGAGCTTTTCTTGAATGACAAAAACTTTTTTAAAAGCATACATTTTGCTGGTTTTATAGATCCACAGGATTACGATTTCCTAGATCTTTTTAGCATATTGAAAACCCTAAACATATCTTTACAAATAATAGCTGAGGTGCCCTTATATTTGTACAACATCAGCAGGTGGAGTAAAGCAGCAGGAGAGACCTGTTATACAATTGCAAATACTTTCTTTAGACAAGACCAGAAAGCGCAATTATGTTATTGTTCAGGCTATAAAAGTCATCACTAACTTCTAGTATCTGAAATCTGACTTTTCCCTGCACCCTGAGAAAATCAAGTCTATTCAAATTCAAGGCACAAGGATTAAGACAGGCAGTCTTACTGATAATTCTGGAAAAACTTAGATGCAAAGCATCGTTCGGAGACCACACAAAGGAGAGACCACCAAGAGCGTTTGGAAACGTTGACTGGACGGCAGTGCCCACAGCAAACTTTTTTGGGGAGCAAACCTTCACTGGATCTGGCAGTGATTGCATGAATGCTGCTGTTAACCAAGTGGGCTCTTTCCAAAGAATGAGCAGCAGGTGGCAGCAAGTCAGCACAGAGATCCGCCACCGGTGGTTTAGGGCTGGAGTGATCTCCGGCAGCTAGACCAAAATGATCATCCTGAAAAGTTTCTGCAGACTTCGTTGTTCAGACTCATTTGTGAAGCCTTCTCCCTGCTACTCTCACTTAGTCATCCCCATGAAAGGGGCAGGGCTGGAGAAGAGAACTGAGTTACACTCTGGAAGTCAACCACAGCCACTGTATATAAATTGTTGGCTTTAAATTAGGATGCTGGTATATGTTCCCCTCCAAACCACACAATTTCCTTTATAAATATGAGCCTATTCTAAAATTATACTTCTGTATTATTACGTGCTTACCTAGACACAAATTCCAACCATATGCTGTACTACTAAAAAAGCCAATTTCTGTACTGAAGATTGTATTTTGCAGTTGTTTCTGCATCAGCAGTGAAATCAACTGAGCCAAGTTCACCTCTGGACTTTTTCTTTGGTAGGAGCTTGACCTGGCAAACAGAAAAGGTTCCCTGGGGCTGCCCTACCACGGGAACTCTGGCTTTGTGGTCACACCAAGGCTTGGCTGGAGGGGAAGGCCGGGTGTGCTGGCCAAATGGGGAAGAAAAGGGGTCAGAGGCCTTGCCAGTCCCAAAGAAAATATATCAAAGCTTTAAATCATACTACCGAAATAGCTGGACAGAACTAGATCTGTTAGTTTAAAAGCATCAGAGACTGATGTGCTCAACTCCCTCAGATCCAGGTTCACCGACTACAGTAGGGGTAGTGACAGAGACCGCAGCAAGGGGAAGTTCTCAGTCCACCAAAACCTTCCTATCTTCTGCAGTCATATAATACAACATTTATTTTCTAATAACCCACTTCGCAAGAGTTTTACTCTCTTTTGGTGCATTTTCTCTGCCCTGAGATACAGAAGCTTGTATTCAGAAAACGGCAGTTTGGGGCTCCATTTAAATGCTTCAGGCCTTTTAATGGCTAGCAACGAATACAAAGTAGTAATCCTGAACCATTTTCCATAAATAAATGGCCTCTACTTATTCACATGAAACCGATTTGTTTCTTAAACGCCTACTGCAGTAAAAACATTTTTCCATTTAGCTTTTGGGGAAAATCAACTACCTTATTGACCACTTCTGACAAGCAAACAGATTAAATTGACTGCACAGAAAACACACCATTGAACTTATTTTCCCCTCTAGTTTCTCTATTGAAGAAGCATTTACATTATATCACAGTATTTACATTAAAAATACTCAGGTACTACCACATTTCCTTCTTGATTTACAATGGTAGTATCTCCCTTGCATTTTCAACAGTCTGAATTATTACACAGGCTATTCAAAAGACCTTCATCTTGGACAAATTTTGCCTTCACAGAAGTCATCGAATGCTTCAGAACTCAAGGAATCATAGAAAATAAGCTGAAAGGGACTCAAGGTCACTCACTCAGCCTCTGTCACCAGGCAGGACCCTGCTTACCCACCTTGCTTCTTTTGGATGCCTATATATATGACACATATATAGCGCATCTAGCAGCGAAGATTCAACAGCCTCCAGAGGCATTTTATGTACCGTTAGAGATTTTTCCTTCCATGTAATCTGAATTTCCATTGCTACGGGTGGTCCACTTTTTTCTTATCTCCAGTGGGATGGAGAACAGCTTACTACCTCCCACTCCGCAGAAAGCTTTTACATGTCTGAAGGCTTATCGCTTTGTCTTCTCTAAGACAAATTCCTACTCTCTTCCCTGCTGTCAACAGCCTTGCATGATCTTTGTGCCCTAATGAACAGACACTACTCAGCGCTCTAGAAATGGCTTCCTCCTTCTAGCTCTCACTGTCCATTAAGCATTCTGCGTTAAAGCTCTGTCATTAAAAGGTAGAATGGAAATGCTAAACACACTCTAGGTGCACAGATTTATTAATGAGCACTGTTACAATGATCTGTTTTCATCTTCTGCCACTGGCAAGTTTCACTGTGACTTTGCCCATTGCAAAGAGCATGTCCTTAGAAAAGGAGCCTGACTGCACTGCGCCAATACTTGCGGCCTCCTCTCGTGTGGGCCCTGGCCCTGTGAGGACCAAGGTTTTGGTGAAACCCTCTGGGTTGTGTTAAATCGAGTCTCTGTTATTCTTACCCAAGATACAGGAAGAGTGTGTGAAGGGTCCATCACTGGAATACAGACCGTATGTGCCCAAGTAAGGAGAAACGACTTTCTGGATCAGGGATTCCAGTTTCAAATAATCTTCAGTCACACCTTTCGACTCGTGAACCCCCTGAAAGAGAGAAAATACCCAAGGTGAGCACTGTCCCCTCCAACCACAAGCTTTCCTTGCTCCCCAGGGCAAGCAAAGAGGCAGCAAGCATTTTCACTAAGTTACATAGCAAAGGTGCACCGTGATGAGATACCGGTTTGTTATTACAGCTCATTCTTCTTACTGCAAAGCCCAGAGATGTGAGACGAACCAGAAAGACTCGCTAGGTGGGCACTGCACAAGTGCTCAGGAAGAGGCAGTAGCTATTTCCAGGACATTTAAATCCAGAAAGGTACATCCTGCTTACTGCAAAGGCAGTCAGGGAGGATGGAGGATGCAGTCTGTGAAGATGAATTAGTAACGTCCCTGGACTTTTTGTTACTGCGATCTTACACTGGCTTCCTGAATGAACTACTGCCGAGTGCTGCACCAGCAGCTGGTACCACAGGGGGTCACTGCAATCTAAGCAATGCCAAAAAGGGTTAAGGAAAAGGAGAAACTGAGAGTCCGAAGTATTTCTTCCAGGGTATTTTCAACAAGAAATATTTATAGCGAAGAGGTTTGTATCCAGGCAAAAGTCACATAATAACTAGCATGGTAAGATTCACCTACAGGCAAAATCTTTTGCCCTTAGCTGTTAACTCTGCACTTCCACCCACGAATGGGTTTATGAGGCTGCAGAGGTGACAGGAAAACCCTGTGGAGCTGCAGTCTCCTTTCCACTTACAGCCGCAGCGCCCGTGCTCCTGCATTGTCTGAGCAGAGCCCTGTGTATGTGCATGTAGGATTCCTCTTGCAACTAGAAGGAAATTCACATTTTAGTGTATTGCTACACGGCCATATGTTTGACGTATCTTATTGCAGAATCAAGATCCCAAATGTCACACTGAGCGAGAAGTTTGCTTGAATTTAGCAGAATCCCAGATTTCATAATATGTCCCTGAACTACTGTAAAAAGAAACATGTTGGGATAAGAGCCTACAGAGAGCAATGTGCAGATCAAACGAGTAAAATTGCAACACTTCCTTCAGAGTGTGAAAGGATCCTGATGTTCAGGATGTATTCGCATCTCGGTATGATTCACCAACCAGTGTCTACGGGTGCCTCTCAGCCTGCGACTTGTTTGCGAATGGCTCACTTCACCTCCCGGCTGCTGCGCTGCCTGAATGCCGCCTGGCGTTACTTGATAAAAGTTTATGAATGGAAAATAAATAACAGCCAACAGAGAACGGATAGAACTTGGATTCCAGTTCAGTGGGTTTTATAAAATGAATACCAATCTTCAGAGATGTGCTATGTCCTGTAAAACTCTGGGAGAGTCACAAATACAAACATGAACACAGGGGCATACGCAGTGAATCTGAAAGCTTGCAAACACCAAAGTAACAGCAGAATGAGCCCGTAGCTATTCAACCAATTTAAACCAGATGGAAATAATACAGGAAAAATTCAGAAGGCTTAGTGAAGGTGCATGTATTATTTCCAAGTCATCGGTGGCCTGTATCAGAGAAAATGTTTCAAATACCAGGAGGAAGGGTCTCAATTTTTATCATGTTGAGATCTGCTATAGGGTCTCCCCTCCTGTCTTGCTGGGATTTAGGCAAGATCATTTCATCCCTCAGAAGGACAGCATGCCTGCTACCTTACTACAGATTCACAGCCGCATCGAGCTCATAACCCACTGGCAAAGGCCAGCAGGTTAGGCCATCCGTTCCAGGCTCCTACACCAATTACCTCGGGAACCAGCCTCCTAAACGTGATACATAAATACTAGTAGCAAAAGCCATTGCTTAGCATTTCTTATGCCCAGCCTTTGTGGTAAGGCTTTATTTACTTTTCTGTCACTTAAGTATTTTTGATACTTGTGGAAAAGGGTAGCTAAATATCAGCTGTGGAGAATGAAACCCAGTAATTCACCGTACCTTGCTGCCCACCAAATAACTCTTACCACGAGCAGAACTGTGATGCTGTACAAGTGATAAAAGCGTCCTTGTCCAGTGGCATCTTAACACCGTCTGATTTCCTATTGGCCTTGCCTGCCTGAAAAGTTATTTTGGTTTCCCTCTTGGCTGTGAATTATCTGTTCTGCTATATACTCCTTCTTCCCTCATGAACACCTCAAAAGCCTGAGCCATATTCTGCATTGACTGCTGCTCCGGAGGGGATACAAGGAGGCTTCCAGCCGCTCTGTTAGGCTGGGCTAGGCTCCTGGAGTGAGCTGATGGAGACTTGGACCCCAAGCTCCAGCTGCTACGACATCCCTCCATGACAGGGCTGGGGAGCAGCAGCTCTGCTGGGGCACAGATTCACCTCATCCCCACCACTGCTGCCCTGCAGCTGCTGTGCCTGGAGAGCCCGTCAGCTCACTGCTCCCGAGAAACACCCTCTTCTCTCAAAATCCCAGCTCCCTAACCACTTGCATCACCACCTTCTTCAGTCTTGCCCTCGACCCTCACTCCTGCTCTCCCAAGAGCAGTGCTATCTCTAACCCCCTTTTCACTTCAGCCTCTATTAGATCCCACCTCTGAAGAGGCTACAAAATACCACCTTTACGGTGTAAAACCACCCTGTATTAACACAGCTTGCCATTAGTCTTATTCCTCAGCTCTGCAATCATCCACAGGATGCTTTGCAAAACATACTGAAAATTCACAGAACATCTGGCAGTCCGCTGGAGCCACGGTGACTTCTCTTCTGCTCTGCACCTTGGCGCAAATGTGCCGTATCCACCTGCAACATCCTTCCTGTGTTGGCCATTGTTCCAGGCCTTCCTGCAGGCGCTGGATGGGGCGGTTCCCTTAAAGCATTTTCTTGGCGTGGAGGTTATGTGTGAGCAGGAGCGTAACAGGCTGCAGACCATGTCCTGAACTTGTAAAAGAACGTTTTTCCTGTATTTCTTTCTGCTGTGTTATTCAATGACAAACATCCTCCAGGCCTCTATTTAGCCAAATACAAGTACATCCCAATATTCAGGAAGGACTATCCCAGCTTTCCAAACCCAAGCTTTCCATAGGACCTGAACAACACCATCACTCATTTATGACTTACCCCAGTCCCAGTGGCCTAGAGGAGTGCCTGCAGGCTCAGAGTGAGCTGGGGCCACCTCTGCCTGGCTGGAGCCCCTGACAAGGAGCAGAGTGTCACCACGCTGCAGTCACCGTGTGCTGCTCTCAAAGCCAAACGTCCCCTGACCTAGAGCCAGCTGGTCCTTGCTGCAGCTGTTTTGATGTGACACGGCTGGGAAGTGTCCTGACCCCAGGGTCCGGCCTGTAGGCTGTTAAAGGTTGAGTCACGGGGTGTAAGGCATTCCCTGCTCCTCTTCCTGAGCATTTGAGATCACGGCCCAGGAAGGAGGTAGCTGCAGGTTCGTAAATCAGCCCACAAGTTAGCTGAGATATACAAAAAGTAGTAACAGGGGCAGGGGTGCTCCACAACCCTAATGAGAAAGCGGGGCTTTCCAATTCTGCACTTCTTCCAATTTAACTTCTTTAGCGAACCCCAGGCGTGGCTGGTGCTGCGCTTGGTGCAGCCGAAGGGCAGCCAGAGCGGGGCTTGCTGTGGCGGTGTCACCTCCAAGTCAGCCGGGAGTGGGACACGGGGAACTGTAAGGCGGTGAGGCACTGGAACAGGTTGCCCAGAGAAGTTGTGGAAGCCACATCTGAAAGTGTTCAAGGCCAGGCTGGACGGGGCTTTGAGCAGCCTGGTCTGGAGGGAGGTGTCCCTGCCCAGGGCAGGGGGTTGGAACTAGATGATCTTTAAAGTCCCTTCCAACCCGAACCATTCTGTGGTTGATTCTGTAACAGCAAGCCCTCAGCAAGAAGGGCTGCGGCAGCCGGCAGATCCCATGGCCCTGAGGGGGCTGCGAAGTCCCCTCACCGATATTAGTATCCAGCACAGCTGGGTTAAAGAAGGGGTCTGAAATGGTGACTGACCTGCCACTTCTTGTTACCGCAGCAGCAGCAAACCTCACTTCAGAGGGCACTGCAATTTGGAACTGTGTGGGGCTGAGGAGGGCAAGGAGCTTCAAAGGGAAGGACGGACGCCTCCTAAAGCAGATCAGTTTCAGCAGGCCGGGGGACAGTTTTGTTTTGCTTTAGCTGCCACCCCCAAGGGTGCATTTAAAGTCTTCTCCCCACCAGAGGTCTCCACCCTGTCCATGGTGCCACATGAGACATCACCTGTTTGTGTGACACCGCATTCAGTGGGAAAGCACTTCTGGCAGAAGTTTAGGATGGAGCAAAATATAGGTATAAATGCTTCACATATCTGTATGTAAATGCAGATAGATACATATACATGTATAGACATCTACACTTCTATCTATGCAGATATCTACATATACTTAAAGATATATGAAGTCCTTTTTAGACCCCTTCTGAAATTCGTAAATGATTCTGCTTATAAAGGCAAAATTAGCTTTAAAGTAAAGCCAACTTGGGATTGTTATCCATTTCCCAATAATTTCTGAAAAAATTATGGCAGGACTTAAAAGTCACCAATGAAATAATTTAAAAAAAGTATTTTCCTTTTATTTTGGCAGTTCATGGTTCTTCTTGTACTTACTGCTTGATGCCTTACTAGTTCGGTATGTCGCTATATAGCAATAAAGCAAAAGTCATATCTAGCAGGCTGGCTGCTTAGCTTGCAGGAAGCTATACTGTAATTTGGAGGAAGAAAGAAAACTTGTAGCATTATCAATAAAACAGAGACTCTACAGACTCTATTCATATCTTTAGTGCAATATTTGCTCTGCAGACATGCAAAAACTTACTTTAAAAGATAACCGTGAGCTTTCATGAACCCAATTTCATTTTAGTAGGAGAGTTTCTTGCTTCTCAGCAAGTGTGAGATGTATCTATTAAATTCCTTTCAAAGGCCCTGCCTGACCTATGTATTTCTTTATTGAGGGCCAAAATAGCTCAATATCAAATAGCTGCAAGTACCTCAGTAATTCTGGAAGAGTGAGATGAACCTCAATCAAATCCTCATCTTGGTCACACTGTTTTGAAATGCAACAAGAGTCACCACATTATTTTTGAAAGGATTATAATGTAATGTTATGATGAGATTCTGCCTTACTCTTAAGGCATGGATAATGGGGATTTGAGTCCTGAATATGTGAATACCATTGAAAACAGAAAAGATCTATCCTCAGCATCCATGAGAGAGACACTTATTTCTGCATGTAACACTGTATCGGAAGTCCCTTACTTCATTAACCTGTAATTAGATCATTTAGAAAAGGACAATTGTATATTGTAGTTCAAAAGCACTAAAAGGACCCTATGCACTACTATTTTTTATATGTAAATCTGTAAGCACTGCCAGAAGGGCCATATATCCTAAAGACTACCGGCCATTAAGGTAGCTACTTTATGAAGTTACTGCCCCATCTGCTGAAGAGTGGCACCGGCCGCATGCGTGCCCTCGGTTGCTGCACTCGAGTATGTTGGTGGAACAAAATATTCCTTGTGTTTGGGAACAAAGCCCCATGAGTCAAAACCGTAAGTCATTCCAGCGAGAACAGACGCACTGAACCGCTCAGGTTTCCATCCCTGTTAATTCCTTAAGTTAACTACAAACTCCTACTGAGTTTTTAAAGGGCACAAGGGCTTCTTCTGAAAGCACAGAGGAAAGAATAAATTCGTCTTTTGGCACTGCGAATAAACAGATACTTCCAGAAGAATAACCGAGAGTTCTGTAACCCCAGGTAAGGCCACAGCCTCCTTTTTCAATATGTAGGACTTCTCTAAGCCTCAAAGTGGTCCTAAAGTGGAGGCCACTCCAAGCAGGCATTTAAGAACTTGAGAAGTCCGCCTCCAACACAACCTTAAAACCTGTCTGAGGCTAAGGTTTATTACTTTAACCTTTTGTATGCTGTACAACATAGATAGGTTGCTTTGTAGATGATGTTTTAACAAAAAAATTTAGATGTTTTAACAAAAAGTACTATTAAGCCATTACCAACATCATATCTAAGCACAGGCTACATGACTTGCAAAGCTGCCAGGAACCTAAACCATGTTTTGGTAACATTTGCCACAATTAAAAAAAAAAAATAAAAATGAAGTATCGAATGTCCTCGCTTTATTTTACCATGGCAATGAAATAACCACAGTCACAACTCTTTATTTCTGTATCCTACTGTAGTAATTTTTCACACCCTGCTCTTCTCTTCACAGGCAGGGAACAGTGATAGTGGCACAAGGGTGGGCAGACCTGCCTTCAGCCCAGCTCGGTGTAAGACGCAAACCTGCCTGCAGCCTCTGTGCCTGTGCCACTAGGTGGTCATTGCCCCATGCTCCCTGAGGCTCCACCTCTCTTTTTATTCATCACCATAACCGAAATCTTTTCATTTTTGGTAAGATGAGACACCTAAAATATAACCGGACAGTATCGACACTTGCAAACGAATGACCACAAACCCCTCTGCGCCAAGCCCAGCCCATCGGGGAGGCACTGGGGCTCTGAGTTGTGAAGGAACCCAGAAATTAATCATCCGCCTCACACCACTTTTCACCTGGTGTTGGCTACTTCACTTCCACAGGCTCTGGTGAAAACCCAGACATGAAGCAATCCCCAAAGACAGTCACAGCCGCAAAAAACTATTTAGGCTGCTGATAGTCTGGTATGTCTCATTAGAGACCTGCCTAAATTAGGGTGCAGAGTTTTAGGCTTCCCATGCTCCTTTGTGCAGATGTAGGATATCTTATGGAAAAGACGTGGGTCATGAAACCTTGGCATGTGGCAGAAAGGGAGTCGGTTTTGTGTATCGTTTGCTGTTTATGCCTCTCACTTCTTACCCTAAAAACTGGATGCGAAGCGGCACGTCTCCTTTTTATGTGTATTAGGGAGCAAAGAGGTGGCAAACCCTCATTGTTTCAGTGGCAAAAACTGGTGGCAAATTCCCACTGTTAATAACCTGTGCAGGGAGACCAATGACGAAATACAGCCCCAGGAACTAAGACTGCTCCTGGGCCACGGAGCAGGCTGCATCAGTTTCTGCCCCATCGCTCTGTGAATTACAGTCCACTCACAAATGCTTGCCAGCACAGCATTAAGTAGAAGAAAGATGACATTTTCTTCTCAAGGACTCCTGGTAAGCAAAGCAGCCACCAGCAGAAGAATGGTATCTTCACCACTTCATCCAACTGTCTTGAAATCTTGGGAATTGGTGGGTCACAATGGCTGAAAAATGATTTACCCTAAAAATCCTGCAATGCACTGCCCTCTTAATGGCAGGCAAGGCACCAGCCCAGAGAACCAAGCACATAAATCACAACAGTTGGAGACAAAAGAGCTACAGCTAACACTGTCATGTCCTCTGGCTATCAGGCACACCTGAAGGGGACGTCTCATGCATGCCAAGAGACTTGAAATAAACCTAGCTGCTGGCTGTTCTTTTAGCTACCTGCTTCTCCTGGCTGCTTTTCATTGATGCTTGGCTCCTGTTACTGCACTTCAGCGTTTTAGCTTCATCTCCACGTGGCCATTGCTCTCTCGTGCTTGATTCCTTTCCTTTTAATCTTTTGTTTTATCCCCTTGACATCTGCTGTTTCATAATACCCCCACATCCACCCTGACCTCCTCTTTCAGGCCTTGGGCAAGCCCCCTGTCATCTGCTGAGCTCCTCTGATGTATGAGCCTCCCTGTGGCCATCTTTATCGCAGGCTGGCTGGACAACTGCAAGTTGCCCCAGGTAACTCCTCACTCTTCCGTGTCTGAAAATAATCACAAACCACTATTAAATAGCAAACTGCTTTTCACCGACCATCAGGAACTTCAGTGTTTGGCTGAGTACTTGTAAAAGGTCATAGGTCCTTTACCTCTAATTCTGACTAATAGCACCTGCCACTAGTAACGTCCAGAAATGGTGGTCTCACTCAGTTGCTTTTCACTTCTCTCTTTAGCACAGAGTATTACAGGGCCATTTACCTAATAAATGATACATGAAAAAGATATCTCCAGCGTCTAACTGTACCCTAACAACTGGACGTAATGATGAGAACTACTTCAACCCCCCCGCAGATGCAGCTGGGCTGAAGTATACACTGGTCCTTTCATTCATGATGTAGCACTCAGCTTTAGCTTTAATGTTTCAGCTGATCAGCATGCTTACATGAGTAAGCACTGGTGTAGAAGACTGCCTCCTCTTTCAAGTGACAAACTGATGGATAGCTTTTAAATGAAAAATAAAATAGAATAAAAAGTGAAATGAAATGAAGTAAAATGAAATATTTGTCTTCCCCCAGGTCAAGGTGGGCAAAGCAAGCAGGGCTTCTGCCGCTAAGGCCAGCACCCTGCCAGGAGCAGACATGGCACGGAGGGAGGTACAGCGTGTCTTGGCACTGGACATGGCAGCAGCTCTACCACAAGGGACACCAAGCAGGAACAGCCGTGAGCCAGATCCGGGGTTACTAACTTCTGGACTCAAGAAAGAAAGGAGTAGAAGCCAGACTTCTAGTTGATTTAATGAAGTAATATCAGCAATCATTACTCTTGGTGACTTGATGACCCAGAAGATCCAAGTCCTCTGCCCGTGGGACAGGAAGCGCCCATATACGACTCAGTTCATGGCCATATAACACCCACTTAACCTCAGCCTGCTGGGGCATCCTCAGCCCGCGTCCTCTGGGGTTTCTCAGCTTGGGTCTGCTGGGGCGTCCTTAACAGCTGGCCTCCACCCTGGTCTATCAACAAAAAGCCTTGACCTACTCCTGATCTGGTGATACATGAAACAAGATGTGCTACAGGAAGCGTTTACAGGGTCAAGCCCAAACACAAAGCGAGGTCCTGGCCTCATGTACTGCCCTATCTTAACCACACAGGAAAACAGCTAAGAAAAGTACCTATTTTCTGCTTAAAAGCAGCTGATTCCTTGTAGGAAAGAAAAATGCTTCAAGAAACGCATTTCTTTCTTTTAACTCGCAATTGGTGAGATCAATACGACTGAAAGAAACACACATGCAGCAGCGATAATCTGACAAATACTGTGTAACAATAGTTGCCCGACTCCTCCCAGGGAAAACTGAAATTAAAAGTCACAAGACATACCGCAAGGCAGACACAGAATAGTATCTGTAGTGAAACACACATTACTCAGCCAACGCTGCTGGTGGAAAATTGATAGGTCTGTGCAGACTGCAGTGCACACCCTGGTGCCCACATGAACAGCAAGATCTGCTTCTTACTTTAGTCAAAGAGATACCAGCAGCCTTGCTTGTCAGACATTTGGAAACCAGTGCCCTTAACAGGCCATGACTACTTGTTATGCCACTTTGGCGCCTGTAACACCTTTCACTGCGTCACACCTAACCTTCTAAAACTTCAGCAACACAGAGCAACTTGGACTCAGAGCAAGCATGAAATAACTGCAAGGAGGAACTGAGGACAAAAGGGGCCACCAGTCCTTGCCATGTGCACCACTGGCAGCACAGCAGGTGCTCCCACGTATGCCACGGGTCACATTCTGGATTGAGGTCTGCATCCCTCCGTCTTCCTTTGAATAGACACATGCACATACTTAAATACCATCTAATGTCTAACCATCTGATTTTTACTGATCTTGCAATGCTCACACACAAACCTATGTCAGTGAAGTTACGTTACAGCTTACTTGCTTGAGAAGAGGCTTCAGGATTGGTCCCCAGGCATGAAGGATTTTTGTTTTCTCTGCAGCACTGTGGCCTTTTCATTGACCAAGCCCACCCAGGCTCATGCTTTGGAGGAGACCACAGTGGCTCTTGGAGCAGCAACTGTTGCCCAAAGAGCTGAAGCTGACCCTCCTGTGCACAGCTGCTCAGAGCTGCTGCTCTTACTGCAACACATTTACCCCCCATCTCCATCCGACACGCACAACACCACTGAAAAACTCAAAGATCTCACTCTTACACCTCCTGCAGAAACTCCCTGGGCTCCCACACAAAACCAGAAAGCTCGGGTAGGTGGAGATACTGGGTTCCCTCACCTCAACTGCCCACCTTTTTCCCCGGGAGTCAGCCTCGCAGAGCAAATCCCCCAGTATTATACAAATGGAATTTCATTTGTGGAGCAGCATCTGGCCTCCATTTACACACGGAGTAAATGCAAACTCATCAGTAAACTCATGGAGGTATCAGATATGATAACCAATTCCTCTCAGCCTTTGCAATGTTGACACTAATGGTAGAATCAGATATGCAGTGTCAAACCAAAAGTTAACTAAATTCAAAATTTTCTTGCTAATAGTGATAGCAGAAGTGCACAGGCAGAAAAAAAGGAAGTAGGGCATGCTCAGTGTGGGCTTTCTTGTAGAATACATTGGTGCTTCTGGCAAATAGTGATGTAAAAACTTGCTGAATGGGACTTTGCAATAGCCCTTAAGCATAAACAATCCGTGCTAGAAACTATTTAACCAACAAGATGAAGATGGTCAATAATTGATAGGAAAACTAGTTTCCAGAAATGAAGAACCAGAATCGAGTCCTCTGAAAAACGGAGAGGATGGATTTCTTTGGTAACTTCACTAAGTGCTTTCCCGGTGTAGTTGCAGCTTTCCTGCTTCAGAGGTGAGCAAGTGCATGCTGAACTCTCCTGCTGTCTGACAGAGCAGGACCAGACTGTTGGCAACAATTACTCAGCTTAACTCTGAATGTTAATTGCAGTTAAGTGGAACTATGCTGACTCACATCAACTGGCGGCCCAGCCCAAGCCCAGCAAGGGTGGAAACAGGGTGAAAACAGATAAGATATGGAGAGAGCGATGAACTTTTCCATTTATGTTGATGAAATCTTGATGCTCTCTGAATCACAGAACAGCTGAGGTTGGAAGAAACCTCTGGAGGTCATCTGGTCCACCCTCCCTGCTCAAAACAGGCCACTCAGAGACAGTTGCCCAGGACTATGTCCAGATGGCTTTTGAACATCTCCAAAGATGGAGACTCCACAACCTCCTTGAGCAACCTGTGCTAGTGTTCAGTCACCCTCACAAGGAAAAAAGTATTTCCTAATGTTCAGAGTGAACCTCCTGCATTCCAGTCATGCCCATTGCCTCTGATCCAGGCACTGGGCAACACAGAAAACACCCTGGCTCCATCCTGTTTGCACCCTCCCCCTTCAGGTATTTACATACATTGATAAGATTCCCCTCCAAGCCTTTTCTTCTCCAGGCTAAACAGTCCCAGCTCTCTCAGCCTTGTCTCAAAAAAAGATGCTCCAGTCCCTTGACCACATTCATGGCCACAGCACTCCAGGTGCGGTCTCACCAGCACTGAATAAAGGGGAAGAATCACCTCCCTTGATCTGCTGGCAGTACTTGGTCTAATGCAGCCCAGGTTACCCCTGGCCGCCTTTGCTGAAAGGGCACACTGCTGGCTCACGTTCAACTTGGTGTCCACGAGGACACACAGGACCTTTTCTGCCAAGCTGCTTTCCAGCTGGAAAGCATGTGCTGGTGTCTGCGCTTGTTCCTCCCCAGGTGCAGGACTTTGCACTTCATGCACTTGTTGAACTTCGAGAGGTTCCTGTTGGCCCATTTCTCCAGGCCGTTGAGGTCCCTCTGGATGGCAGCATGACCCTCTAGTGTATCAGCCACTCCTCCCAGTACTGTGTCATCAGCAAACTTGCCAAGGGTCCACTCTGCCCTGTCATCCAGATCATTAAGGAAAGGCTAGACATAGTACTGACCTTTGGTATATACTGCTAGTCACTGGCCTCCAAACAGACTTTGCACTGACAATCACCACCCTCTGGGCACGGACTTTCAGCCCGTTTCCAATTCTCCTCACTGTCTTCTCATCCAGCCTGTACATCAACAGTTTCTCTATGAGGATCTTTCAAGAGACTATGTCAAAGGCCTTACTGAAGTCCAGCTACACCTGTTATTCAAGCAGGACTGAACTACCATCACTGTCTCCAAAATATCACCACACTACTTCATCAACCACAATAGCAGGGACACCACAACTCCAGGGAATGACAGGCATAGAGAAAAAAAAAACCAACCTAAAATGTAACAGCGAATAGAAACAGAATCACTAACACTGGGTGTCACCAACTAAAATTCCTTACGCACCTTAAAAATCGGAACAAAAGTCCCAGTTCCGCAACTACATTCACAGAGCATCCATATGGACAGCTCTACATTTTTCCTACTGGTTTGTGCCTCAATTTTCACTTGGAGCATAAGCATCAAACAAAAGGCAAGTCCAACAAAGAGGTCACAGACAGACCTAAGATTTCAAAAAAAGCAAGCCTCACAGGACATCCAAGTTGTGAAGAAGCCAAGAAAAACAGTTCTAGGGCATGCCGTTGAAAATAAGGTGGCTGGGAGGCTTGTTTGCAAAGACTGAGGACCTGCGTACTCAAGCACCCAACCACCCTCCTTCCTTCCTTCAGCAAGTATTTGTACCGAGAGGCCACTTTGGCCCAAGCCTGCAGACCTACTCTTCTCCAAAACCCTTCCTGTCTCTCTGACTTGGCAATATACAACTGGCAAAAAGGACCCCAAAAATCCTCGCAGCCTGGAGCTGCAAGGCACCTGGGGCACATCTTTCTCCACAGACACAGACAGAGGCAGGCAAGCCTCTGGATGGAGACATTCAAGGCCAGGCTTGATGAGTCTCTGAGCAACTGATCTAGTTCAGGATGTCCCTGCTCACTGCAGGGGGGTTGGATTAGATAACCCTTAAAGGTCCCTTCCAACCCAACACTTTCTATGATTCTAAACCCAGAAACAGCCAGGGCACAACATGTGATGCCACCCAAGCCTTGCACTTTCACTACATGCTCTGCCCCAGGGGAGGCATGTGCTTCTGATTCCACGGCCAGCTGGACAGAGTAAGGAGATGAGCAAGAAACACGTCCAGAGAGGACACATGTAGCCCAGTTGGAGCCTGCAAGCTGCCATGAAGCACATGGAACCACAACATCTGCTTGGAGGTGTGCAAGAGGGGCGGGTATTTTAAGGAGAAATACAAAGCTTTGCACCTCAAGCTTTGAGAGAGGTTTGCAGCTCATCAAACCAATTATAAATATCATTATTGTTCATAAAACAAATGTTACTAGGAGCCCAAATCTCCATCCCTTCTGACAGAACCACGGTGCCCTGATGGCACAACCCCAAAAAAACCTCTTCTCAAGGGGGAATTATTTCCCTTCCACCTTCCTCTCCTAACCTCTTCCCCTTCATGGACACAGCTGGAAGGGGCATCATTAGGGACCACTGGGATGGTGGCTTTTCCCAGTGTTTCCTCCGACAGCAAAGCCAGTGTCAACAGGAATTCTCTGAAGGTTGCACCCATTCCAACCAAAAGCAAGTATGACTGGCAATCATCTAGTTTCACCACTAAAACATAAAGCAATAGCCAAGTGGTAGGTACACTTGCCATTTACTTTCAAAGAACACAGCAGAGGTGAGTTTTAAAATTTTCGTGTGGAACATGAAAGCAATAGAACTACGAGGTTTTCTTAAAGGTGAAATTACAAACAGAGAACTAGACAAACACAAGTCAAAACGAAGTAAGAATTAAGAGAGAGCTTCCTGTGCTGTTGGATCTGTCTGCTCTGGGGAATCTGCTTGCGTTGGGGCATCTGTCTGCTCCGAGGGATCTGCCTTTGCCCTGCAGGGCTTGTCCACGCAGACCAGCGAGAAGCCTCCTCCTCCTCCACTTGAGGGGTGGTAAGCCATCCTTGCCCATCTGTCCGTGCTGCACCAAGGCACACGGGGAACCAGCTGATGGACCTTCTGGGACTGAGAGCTCAGCAACTACAGCCTCTCTGCTCTCCCACTTGCCAGTCCCTGGTGGGGAGCTGGACCCAAACTTTCTTGGGGCAGCTGTTCCTCTGCCCTTCCCTTTCCAGCAAGGCTCCCAAGGCCACGTGGAGACACAGGCGCTGCACTGGTGATGCCACAGGACACGTGGGAGGTGTGGCAGAAGTGCTGCTCCAGCTCCTGGGTCGGGGGACCGGAGAGCCGCTTCTCTTGCCTCCTGCCGCCTCCGCAGTTGCCCCAGGAGTGCAGGCAACTGCCAGCCCAGGGACACTATGATGCACCAGGGAGCAAAGGCTGCTGGGAAAGGGTGCAGCCCATGGGATTCCGCATGCCAATGAGGCCAGTGACATGGCACAACGTCTGCCCAGAGGCGCCAGGGAAGCAGAGGCGCGAGGAGGAAACTCTCTGTTCACGGCCTCTGGTGCAGGGCGAGGATGAAGCTTGAGGGCACCTCTCCAAAGCACAGAATCCACCTGGAGAAACACACACAAAGTACCCACAAGCCCAAACTGCCCAAAAGCTCGTCCTGCCCCATCACTCACAAGACAAGGGAAGGACCTGGCAGGTGACATTCCTTCTCCTCTGTCTCACACACAAGTCAGAAGCCTAAGATGTGAGTGATAAAACAAACAAAAATTTGGTAAAATCAAACAAAAGATTTGGTAAAGTGGCATCACCGTCCCCTTCTGTTCGATGTCCCACTGAGGTTTATCACACGAATTTCCCTGCACTGCCAACCTCCATCCCATCCCTTGGGCTGTTTCAGAGACGTTTCTGGCTCTCGCTATAAGCCTTTGGAAAAGCCCTCGCAAGTGCCCGGGGGATCACAGCAACCAGCCTGGCTACCCAAGCATGACAAGGGACTCTTCTGCAGGCTCCGTGGGGGAACTGCCAAGGCACTCCTCCCCGACAGCTCAACCACCTCACAACCTGCTCCTCCCCATCCCCTTCCTGAAACAGCAGCAGGCACGGAGGCAGGAACATCAAAATCCTCATCCTTAGTTGTCTTCTCTCAAGTGACTGTGACTGACAATAATCGAGTCTTACCAGCAAAAAGTGAAGCAGTAAACAAGTCCTAGACCTGCAAATTAGCAACAGCAACATAGTGCAGTTTTAAAAGTCTGGCTTTTCCTACAGTATTGACAGATTACCACACACCATCGCAAGCCAGTCTGGTGAAAGGTTCTCCAAAGACACCAGAGGAAACCCAACAGTGAATCCAAGTGCCATTTGGCATTTGAATCCAGAGAAGTTCAGCAAGTCCCTGCCTCCACCAAGTGCCTGAAGCAGATGACCTGCATGTCAGGGAGGACTCTGGTCCAAAGCCACAGGACAGACCCACCTCGCCCACCCCAGCAGCAGCAGAATCTCTCCTGGTCACCTGTGGGACCCAGCATTGGCAACGCTCCTCTCCTCCATCCTGCTCCTGCAGCACAAGCCATGCCCAAGAGCATGAGGCACATCTTACACGCTGCTGGTCCCTACTTGGCCTGTCGTCCTTCTCTTCCGCCCACCACCATCAACTCATTGCTCATTGTTTTTACTGTTTCCATCTCAGAAACATCACTGAGATAGTTGACCAAAGTGTTCTCAGTAATTACTGTGAGGTTTCTCATGCAATTTTACAAATGTTAATTGAACTTCGCTTCTCAAAAACCTTTGCAGAAAGCATACACTTCAAAACACCAGTGCATCCTCCCAACACAACAACCCAGCGATTAAGCCTTCCCCCCAAGTCAAGCATCCGTGTACTGGTCAAAAATGCAAATGCACAGAACAATCACCAGTAGTAATGCACGTCTGCCATGCTGCAGTAATACTTCACCTGTGTCTAGAACGATTATCTCCAGAAGACTGAATAATCCAGGCTGATCCTCTGCTAAACCTGCTCCCAATGACGGTACCCCAAAGAAATTGGGAGCCTGCCCCAAAGAAATTGGGAGCAGTTGCCTCAAGAGTAATGCAAAAAGTCACAGTACACAATAACCCTTGCTCCATCCTCTTTGCACCCTTTCCCCTTCAGGTATTTATAAACATCGATAAGAGCACCCTGAGCCTTTTCTTCTCCAGGATGAACAGTCCCAGCTCTCTCAGCCTTTCCTCACATGAGAGATGCTCCTGTCCCTTTATCATCTTCATAGTCCTTTGTTGGTCTCTCGCCAGTATGTCCATGTCTCTCTTGTTTTGAGGAGCCCAGAACTGGACACAGCACTCCAGGTGTGGTCTCATGAGTGCTGAGTAGAGGGGAAAGATCACCTCCCTTGACATGCTGCCAAAACTTTGTCAAATACAGCCCAGGATACCATTAGCCTTCTTTGAAGCAAGGGCGCATTGTTGGCTCATGTTCTTCTACCAGCTTCAATGGGGCTCAGCATTCCTGGAGGACTCTCCATCTGAGAGCTCCAAGTCCCATAAAAGTGTTGAGTTAAACTGTGGCAGTTCACTGAGAGGGACTACAGGATCAACTGGTTCATTTTGAAGAGACATCTGCGTAAATGAAATGCCCTGCATAAATGAACTGGGAGCAGAAAGAGGTCAAGGACTGGGGGTTTAATCTTGCTGCTCCTGCTTCTAGCTCATTTATCTGTGTTTGCCAGGACAGAACACTTCAGGTACTTCCTCCTGGGTTTCCCTGATGATTCATGCCACTTTCAACTCAAGCAGACAACTCAGACATTTTTTAGCCTTTAGGAAACAGACTGAAAACAGGATCAAAACTGCTTCAAGCAGGGACTAAATTTTGCTTTGTCCAAGCCTGGGCTGACTAAGCTGAACCTGATCCACTTAAACTCCCCGTGGGGGTTACTCTGCAGCAGCCCAGAGGCAGAAGAAGAAAATGTGCCTGGGCTGGGGGGAAATGGAGGCAACACCACTGCAGACTGGAACAAGCTGGAAGAAAGCAGCTTCCCCCTCAGAGGGCTATCTCAGCCTAGCGGAGAGGCCTAAGAATCCATAAGGAACTCATTTTTAGTAAACTTACAAGACTACACTACGTGTGTTCGCAATCAGGTATCTCACAGCGGGGGCAAATGCGAAAGCAGGACTTGGACATCAAATTCTCTATTGCTTTAAGTCAGAATAACCCCTGTTAGGTTAAAAATTTTATCCTGCTTTGGAACCAAGGAAGGCCGTTCCCTGTGCATTACATGTCTGTTCCTACGCACCAGTATCCCTACTGCATGTGCTGGACAGTTGCAGCTGCACAAATCATGGTTGTATTGTTATAAGTCCGCGGTGGTGTTGCCTCACATTATTTTTTTCTCTCTTTATCCTAAGCCATTGGCACACTAGTAAAGCCTGGAATATTTGAAGGGTTAAATCTTGTCTCATCTCTGCCTCTTGCTTTTCTCATAGCAACAGCACTCGCGGGAGGGAGAGGCAGAGAGGCTTGCCATTGCTGTACTGACAGAAGTCAGCACTTCAGATCCTTGTGACTGCCTCAGAAATGAAGATTTTGTCACATTCACTTTAATCTCCAGCAAGTGCCAAGTTGCGTCAATGTCAGCCTGCGAAGCTGCTCTGTTTCTCTCTTCCTTTCATTGGTGGCACTGAGACACAGACAAAAGATAAGGAAGACAAAACACCCAGACATGGTTTGTGTTCAGCTGATGAGAGTTTTTCAAATGGCTCAGCTGCAGAAAGACAGCAATAGGATTTTTCTTTCCAGAAAGGATCAAGCACTGAGAACAGGCTAGTCTTCCCCTGACCTGCAGAAATCCAGTGTATTATTTTTCTTTAAACTGTTCTTAAACATTTTATATGAGACTGCAAAAAACAAAGCAGAAGATGAAGGCTGAAGATAAGTAAAAGTTATGATTAGAAGTACGGAAGTTACTTTGAGGCTTTAAATACAGTGCTTAGGATCCTGCAGAAGCTGAACAGCCCCTTTGCTAACAGAGATCCACCAAAACCAATGGTATGCATTTCTGCCTTTCCTCGTTTTAGGGCTAGAGGTTGTCTGATTCCCAGCTAAGTGACTCCCCTGGGCACAGACAAGAGCTGCAATCATCTCAGTCAAATAAGCTTATGTGTCTTTGAAACAACCCACCAAATGAATCTATGCAGAGGTAAGTATCTCTGAAGAGCTGCTTATGGAATAAATTTGAGCTGGAGTTAGTTTATCTGCATTTACAAATGCTTTGTCACTTCCACATTACACTCAGGGGCAAACACACATGTGCACAGAAGCGCATGTGCAGCCCCACACAGAGATCACCCTGCGAGTTACCAAATAATTAGATGTGATGTTTAACGTCCAAGAGAATAATGCTTCTCATTTCTTCTTAGGCTCCCTCCTGAAGTTCTTGCTGATCTATACACATTAAGCTCATCTAACCTTGCCATGGAATTGATGACTTTTAATTCTTGAGCATTCAAGTTTTTTATCTAGTCTTGGCTTTGTTTTCTCATTTAACATGTATTACAAGAAAATCCATCTTGGATTTATTTTCAGGCGTGTACTCAAACAGAAAAAAGGATGGCAGAGCCCTCCCTTAGTGCATCCAGGCTCTTTTGAAGAGACATCCAAAAAACGTTTTTGAAGAGCTGCGAACATTAACTTGACTGCTGTTACCTACTTGTGAGGATTTCTGATACTGCCTTTCACAGCCACTCCCCTTTTAAATCATTAATGAACATTCATCCCTCAGCATCCTCCATGTTGCTTCATCCTTTGCAGGTGACTGAATCTACTCCACAAATTTTCTTCGTTTCTGAAATACACTTGAATAGACTGAGCTGCCGTATCAGCTGTGCCTTCTGGATTTTTAAAATTTTTGCTATTTCTGGTAGTGACGCAATTTTCACCACCATCAACTCATCCCTGTGAGCCAGAAAGCAGCAGATCACCTTCAGATCACCCCTCTATCCTGGCTTAAGAAGGTGTGTGGTTCAGACACCACCCACGGGCAGCTGTCTGCTTGGGCAACCAGCCACCGAGGGCAGCTGCTTGCCCTCAGCCTGCTGCTTGTGCAGGCAGGGAGCAACCCACCAGGACAACTGGGAACTGAGCAGCACACTCCTGAATGATTGCTTTCTAGTTATTCTCTTGCACAAGGAGGTTGAGCTTCCATCAATCCCAGGAAACAGAAGTTCGGGAGCCCAAGTGCCTGGCAGCCTGAGCCTGCGGGAGCCCTCCTGGCTTGAAGCAAAAGCTTTTTTGTTTCTACAGAACAATTCAATTTCAATTTAAAAAAGTCTTTGCCAATTCAAAATACTTGTGAAGTAACTGACTGGATCTAGAATGGAAACCCTCTCTCAGCCACCCAATGTGCAGAGGATAAAAGGGACACAAAATCTGAGTTTACAGCCAGAGAGCACCGAGCAGTGTACGCCCCAAACACAAGCAGTACATAGATTAGGGATGCGATCGCAGAAGTGGCTCTGAAGGGCTGACCTTCCTTCCTTCATCCCCATCACCCATCAGGGACACGCACACAACACAACTCCACGGTCTGGCAGTATTCATCAGTGTTCAGCAATTCTTGCAACAACCGTGGTAGGGTTACATGGAATGGAAACCTGTGTGGTTGAAACCAACAGACACCCGGACCTACCTCTTGTAGATAAGACCCTACTACTGTAACAAAAGTCTTTGGGTTTTTTTCTCCTCAAAGCTCTAAGATGCTTTGATTGAATTCACATAGTATCACACACCCACCTCCACGAGCAAGCCTTCTCCTTGCTTCTGCTTTAAATGTTAACAACACTGCTACAGATATAACCATATTCCAGAACTTTTCAGAGAAAACTACTGCCCAATTCCTCCTCTACTATAAACAAGCTTTAACAGAGCTGCATTAGCTTTATGCTGCCTAAACATCTGTCCTTGTGTGATTCAGACATCTTGAGAAACAGTGGAAATACCCCACTGCTTCTTCCAAGGTTTTGTTCCCTTCACCTAATAAGGAAACCACAAGAAAAGCTCATGAGTGATACAGGAGGAATGGGGGACTTATTTTCCTTCTTGGAGCCCAATAGGCAGTCTACAACATTGCCCTTCATCTCTAGAGGACAGCTGGACCACTAAGGGCAACATTATTTGTTATAAAATCACTTCTAGTATGTTTGTCTCCTTGTACTCCCCATTTGTCTGTCCACATACATCTACCGTATCTTGCATCAGGCTGCATGATCTTTAGTGCAGAGACTATATTTTCATTGTGTTTATACAGTGCCCAGTGCATGAAGGTTCTTGTCTATCCATGCTAGCAAAAAAGGAGGCTTGGAAATACATGGCAGCCAGTAATAGAAGTGGCTGGCAGCTCTTAGCTGCTCAAGGAAAATAAATTTAATTGGCTTTATGTGAGACCTACTCTGAGTGCAACAGCTGTATTTTGCAAAATACCTTTCTGACAGATTTCAGCCAGGCTAAATGATGGCTTTTCGTCTTGCCAGCTTCTGCTTGATTGCAGCACACTTGCTTTCTGCTTTGCATGTGGATCAGGCAGCCCTAAAGCGCAATCCTCTGCCTAATGACTTCAAACCGGAGGCCTTTGGATGCATTTTGAAGAGCACACGCGTCAGGAGCGGTTCCCCTTCCCTCCCACACCCGTGGCTTGCCCCACCGCAGCTCCCACCCTCTTCCTGATGGATGGTCGCTTCTCAGCAAAACTGTGCCACCACGGCCAGCCGGGTCGCTCAGAGCAAAGCCATACCATACCAGGGCCGCTTGGTGTGACTGCCCACACACCTGACTCGCCGGCATGACTTGCCACATCATCGTCACCTTGCGCTGCAGAAGTTTTGCTGCAACCACCTGGTAGCTCACTGGTAAGAGGAGAAGACTCCCAACAGGTAATGGTTTAAATCAAATAGCATAATCTGAACCCTGTGCTGTCACATGATTAACTGTTTACCTTTTAATTGCCTGTAGTAATTGGGTAGTGGCAAGTTAATGAATTTCACAGTACCTGTCACATATCACCATGGCACACAGTTGTTTATTCTGCAGCTGCAGCAGAGCTATGGGTAAGACTGTGAAATCACCAATAGAAGACAATTAACCCTGCCCACTCACCAGGGGAGAAAGGATGCCTCCGAGAGACTCATTCAACCACTCCATTATCTCTTGCAGATTGCAATGCACAGCTTTTTTATTTTTGGAAGAATTATACCAAAAAGCAGTTACCCTCTGCACAAGTCCCTGTGCCACCAGCCTAGTCCATGCTGTCCCCACGGGGTGCTGGCTCTGGCACTAACAACCAAAGACTAGGAGAGGAAAGGTCTGGAGACGGGTCTTGGGTGGCATTCCAGAGCAGGAGCTTCCCTATCCTTCACAACTCATCGCTCTCTAGCGCACCTTCTGGGGAGAAGGCGGAGGCTAGGACATTTTATATAATTCATTTTAATAACCATGTCAGCTTCAATGAAGCACGTCTTCCCATAATGATAAAATTCTATATTATAGATGGAAAAACAGGCAAACACCAAAACCCTGGGAGAAATCACTCCTGACGGAGAGCAAACAGCTGCCAGAGTTGCTTCCAAACAATTCATACAGGGGATGATTTGTTTCACTTCTCTCTAATTGTAGGGGACTTTTCACATCAGTGTGGGCAAACCTCTCTGTGCCTGCTGCCAGGGGACAACCTCTTTCTAAGGCAAGGAGTGCTGGCTGTGCCCCCATCTGTCCCCTGACGAGACGGGCAGCTGGCTGCCTGCAGGAGACCACAGCCAGCTCCAGCTCCCGCTGCCTATATGGAAAATGGAGCATCGTAGCATCTGCATTTACACTAGCTGCCACCCGAGTCCCGGCAACTCAGTAACTGGCTCAGGTCACTGCTGCCTCCAGGAGGACTCAGCAGTTTGGGCATTGCTGGGATGCTTGTCAGCCATGACCATCTAGCGGGCCTATGGCAGAGGCAGCTCCCCACATTGAGTTCCCTGGCACTCTACAATGGCTGCTACTGGATCTTGACCTGGTTCACAGCCATAATGGAAGTCAGCAGGGGGAAACTGAGATCAGAGAAAGAGCTGCCTGCAAGGGTGAGCCTCCAGCTGTCCTCCAGGTGATTAACACGCTGCCAGCCACTTCCCTGTCTGCATTCCTCTTTTCTGCCCTGTGGGAAAATGAGATGGGCTCAGGGGAGGAAAAGAGGCAAAAGGCAACATATGCAAAGGTAAGAGGTGACAAAGCAGCCAGGAAGATGATGGGAGTAGAAACCATGCTACCAGCAAGCACCAGCATTCAAAATCCTGCGAGCACTGTGCAGCCCTGCGTCTGCCGCAGGAAAAGCTCAAGAAGCAGGAGAACAGGTACATGGGCTGCTTCTGCAATCTCCTGGTGGGAAGCTTCTCTGCTAGCCCTGTGCCCAGCAGGAAAGCCTGAGGCAGCGAGAAGGCAGGGGCACGGTGGTACCTGCACAGGGTATCCAAGCCACTGTGCACCCAGCTGCAGCTCAGTACAGATCTGACTGGAAAGCGATGTTGACTCATCCCTGAAAACCACGGGGAAGCTCATGTACGCAACACTACGGAACAACCCTGCACAGTCTTTCTGCTGGAAATGAATTTTGCTGCTCTTCTCGTGAGCAGGGCCAGGTGAATCCCAGCAGGACGGAACAGGAGGTGCTGCAGCAGCAACCCCAACCACAGCACTGGCTGACCTTGTCACCCACGTGGCCACCACTCAGTCATGGAGAGCCATAAATGGTCCTCCCCTTTTGTGCCAGGTGCCACCACTGCTGCAGCTGGTGGATACCTGGTGGAAACTGGGATGGCTCCCAGGTCAGTGCTCAGCCATAACAGAGGAGAAGTGAGTGCCCCTCTTGGGGACCCCCCCCCCCTGTAAAGCCTGGGGCAACTCAACGGCCGCAGTTCCCCAGTGGCTTTGTCTACTTGGGGACATCCACAAAAATTAAATAATATTCACTACATTAAGAACAGAAAGCTGTTCAGATAAATTGTGCTTAGGCCTCTGATGTAGAATTCAAGTGTCATTAATTTAACTCGCCTCCCTTCCTGCCCCTTTAATTCTCAGAATGAGTGTCCACACAGAGTTTTAATGAGGTTTAATTAATCTTCTTTAAAAGGTACCTTAGATTAACTTTCTTATGTTCCCCCTGTAGACAATCCATGAATTACAGTATTAAAGCACCCTGCCTCAAAGGATTCTCGCACCATGGGAACGTTTCCTGCTCAGAGTTTTTCAATAGTCAAAATTTCTATGCTATCTTTTATGTCAGTTTTAGTCTACTGGCCCAAATGGGTCCACAAAAGACATTTGTATGAACTAATGCAATTAGTTAAAACCACCTCCCTCTTACTTGATAAAATTATAGGGTCTGCAGGGACATTCCAATTCAAGTTAAGAATGATTTTACTGATTTAACTCTATTTTGTTAAGAATTAAGGACTTGCCTACCAATGAACTTGTACTGGTTTTAATAAGCCAGTTCCATTAATGGAGGCAAACTCCAGGAGACAGACATGTATTTTAGTAAGGACAACCCGGCTTAGTTGAGGTTAAGCATGGATCTAACTGACCTGAGCTGAAACAACACGCTCTGAGGTTGCACAAGTAAATTATTGTGGGCTAAGGTAGTCTCAGGTGCTGTAGGCAGCGGCTACACCGTAACTCCACGCACGCCCACTCCAGCCCCAAGGCGAGTGTTGAGTAACTTGAAGGAGGACAAGCACTTCCCATCTACTACAGGGCAGGACAGCAAATGGGCAGTAGCTGCAGAGGACCTCATGGACGGTAACAGCACAACTCGGAGCAATCTAGACAACTGCAGTGGCGTTTGACCAACTCTGTCTGAAGCCGTACCTCTGGTTAACTAACTGGTATCCTGCACAGAAATGACATTTTACTTAATGCAAAGTGCTCTTAAAATGCACTATGACTGCACACCCAAAGGCAGTTTGCACTATTTAAATGACCTCCTAAAATAATTGTGTTTAATTGATAAGGACAAGGTTATGGTCATGTTCCCTTGAAGACAGTCTTTCTGTTAAGAGGAGGGACAAGATGCACATTTGAATTACTATGCTATGGTGTTCATGAGACAGGTTCATATGTAACAATGCAAAACAAACACATTTTATGTGGCTTTCCTGTTTTTCTGCTACTTAAGGTCACAGAAGAGGCAACACATAGTGTTGTCAAATATGTTAAGAGCTAGTTTTGGAGAGTACTCTATTTCAAAACGAAATCTGTTCTTTTCATATGGCAATGGATTTCCGCTGGCCTTTGTTAGAAAGAGGGTCCACATGAGTGCTGATCTTCCAAGGTCCGTGGTGCAGAAACGCTGGCTGCGTTGGAATTACTACTAAAGCAGCCCACTGTCAGTGAGGCTTATGGAATGGTTAACAGCAACCACGCTTGCTCGTCCTATCTCTTTCCCTAGAGAAAACATACTTGTGGTGAGCTGTGAAATAAGTGCCAGGTGGAAACAGAGCTAAAAATACTACAGAGGGACAATGCCCCTCATGTGGTTTCCCTCTTAACTATGGTCCCACAGCTTCTAAGTGGAAAACGGAGAGCCACCGACGGCCACTGACTCATGTCCTTACCACTTACACCAAGGTCCCCAGCTATGTCAGGGAAGTTGCTGGTGACTGATACACAAGCAAGTGAAAGTGGTACTTTGGTTAGTACAGACAGTGTTATTTAGCACTCCCACCTGGCACCATCTGCAGACCAAAGTGTCAGCACTCCTGCAATGTACAGTTAGACCTTTCTGGTTCCCCTTTGTTGCACTCAGGCTACTGCTGCTGTCACTTTTTTGGATTCTCCGGTCAGTTCCCAGCTTCTTGTCTCATTTACACAGCACATCCCAAGCTGCTTGAGGTAATATCCCAATATATAGATTAAATAGTTCTAGCATTTTTGCTGCTTCCATGCAGAAATGATTCCCAGCACCAGAAAACTAGCGCAATAATAAAAGCCATATGAAGAAATGAAAACCCTATACAACAAATACTCCTCACACCAAAAAGGTGAAGATTTTCTTTCAAGAGGATCTTTTTTCCTACAACAAAGGAATGCTATGCCTTGTTAAAAATCATGGCAATAAAAATTCATTCCAGGATAACAAACCTGTGTCAATTTAATTACTGCAAACTGCACTTACTATTCGAGACAATAAATAAGACAGAATAAGTTAGAGGATATTGCTTAGAAGTGAGCATTGATTCTACAAAATGCTCTTTGAGGGTCACATTCTCAGTTTCATGTACGTCAGCACAAAGCAATGGAGGACTCGTCCCTTTGTGTCAGGGAGTTTCCCGGATGTAAGATCTCCTACCTGACCCCTTACGTGCCTATGGGGCTGATGCAAATGACACAGACAAGCCACCCTTTCACCAGGTAGGAAGAAAACACATTTTTGCACAACCCAGAGGAAGCACAGGCTTTTGATACAGTGATTTATATTTAAATAGGATCTACAATACATTTATTTATTGGTTTCTGGGTTTTGTGTCTTATAAAACCAGGAATTCAGAAAAAGGTAAAGAAATTAAAAGCATGTTGAAACCTCACGCCTACACCACTTTCTTCAACCTATCCTTCAGGTCTTAGTAAGATAAACTCTCAAAAGCAGACACCGAATTCTAAATCCTATGGCCATAAAGAATTGACTGCAGTTGACACATTGTAGTGTTACAGCAAATGTGTTGTTCCACAGGCAGGACCCTGTAGTTTTCCTATAACAAAGGGTATTTTTTTCTTTAACCACTACACTGTCTTTGGTTTGCTGTGTGGCTACTGAGATGGAAAAACAGCACTCTATATTTTATTTTCAGCTCTTGCAATGTGTTTTTCCACCCCTTTAAAGTGCAAGGAGCTAAACCTGCATTTAGGAACTTTCCAGAGATAACAAATAGGTCCCACTGGGAAGTTTTATGTATTTACTTTGTCTTCCTTTACAGAGAAAGACAACGGGCAAGGGAGTTCAAATGAAGCTCAGAGAAGCCAAAAAGGAAACCACAGGTTTTATTTTTCTCTTCAGAGCTTATGTTTAGTAAGGCCTCATCCCTCAGCATGAGAGACACTGTGCTGTGCTTTTCTACAGATTTTAAATACCTCAGGTCACCCAGAGAGATACTGTGAACTCAGATAACACTGATGTTAACCAAAAGATGCAGATAAACGCTCTGAAATTCTTCTTTTCCAACTTTCTCAGACCTCTGGAGAGATACCTGGAGATAAGATGTTCCTGTTTCAGCGTCAAAGGTCTTCTTTGACAGTACACTTTGGGAAATAATTCAGATTGTTTATCCTCAAGTGGTAGTTTTACTCTCTTTGGTTCACAGAGCATAAAGGAGAAAATTCTTCCCTAATCTCTCCTTCTGTTTATTCCTCTCCCTCCAGCTTCCTAATTTCACCCAAAGAGAAAGGTTATCGAGGCGAGACTGACAACTCAGTGTAGTTATATGATCTCCTCTGCATCGCTCTGTGCTCAAAATCAGTTTTAATTCTTTTACGTCCCCCTGTCATGACTCTGCTCTTGAAGTCCCTGCAACTTAAACAGGAGCATCCTGGAGGCACTTCAGCTTATGTTGCCTGTAAGCAGCCACAAAGGATTAAGGTTTCAGTTTGTGCTTTGTAACTAGGTCAGGCTATGTTGGCAACTGAAAGTTTGGGTGTTTTTGTTTGTTTCTTCCAAGCCATGATAAAACTCCCACGGACTCCAACAGCACAGGAATATCACTCTTTCCCCCAGCTCTGCTTTCCCAATAGCTTGTTGCTTTGTAAATAGCCCAGGTAATAGCACTGGTGAAAAGTGGCTCTATTGGATTGGAGAACCCAGTCTAATAATTAACCAGAGGACTACTGATCTTTTAAATGGAGAGTATCTTATAACAAAACTTCAGATATGCAATCTGCTATTACTATACTTGTAACGGCTTTATCCCAGATATGGAAGTTCTTTTTTCCTTCAAAAAGGGACTGCACAGAGAAGACATAAGAATTTCCCCCCCCCCCTGCTTTTTTTTTTTTTTGTTTGTTTGCACTTGACTTTTTTAACTCAAAAGAAATAAGGTATTTGGCTCTCTGGGCAAATTGTGAGGTATGTGTCAGGCTGGTGACTCCTTCTATCCCAGTGTATATCCTCTATCATGTCACTGCACGCCAGAGGACTGGTGTGGGTCCTGTTTCACATACTAGTGTATTAAATGCATGGCTGGTAGGTATACACCAAGCAAATAGTTTACTGAGGAGAGGAAAGAAGATTTGATGCAAAGAAGGAAAAACAATCAACCAAACAATGAAGTAAGGGATGCAACTTCATCTCAGGCCCCTTTATTCAGCTCTTTGGCAGGGACTGTTTTATTCTCCTTGCCAGAGCATGGACAGCTGAGCAAGCAAGGAATGTGTGCAACATGCAATAGGTCAGTAACTTCACAGCGGTCAATGAAATAGCTTCATTGACTTCAGCATGTGAGCGAACTCATGCTCAGGTAAAACGTGGGCTTACTGAGCTTTGCCAAATCAGCACCTACCTCCTGAATAAAGTCTAAGGATCGCTACAGCTCCCATTTCCTCTTTAAAAAGCTTCTCTTCCATAAAGTAAGTGCCTTCTCCTGACAAACTGACACGAGCTTGTCCCCTACACCCTGTCAGGCTAATACATGAGCAATACCAGATGCACTTTGCATTAGTTACCAAATCTCTGCCACTTTAATCCAGTCTAACAGGACAGTCTGGTGCATGTCAGCGTGGGCCTTTGACAACCCATGGCCTTCAGCTGACATTACAGCTGCTGTCTTGAAGAACATGACCTACTCCTTAATTACTTAACACAGCTGCACAAGGCTGTCAAGGACAGAAACAGGGAAACTTAGTGCCAGGTTCAACACTTGGTCCAGTGTCGACATCACTAGACTCATCCTTCAGCCATGGGAGTCTGCTCCAGCATCACCAAGTTTGTTATGGAAGAGATATCCGCAGCAGACAGAAATAGGGATTATGCAATGTCCGCATCAAGACATCATCTCTCAGTTTGGGAAATCCATGCACACAAGCCCACCATCTGCTCTTTGGACAGCTGAATTGTTATCCCGCTTCCAGTCCTATTCACATGTTGAGTTAATATCAGTCAAGGAAATTTCATTATTATGTCATAAATTTATAAAATTTGCTTTTGTTTCATGTGACATTTGTGTTTGGGAAAAAGCCTTTTCTCTGAAATCCAGTTACTGACTAACACTGCTAAACATGTAAATAGCTCATTTCCAGATACTATTCTGACCTTTTCCCGTAATTTCCATTAGATTTTAAACCACAAGTTTGGCAGAGCTATTGCCATGAAAGGACCCTACTGCACAACCGTAGGTAATGTATGCAGAAATAAACGCCCAGGGAAAACTCCCTCTCACTTAGTTACTGATTTCCATCAACAGCTTTGCAATGAGAATGGATTTGGCCTTTTACCCTAAACAGGCATCCACCTTGTTAACACCTCTGGTTGTTGAAGAAAACAGATTTGCAAAGAAACTGTTTCTTGTAGCACTAATCTTGGCAAATGACTCTGCATCACCTCCTATGAACTTTCTAAATCAGGATGTTATTCAGTTCCCAGCTCACCACTAAATTCTTTTAAAGACAGATCTTACCCATAGCCAACACAGACTCTCTAAAGCAGAGATCACAAAAAAGCTAGCAGATATGTTAGCAACGACACTGTTGAAGCCTGGTTTAGAACAGACAGTATACCTCGCATCAAAGAAGGGATAAGGCCTGATAGACGACCTTCCTGTGGTTAATGTTTTCATGATGGTGCTCTCTCATGTGGAATCTCTGGTGTCTATTAACACAGCTGGGTTCACAGTTCAATTACATGAATTCTTTGATGTCTCATTATGCAGTTAAGCCCATGCTCCAGTTTTTCCCTGAGGCTCCTCTCCTCTCTCCAGACACTAATTTCCACAAAACTCCTAGGAATCTCAGTATCTCCGATATTGCTGTCACTGTGCCATAACCAGCCAGCAGTTTCAAGAAGCATTTGGCAAGTTGGAGGTTAGGGAAAAGTGAGACAAGGGGCAAGCAGGCAGTCCTATCACATATGCATCTTTTTCTGAGAAAACTAGGTTAAATACACCGTTAGACACTCCAGCAAATGTATACTGTGATAGCAGGAGGGAAATACCATTTCTCGACCCAGGAGAGAGAATCTTACCTGTTGCTCCATTTTCACTACTGGCATTTAGATTATCCTTCTCTTTGAAACAATTTCAAACACAGAACTAATTCATATGGTGATGATGAGCAAAGAATCATTTTAAGTGTGAGAAACTATATCCTTTCATTTGCTGTAAATCTATTCGCTTATTAAAAAAAAAAATCATAGGCCAGGAAAACCACAACTTCTCAGCTCCTAAGAATCCACTTCTGGCTCTCTCCGTCCCTCCTGCCTCACCACCCTTCTCCTCAACACAAGCTCATGCTTTTCTTTAATTAAGCAAAAAACCCCTTAAACTTGCCTTTTGCCTGCAGTTCCTCTTTTTATTCTCCTCACTACTACTAAAAAAAAAAATAATCTTACATCGAAGGCAAATACTGGCATCTATCTGGTGTTAAAGTTTTTGTATCAACAGCTTTGATAGATTTGGTTCCAGCAACCAAACATGGACATGATTCAACTATAAATTGCCTATCCACTTTGTCGCCTACTCCAGATGCGAAGCTTCATATCCAGAAGTGCTAATGCAGCAACACGCAGCATTTCATGCAAGTTGTGTTATTACCACATACATCGGTTTGCTTGCAAAACTTCGTATTTCAAGGCCCACAGTTTCAAAACGAGACTTTACTTTCAGGCCCTCTGGATATTAAGGCATGAAATCTGTACCTCTACAGTCTCTATGTTTAGATATTAGAACAAAATTTAATTGCACAGAAGCTCTGGCATTCTGGGTAAGAAGTTTTCAATGAACGAGCAAAATCAGAGACTGCTTAAGAAGACTTAAGCAATACAGAACAGAAAGACAGGTAAAGAAAACAGCCTGAGAAAAGTAACCAATTTACCTGGAGTATTAACAGCATCTGAATAATAGAAGGTGGGACTCTGGCTCTGGAACGTGATAATGCATCTTCCAATTTAATGTTGAGGGTAATTATATTCCTAAAGTGCAGAAGAGCCAGCTGCCGAACCGAGGGCTCCTTCCCCTTAGAAACAGAAGCAAAGCAAGATGGATTATGAGCAGTGTGAAAATGAGTTTCAAAATCCTCTGTCAAAATTCCTTCCTCCTCTTCTGAAGGATTACATGAATGGTAAACCTGAATGAAAAGCAGAGGAAACATAACAAAGGACACAGAGCAGCCTACAAATCTGTGCAGTGAATGTGATTTGGCAGTAATGAACACTGCAGACAATGACTCTGACTGTGTATGAAGATGATGAGGTTGAGGTGGGTGTGGGGATCGTACTTGAGCACAGACTATATAGGAATATTTTGTACTTTAACCACAATGAAATGTATCATAGGTTAAAAAAAAAAAAAACAAAGAAAAAAAAAGAAAAAACAAAGCATGGTTGAAAAAGGGCCGAATTTCCATTATTTCTCAAGATTTTGAGTACTGGCTGGGTACTCTCTTCAAATACGGTGGAATCCTGACTCAGCCCACCTGTGAATCCTCCTTTTCTCTACAGTTCAGAAGATTTCACTATAAGGTAGAAGCAGAGCTGAAGTTTCATATTGCATTTTCAAAGGCATCTTTTTGCAGTTCAAGCATTACTCCTCATTGGAAAAAAAATCTCACCTGAAGAACGCAATGCTAGCTCTGCCTGCAGAGATTAACACCACTTGCCTTGTAACCGATGAGGAGTTGTAAAACTGTTCCCATTGCCAGCATCAGGGCTTTTTCCTTGGGTACATATGGCTGTACGTATATAGTCTCGCCTGCAGTTCTGAGTGCTGCTATCCAAATATTAACCCTCCTGGAAGGTGTGATATTCAGCTGGTATTGACTTACCTTAGCTTAGAATAAAAAAGCCTGACCCCCACCCCACACAGTTTTTTTCACTTCGTTAATTATTTGTACTGAAGTAAAGACATTCAAATTTGCTTCAGTTGCTAATTAAAAGAATTTACAAGCAGCAGCTGGGCTTTTGGAAGTATCTTTAGAACATCAGGTACCTAGATCTATTTAAAATTACATGGGATTTGGGGTTCCTACCCCCTCCAGCCTCCTTTGAAAATTTTTCACCTGAAAGGTGAGGAGACTTATGTTGCTAAATTATTTTCAAAGGCCTCAGGAACACAACAGTGAAAAGGGGCATCTGGTGCCATTTTCAAAAACATCTGAGTGAGTTCTAATCTAGTCAAAATAGCGTGGAAAACCAGGTTGAGAGCCTACCTATATCTTTAGGTTCACAAATGCCTTGGATTTAAATTGTGTGGCACTTAGAAAACTCTCCCACCATGTTCTAATAGGTTTTTAACACCATATTGTCTGGCGTTTTCAAGTTTCTACTGGTAAGACACAAGTCAATGAGTGAAGAAGCCCTGTATGGTTTTAGAGTTCTCTTTCAGAATCAAATTCTGTGTAAAGTTGCAGCTTTTCCACTGCTTTCAGATTTCACACCTCTAATTAACTGCAGATGCAAACAGTAACGTCGACAACATTTGGACAATCATTTTAGGCATGAAAAATGGAAAAATGGGAGAAAGTCTCCAGTTTCCCCAAATATGGCACCAAAATCCCACTAAAATCTGTAGGCATTTAAGAGCTACTCCAGAAGGCCACTTACACTTATCTGGTACAGATTTCCTTGTGACTTAAGTGAGAAACAATTCTGTGTCCATCACCAAGTTAGAAGAGTGAGCATCATCCAAATCATACCAAGAACCTACTGTGGATTTAAAATCACTGGAGTCAAATGCTGTGCCCATGTAAACTGGTCTGACTTCACTGACTATTACTGTTCATCTATAGTAGCATAGAACTTGACCTCGTAAAAACAATTATTTTTCAAAAGTGGAGATACTTCAGAGATGAATTCACATCACAGAGAAGGAAATGTATGTATTTAAGTTAACACAGCTCCACTTACTTCAATGTGTGCATATTTCAGTTTATTATTCATAACCTTTTTTCACCTTTAGTGTGAGCTGACAGGACTAACCATCATCCCTGTACTCTGCTCCTGTTTTCGAAGTTCCCCTTCACCTTTTTCACCGAAGCATTTCAAACCACTGTTTGCATAAGTAACTGATTTGCATGACATGACTATACAGAACAGCTGCACTGGGAGGTTGGCCCAAGGAGAGAGAGTTAAGGATTGCATCAATCTGTTGATGAACCAGTAAAGTTGCTTTTTCCAGTTTTTCAAGATTCTATAGTAACAAGAGTAATTTTTCACCTGCACAGGATAGAAAATAGCCTGAAGCATGGGCAGGACATCACTGAAGAAAAAATCCCAAGTTTCAGCTAAGGTATCCAGTAGTTTCTGCCCTGCAAAAACACAAAACAAACTTATGAACTGTTTAGGTTGTAATTAGCTAACTGTAAAGACTAAAACATGCAGAAAACAATGTGGACTTGCTATTATACACAAAGATGAATCACGCAACAGCTACTATTAGAAGTACAGAATTAGCATTCCTTTCACTGTACTGGATCATTCAGTACTTGTGTCTTTTCAGATGACGCATCTCATGTTCTTAGTAAGCTCAGAGACTTTGAGGTTAAAGCTTACTCAGAAAAACCCTGTCAAGAATAAAGAGTAACAGCTCAGGTTACCTCCTCCTCTTCTTGCAGTACTGGACAAGACTGAGGAGGAGAGCAGGAAGAGGAGGACACAGCAGGTTAAATGGGGAAACATTCCTTTAGAGAAATCCCCCCACAACGCTTCCCTTGTCCCTCTAAGCTGTAAGCCAGCAGAGCAAACTGTGCTCTGTGGGGATCCTCCACAAAGCATCCCGCTCAGACTGATCCCTTAGCTTGCCTGTATCTCCACTTACATAGAAAATCTCAGCCAAGATCTATCGAAAAAGAGAACGGTGTTATGGCTCTACTTTTTACTGTAACTTTCAAAGGATGCAGTCAAAACCTGCTCTGACATGAGTTCCCCACGGCCCTCACAAAGAGGCCACCTCCCTCTCTACTCCCTCCCCAGTGGAGATCGGAGAAGCTCAGGCCAGGTCCTACAAGCAAGTTGGACATGGAGTTACTCATAGAACATTTCATAAAACACAGGGGCAAATGCAGGAGCTGAGATCTATGGGAGAGGAAGTCTGGCTTGATAGCAGAATGCTGACTTCAAAGCCCTGTTCTGCAAAATGGCCTGTGTGACCTTGAGCAAGCTTTTTAGCATCCCTGTACCTCTAACACAACTGTGAAAGGAGAGCAATGCCACTACACCTCCACCAGCAAGTATCAGAGAGATAAATACATCAGTGATTATGAGGCATTCAGAAAAGACAGTATGACTTATCAGGAAGCAAGTTCAATCGCAATCAATCCGTATTACTACTGGTGTCAGAATCGGATACTGTTCTTAATTTTGGTATTACAGCATTACTTAGGGACTCCGCCAGGGAACATTCTGCCTAGAATTACACACACATCACAAAGAAACACTGCATGAAAGCATCTATACTCCAAGTTAGCAACTGCCAATCTTTATTATGGGATACTTGATCTCCCTGCATTTTTAAGCACATGACAAATAGCACCAGCCCTGGCCCATCTGCAACTCCTGAATTATTCCAGGGTTGATGACTTTTAAGTGCTTTTAGTGACAAGTGTGGATCACCATGCTATACTGCATCTGCTGGCTTGTGAACCACGTCAAGGTCTTTGTTTCTGACACTGGGCAGGAGCTCTCTCTGTCCTATACACTCGTGCACAAGAGTGAAAAGGGTGTTCTCAATTTCAATTTTTAAAAAAACTTGTCTTCATTAGTTCTAGTGAAACATGTAAGTGAATCAGTTCCAAAATTCCTAGCAGCTGTAGCAGTAATAATAATACCAAATACCACTGCATTATAACCTCCATATACTAACGCCTGAAACACTAAAGAGTTTCAAAGATATAAATCGGATCACGAAGGAGAAGCCCAACAACTTCCTTGAGGGCAGAGTTTTAAAAGGAGTTAAATACGCTAGTTGCCCACAAGTTGAGGTTAAGTGGAAACTAAGCCCTTACAAATTTGGCTCCAGATGCGGGTGTGAACATCAGTCCTTTTCAAATCTTGACGCTAGAATTGCATGGAGTCAAATCCCCCTGTTGAGATAAACGTGTCTTTACTGTCACACACTCCTTTCATCTTGTGGGCAGCTTGTTTTGTGAAGTGATGTATTTCTGTACAGCAGGTCAGAAAGGCTGCAGAGTTAACTGCCTTTCGACAGGCAGGCCTTTTCCACAGGCCTGGGGGCTGTGGAAAAATTCCTACGGTTTGCTGATGATGAGCATCTTTCACATGGAGGAACATGACTTCCACTTCCTTTCAAGAATATGTTTCTTTTACTGTCAAAGATCCCTACATTTACTGTAAGCATTTGCCAGATTCCAGGAAGCTGGGTTACTCTAAATGCTCATTTTAATGAAGCACGATATAGTCAATTTTGTATGACATAAACACGCATATAGTACTTTTCCCAGTGCTTCTAAAAGTTAATTGAAATGCCTGAAAGGAATCCAAGAATAGAAAATCATCATTTCAAAACAAAAGCTAACATTTTCAAAACCTCTTGCAGGACAAAACCCCTCCAAAGTGTGATCTGAAGTGATCTCTCTTCTCTTTTGAAAACTTCCAACACCAACTGAATACAGAAACTCAAACCATGGGATGCGGGACAAGCTAAGATTTGAGGGCAGGACCACTGCTCCTGCAGACCCGGGAAGGGACCCTTGCTCAGAATGGGAGCTCCCAAGATTTCTGTGCTCCCAACTTTGTCTCAGGTGTTTTGGGAGCCATAGGGTCACTGACGACTGGATGGACTCTGGGGTGCTGCTGCCTCTGCTGCCAGAACACCCAAATTCCAGCCTTGGACACACATCCATCAGCAGGTCCCCAGGCAAGCTGCCAGAAAGCTTGTAGGAAATCTGTCACAAAGACCTCTACCTCTGAATGAGATTCCTAAATTACAGCTACCCTCCTAAAAATTGTCAGTTTTAGTGAGTTGACATTTCTGAGGACAGACTTAGAAAAAATGTGACTGACTTAATACTCACCGTACCAGCATTTCTGGGGCAACCACAAAGTGACACATCAAATTCAAAACCAAAATGAACTTAACAGCTTGCTGAAATTGTGTATTTGCTAAACGTGCTCCTACGTTTGCAAGCCATTTAGTGATCTCACACATCAGTTTTTCATCTCAGCTTTGATCTTAAAGATCAGCGATAATATTTTTGATTTTCAAGCTAGTAAAACCAGGAGAAAAAGGGGTTGGACCTTGGTAGATCTCTGCATCTTATTTGCTGATTCGATACCTAAACCCCGACTTCCTTTATGATTTACAAAGCAGCTATCAAGGCCTCAAGGTCCTTACAGCTCCTCATGTAGTCTCCAAGCTGTTATTTTATATAACAGAAGAATTCTATGTTCACTTTAGATGAGTCTGGATACTTTTTTGGGGGTATTTTTTTAATATGAAATTAGTTTTCTTTTTGTGGTGTTCAGGGCTGTCATCTTTTCATCAGAAAAGCTGGATCCCATAGCATTATCTTAATCTGATCAACCGTACTGTCTGTAAAGAAAGGTCACATTTAGGATTTATAGATAGCTGAAACTAATAGGAAGGGGTTTCTCCAGGCTACTGCTTAAACAGTATATTCAGACTAAGTGATACGACTGCACTTTGGAAAAGGAAAGACACATTTCTTTAAAACTGCCTCTGGACTCCCCAAAGATCTTCAGACTGTTTACATGGGCAATAATTCTTGAAGATTTTCTGAAATCATTTCACCCTCTGATGATGTATAGAATCATAGAATCATTTAGGTTGGGAAAGACCTTTAAGATCCTCAAATCCAACCGAAAATCTAATACTGCCAAGTCCACCACTAAACCCTGTCCCTAAGCACCACATTTACATGTCTTTTAAATACCTCCAGGGATGGTGACTCAACCACTTCCCTAGGCAGCCTGTTCCAATGCTTGATAACCCTTCCTGTGAAGAAATTTTTCCTAATACCCAATCTAAACCTCCCCTGGTGCAACTTGTATGCCTGCATCTAGGACAAAATGGCATATTTAAGAGCACATCTAAGTGCTGCGCAATAGCATAGGACACAAAATGAGGGTGACTGTAAAATGACACATCCGGTGGAGGCTATCCTTGATGTTTACTTCCAGAAGGTGATACCTCCAGGAGGTACAGACAGACAAATGGTGCCTTGACTGTAAAAAAAGAGACAGTGTCTGATCCCATTTATGTAAGCATGAATCCAGAATAACTCTTAAAAAAATCTACAGCGTTAATTCGTACTTAGCCAGACGCTTCAACTAGCTGGGATCTTAGTGCTTAGGTTTTTGTTTATTAAATTACCTCACTATATTTTTCTACTTTTCCTTAAGATTGAGCAGGCTATAACTGAAGGAGAAGGAAGTGTCCATGCTGGAGGTAAACTTTATTCCCTCACTGCTGCTCTAGGCAATCACCTCTCCTTGATGAAAGCCAATGGGAACACCAAGGCAGGACACAACAAAAGACTGCAGGAATTAATTGATACAAACTAATTCATAGTCGTAGGAAGCATCACACGGCGTCCGGAATGCATTTGCTAAAACTCCTGTGACAGACATAGATAGCCATGATAAAATTGAAGTTACCTTCATAAAACCGGATCTTGTCCCTTAGGATCACCATGCCTTTTGTGAGCAGCTGATTCTGTAAATAAAATACAGACTACCTTTACTCAATTCTGTACTTCCCTACAGCCATCATATTTCACATTTTTGTTCATTCTTAACTTTTTACAATAAAGGGTGTCTTTTATTTTAATGATCAATCATAAAAGGACACCTCCTGTGTCCATCTTGCTTCAATCACTTGGGACACTTGTCAAATGATGATATAATCACCTACTACTCTCACGATACAGCATGTATTCTGTGCGGTACAAACTGCTTCTCAAATGTCAAATGGCTGATCCACAAAGCATGTACTCTCTCTTAGAGAAGCCAAAAGAATACTGCTTCAATAGACAGCGTGTACTACATGTCTTTCCTGTTAACCATACTACAATGAACTTAAATGACTTACTCAGGAACTTAAGAGAGAATGTTTGAAGTCTACTGAAAGACAGCAATATCATACAGAAACACAGTGACTGCACAAACATATTCCATGTCTTAGGCTTTCACTATCTAACTATATATATATAAAATCTAACTCTCATTAGTCCATAAATGACAGAACACAGAGAAGTCAGGGGACAACTCTGAATGGTTTCAAGAGGCTCCAGATCAGCATTTAGAGTGGGTGAAATGATTTTGCTCGGTAGCATACAATGAAATCTCATTTAAATGAAAGAAAACACATGCCTACCTGCAGATATTCAGTGAAAAAGGATCCCAGTTCTGTTTTCAATAATTGCCTGTATTAAAAAGAATAAGAAAAGGATCTGCGTAATCAGCAAACTGTATTAGCTGTGCACCGCACAGAAACGGGGAAGTCATTAATAGCAAAATATTTTCATATGAGCACAGAGCCTGTCAATAATGCCTAACTACAAAAAGAGCAAACAGGGTCAACAATACCAAGACTCCCAGCCAGCATTCCTCTGTTGAAAAATACCTGCTGTGCTTTTAGATGGCTCACTTGCAAATACATATGAAAAGCAATTGAGACTCGAAAAGAAGAGGATGCTTTCCACCCTACATCTAATCCTTTTAAAAATGCTGCAGTTGTTCTGCTGTAACAGGCGTTCACTGGCACCTGGCATTGGAGAAGTGCGAGAACTCCTGGTGCTCTCTGCCCATCCATGCATCTGAGCCAAAAAACAAGCATGTGACTTGGTTGATGTGTGTTTGGAGCCAAATAATCTCTATCCTGTGTAATGTAAAAAAACCCCAAGACATAACAAGATGTTTAGAGAGAAATCTAAAGCAGGATGATATTCTACAGGGTTTTTTTGCAGGCATGAAACTTGGCCAGTTTTCATTTAAAGGGTCATCATCTTCCAGTCAGGAGACCAAGGACAGCTGAAGTTTCATATAGTTTCAGTGAAAAACCAGGTAGGTATTTAACAGTTTAGCTCTGTCTTTCATGATTCCTCTACGCTAAATCCTACAATGCAGTCTCAGAGAGCAAACCAAACTCACATGCAAAAACATTCCCACACACAACCCTCAAATCCAGAAACTGAATTTAACCCGATCTGCAAGCCCAACATTTGTATCCAGACAAAATTCACTACATCTTCTAAGAGCTGTATGTCATTTAAATCTCAGATGTTGGATGCTAGATGTACTTCTCTGCACTAAGGTTGTTATTTAGATTCATAAGTGAGAGCTTGGACCAGTCCCAGATGTGTTTTCACAACATTTGCAAATCTGGCCTGAAAGCCATGAGCTCTTTTGGCATCCTGTCCCTGATGACCACCTCAAGTCCCCTGAAAAAATGAGGTCAAGCTCAACTTAAAATCTAAATACTCACTTCAGTTAGGGCAGTTGTGTAAATTATACATTTGGTAGCATGTTATCATCTATCCCTTTGGGTTATGTCTTTAACTAACAAATAACTGATTAATCAAATTATTTATCTAATAAACAAATACACATCTGGTTTAAAAAATCCAGCATATCCCTACACTCCACGAAAAAGTCTGCAAGAGTTGTATCTGATGCTTTTAACACCACATGCTTCAGCACAGCCCCTTGAGATCTTCAGAAAGATCAGAGAAAGGAGAAGCAGGTCAATCTTTAGGAGGCTGAAATACAGTATCTTATTTATTTATCCTTAAACACATGTCCACACTGACCTCATAGCACCCTGTGGAAACACTCTAGGCATAAATGAATTAGAAAATAAACAAAAGGAGTGGGGTTTTCAGATGCTCCTGAGCATCAAAATCCTTTTCAGCTAGAAATCTGATTGATTCAGACAAATTATCTGCAGATGAAAACTTTCAAAGCCAGCTCAGGCTTTAGCCTTAGGTGTCTCATTGCCATGAATGGTTATTGTATGGTTAGCCCCCTTGGTATGCTATTGCAACATACGGGAGAGGACAACCTTCCAGTGCCCTGAGACTCCATCCTCAATGGTACGCACTGACAAGCCCTTGGTGGGGGCTAAAACCCACCTCCCCCAAAGACTGCTACAGTCTTAAAGCCTTAAAAGTACATCACTGAGTACAAGGATTCTATAGCCAGATCACACCATGCTCAAAGTGGTAATTTACTGTGCAAGTGATGTGTTTTTTTCTTGGTCACAAGCGATGGCACTAAAGGTTTTTCTTACTTTGAACATGGATAGATAAACCATTTTTAGGTTAAAATAACAAGAAAATTGCAGTTTTGAATTCTCCTGTGACAGAGACAATATATTGCCTGATATCTCTTTGTGACACTGTTTCAAAAAAATACTGATGCTTTATGCTGATGGGTTTTGCTTAATTTTCTACCCTCTCCTGAAGCTAGCAGCTCTTTGAAGTCTAGTCCTGGATTCCCCATAGTCTTGAACAGGTGATTTGCAAATACTTTCTCTTTTCATATATTATGTTTTACTGATAATTCCCGGCATTTAGGGCAGGAAACACAAAATGATGTTCGACTTATTCAATAAATAGCCCTCTGATAAAACAAAATCCCACCACATTTCCATTTTTTCACCTATGAACAAACTAAACAACCAGCTTGCAGTTAATTATATGCACTGGACTGCATCACACCAAGCAGCACTATGGCTACATTAGCATCTCTGTTTACAGGGTAAAAGAAGGACTGACAGCACAATTTATGCATCTTGCTCTTTGAATCCCTAATACTACAGATACTTCACACTGCTTAATTACTTTCTTGTGAAATAGTGAGGCCCTCAGGCCACATCAGAACACTGGTTTTTGATGTTCTTTGTACCCATATTAATTTAAAAGAGATCCACAACAAAACTGAATCCAAGACATTGCTTGCAATTTTTTTTTCATCCTTGCCTAATTTCCTTTAACAAAAATCAGTTAGGCTGTCACCTGTCAGATCCTGGATAATTCAGATTACTGAATAACCTTATCTACATATGTAGACATCATGGGGGAATCCAGGTAAAAATCTGATAAAACCTCAAAGGGATCCCATATCAGATAGGGGACTTCATTTCAAGTGCATCTGATTTTGAAGCTAGTAATTTTGCACTCTTATGAGGCTTGTATAACATTGATATCAGGTCTTCATTGCCTATTTAATGACTTCATAAACTGAGATGATAATACAAATTCACATAAAACATGCTAAAATAGCTCCTGACTTTTTTTGTATCTTCCTGCTGCCGCTTCTTTGGTTCATTTTGACATTAACTCTTGCAGCATTACTCAGAATGGAAAGTCTAACACTGTATAATATCTGATTTTAACTTTATTGGTTAAATAAAGTTAAATGAAGCAAACGGAAACAAGTGATTTTACTGGGTTTGAACTCTTGCTACAAAGGAGGAAATGCCACTAAAATGTGCTTTGTTTGCATTAAACCAGTATCCTGAAACTCAGAAGAGCGGCAGCTATAAATATGTATTAACTTTAATACAGGATATCCTGCTTCCACTGTGCTTCTCTTTCCTTCTTTTTCTTCCTTGATTTACAAGTGATGTAAATAAACACTGACATATGGCGCATGAAATGAAAAAGGAAAAAACACTATGTGATTCCTAATATCACACACATGCACCAAGAGAAACACTAAACAGGAAGGATATGCATATAGAACTGACTTTTAAATCAATCCCCAATTAAATCACCTAGTAAGGGCTCAGAAGAAGTAATGCACAGGCCATACACTGGTGATATTCCCAGTTACTGGAGATCTTCTCACCACCGTATTGTACATCATTAGCTTTAGCACAGTTCTTCAGGAGTTACAATAATATGAAAGAGACTGAAATCACACACTGGTTTTCTTGGTAATAGGGCTTCCAAGGGCTATGTAACTCCATATTTAGGGCCACTTACTAATGCCATAGGAATGCAAGAATGGTGTCAAAAGGCATTGGTGTAAACGAGTGGCAGCTTTTATGAGTCAAACCTAGAAGAAAAGTAAACAGCGCTGCACAAATTTGTACCCACTGATATGTTCTTAAATAATCAGTGCATACATAATCAGAGTTCAAAGCTTCAAGATATGTGTTCAGAAAAGGAAGTTATATGTATTTGTTTGCACATATGTGACATAGAGTAGTTGAATATACGTGACATTCCTGAGTCAAAACGATGGTGTGCAAATATTGTGGGCATAACCTAACTGTTCAAATATTTACACTTGGTCAGTGAGATAACTTGGATATTCAGCTTTAATTATGAAAACTATCCCAGAATCTGCTCTAAATCAAGTGGTAAAATAAAATAACTTCTAGTACTGTCCTGTAACTGTTGAAAAAAGTTATTGATACTAGCCATTTACCTGAACGCCCAGTGGAAATAATGGCTATTTCTTTCTTTTTAATTATGTACTTGTGGGGAAAATGCATCTAAAACAATCGTAAGGCGAATATATGCTTGTTCCACCTCTGAGGTCACATTTATGAATCAGGTATTTTTGCATTCAATAATGACATTAACCCAAAGAAAGTTATTTTGAATTACATAACAATACTAGTGATCCTTGATATTTTTGGTATGGGTCAAATCAGTAATTTCTTAGATAAGCTTTGAGCTGAATTGAAGTGAGGCAAAAGATCTTTGGTTGCAAAGAGTCAGGAGGCTCCAAAATGTTATTGACTGTGGCTGGCAGGAAAATGAAGCACACAGCAGCAGTGCAGTAGCTTCTGGGAAGAGACTGTGGCTGGACATGTGAACAGGCGTGTTTAAAAAATACCACTACCATGCTCTCTTCTAGAGACAGATCTTTCGGCTGTTGCGTCCTCTTTGCCCACTTGCAGTTTTCTCATCTTAGCTTTTTTCTATGAATGAAGCAAGTGGGACACACATGAGAAGCTTCACAAAAACCAACCCAGAGTTGTCTCCAAGTGAGGATGGACAGCTTTTGGCGATAAATTAGAAGGCTGTTCAGGCCAAGTCGGAGGCAAGGGGAACAACCTCTTAGCAGCAGAAGCCAAGAACCAGTCTTGAAAGCCACGCTGCATCTCGCCAAATGCTCACTCATCCCACGAGAGTTATGCTGCTGCTGCCTCGCTTGCAACAGCAGCTTTCTAGCTATGTCTAGATTTCACAATATTTTGTCCATCAGCTCAGATGTGAGTCACCAGGCGTTGTTCTCCCTCAAGCAGAGCAAAACCAAACAATCAGCCGAGATAACAACAAAGTGGCGTTATCCTTACCCCAACAAAAAGACATGGGTCTATCATGCCGCAGCAAAGCCCATCATAAAATGGTAAAAAAAGCAGTTTATTTGTAGTCAGCTTGCCTGTTGGGCTGCCTGGGATGTTGCAATAATCCAACACAACTGTATTAGCAAAAATCATCATGCTGCAGGGTTTATAACCAGGTAAATGAAAGCAAAATCTGGGCACAATTCACCAAATACCATCCATCCATCCATCCATCCATCCATTTATCTTCTATTTGTTGGTTCATACAAGATTAAATTTGTCACATCAGCAGATAATTTTTCCTCTTTGTCTCTCACCAGCAGACAAGTATCCTGAGGCTTGGGGCAGGAAATCTTATCCCAGAACTACCATTTTTGGACGTTCAGATAAAGCTAAAGAATCCTAACTGCACTCACAGTAATAATGATCAACCATTATTCCAATAACTAACTCAAAATGATTGATGGATCATGCTAACTGACAGCCATCCTAGAAAAGCTATTCTTTGTATGTCATTTTCTCCCCAGAGAAGTAAGAAATAGCTGGAGAACAAGTGTCTATTAATTTCAAAAAGAAAGAGAGAGAGGGGAAAAAGAGAGATTACAGGCCAAATTTGCCCGGACATCTCTGAAGATACTCACACAATTAATGGACCCAGCCTGGGCCAGCTATCCCAGAGTTGGAACCCAACAGGGACAGATAGTCCCAGAATACCTGGATATTCTGTGGGTTTTGTCAGACTCTGGTGCCCAGATAGACAGGGAATAAGCAGTAAAGGAAAGGGAATCACTAAGGCTCTTATCTAAAGACAGCCAGGGAATGCAATAAGCTGTCTTTCTTTTTTAAGTGTAGCTTCTTTTCCACCGTTTATTCTTCAAAGCCTCGGGGTAAGTTTCTAAAACGAAATCCACGACCCTGCCCTTGTCAGTGAGAGAGGGTTTAGTAAGTAATAGTAAGTACCAGAAAGAGTAGTAAAAGTAAAGTGCTGTAAATCTAGATATCTCTCCAGAACTTATCTCTTGGTAAACTTTTTTTGCAACTATATTTGAAATTAACTCACATGGCAGGATTTTAACCTCTTTTTTTGTTTGTTTGAAAAAAAGAGTTCCCATTATACATCTCACTAGTCTACATTTAGTCTGTTGCAAACTATATCATCACAGAATCAGAAAGAAATAGGAACGTTAAACTGTGTTACTCAGGTCATTGTGCTGACAAGACAGCTTTGTAACAGCTACAGCATATTCAGCCTACGTGGAAGGAGAAGCTAGATGTAAGGGACCACCAGGCAGGACATATATCCTTGTTGTGTTGCACTGAGTGCTTAAAGGCTTTACATCCTCTGTGGATGGAAGGGAAGCAACTCAGAGCTAGGCTTGGCTCCTATGGAAAGGATGGCAGCATTGCAGTGGTATAGGGTTGCAGTAATACAGGGGTCCAGGCTTTCCCTTCCTTAGTTTCAATCCAGTACATCGGGACAGACTCTGAAATAACGCATCCTCCTCATGGATGGATACCTCCTGTGCAGAAGGGGGAACCCAGCCCTCACTACCCAGTGAGACGATGACACACATCAGCAACAGCTATTGACTGAGGCCAAACTGACCGTACGGGTTGAAACTACCACTGGGGAAAAACACCCTGCAATACTACTGTAGAAGCTTTTAAGTGTAAGTGCTAACTGACAGTACTGTGCATGCTGGCTACTAACACCTTGAGTAGAGCCCAGTCTCTTACCTGACTCCTTCATTGAGGTTGTAAAGTTCATGGTCCGGGAGACCCTTACGCTGGAACACTGCTATTACTCCATTGTGGATACTGAAAGAGGACAGTAGGAGTCATTAGCACCGGATCACAGTTTAGAAGGCTCTCACTTCCACAATAAGCCTAACATCTCTGCCTAGACACTGCAGGACCTTTCTAAAAGTGATAGATGACTGCAGGTACCCCATCCCAGATGCCTTAAAGGGAATTATGCTCTAGAAAATAGATGACGTCTTTGAAAATCAGTTCTTTTTGATTTGTTCCAACTTGGTAACTTCAACAGTTGCACACCTCAGAAAACTGGGGCTTATATATTGTAGGTACTTTAAGTATAACTTTTAATAGATTCACATATTAAGTATATTTGAAGTATTTTAAAGTGTATTTTTCTCTGTGGCTCACCACAAAGAAAATTAACAGCTTCACTATGAGATCAGTGATGATATTCCCAGCATTGCTGGCATACATTTGTCTGAGCTACGGTTACTTGATTTCTTTATCAACAAATCAGCATTTATCCAGGCTGATCACTGTGCCTGAAGTTTAACCCACAAATATATCATCCCTTTACTAGAATGGAATCTAAAGAATGGTTAGTTCCTTAAAAAAAAAAAAAAATTAAAAGAAAACTGTCTAATTACGAATTTTAAGTCAATTTAACCAATCTCTCATTCATTGTCAAAAATGAAACCACAGAAAAGGGGCAATTGCTTAAAAAGACTGTTTCCTATCACCACTTACTCACTTCTCAAAGATTTACGCTCTTGCTCCAGCTAAAGGAAAACCAAGGCCACACTGAAAGAACAACAGGTCTAGAGTTTCTAAGGCGGACAGCGAGAGAGGCAGAGATGCACTAGGCCATAGGCAAAGGCCAACTATCTATCCTACGAAAATGCTCCTTTTTCACTTTCAATGCCATTTGTAACTGTTCTGCAAGCAGGTGTTGCTTAGAGGTGGCGACTTTCTGCTGCAATCAGACACAACCAAAGACAGGATTGAGACCACAACATTCCCTAGCTCAATAGAAAGTTACACCCCCAATGCTGTCCCTCCCTGGCCTGTATGGCCATCAGCCCTATAAATTCCAGGACACTGAATGGCAAAAACCTGTCAGGTACTGCAGGAACTTGGTGATCCACATGCTTAGCAGGGATGCTTACCAGTCCCATGAACTTGACAAGACCGCACCTCAAAGGGTTACTGAAATGAGTATGTGGTTCAAAATGAAGCTCTGAAATGCTCCTGAAATACACCTCACACAATTAGTGTGATGACACATCAACCTAAATCACTGAGCTTACGTCTGAGGACAAAGGTAAAGAAATGCTAGTGAAAGGTGAGACCAAACCTGTTCCAGCATTAGTAGAAGGGAGCTGAAGTCTCCTTCCCATTCCCCAACCCAGTGACAACTTTTATAGCCTCACAGCTTTGACTTCAAAAGAAAAGGACTCATGTGGCCCCTCATCAGCTCATCCTCACTACTCCACTCTTGGAACCGCTTGGCAACTTCTACCACATTTAGCTATGGAGTGGAAGTCCTGAAAACCTTAAGGTCTTTTAGGTTTCAGCTGGGGTAGAAGGAGCATCTTTTAATGACCAAGAACATACTGCAGGGTGAGCTCAGCCTTTATTCGACATGCGCACAGATGCTTTAGCTTCCCGATGCTAACACACACAAAAGCAGCCTTTATCAGCTCCACTGCTCGTACTACTGCCACTTGGTTTCTAATATGACTGCTTTTCCTGAAATGACTATTCCCACCGCTGACAATGACAATGACTGCAAGTTATGTCATTTCTGAATCACCTCAGTTACCCCACACGTAAAATAAAGATGATGACAGCGATCTCTAAGGGTTTTTTAAAAATATATTTATGAAAATAATAAGAGAAGCAATGCGGATGATTACCAATAACAGTATTACGTGCCATCATTGTCACTGGTTTTTTTCTTCTTCATTCACAATCCTACTGACCACAAAGGGAAAATGCAGACTTTGGCATGTGGCTCTTCCTATTCAATGTTGCACCCGAGAAGGGGAAATGACATCTTAAGATGTACTAGAAAAAACACAGGGCAGAAGTCTTCCTGCTCTGCACCATCTCTCTGGGTGTCTCATTCTGTATGCCAACTCCCAGCCTGTACTCAGCAGGAACAAGGACAGTAACAACAAGCCTCAGAGATACTCAGGAGGTGTATTTAGGGGCCACCAACTTGAATCTCACCTCTAGAACATCTACTGAAAAGATCTTCCAAGAACGAGAAGCTACAGCATTCACATCCTTCCTGGGAATCTGATTTTACCAGTCAGGCTGCAATACCATTTTTCAGAGCTTTGCAGCTGACCTCCACCTGCTCATACTGCGCCGGAGTCTGGTGCAATGGAGCAGCAACTGGCTTTGGAGGTCTGGAAAGCAAAACCAGCACCAGATTTGCCCATCCTGGAGGTACCAGGATTTGGGGTTGCCCTGTCTTGAGAAGAAGAGCTAAAAGTGATATCTGTTCATAAGGTCTTCAGAGGGAGGAAGCCTGATTCCAACTAGTGGACAAACTTGGTGGGCTCAGGACCAGATCCAGCCACATGCAGCTGCTCCCACCACAAGGGGATGTCATTGCAGGCACTATTCCAGGCAGCAGTGGAGTGCAGGTGGGGACCTCAGGCATCCCACATTAAACCTTCCAGGGTCCACAGAAGGACAACATCCTTCAATACTTGCTGGGAGCAGAGGAATGGGCTGGAAGGTAAATGTGATGTGATTCGCTGAGAGATTTGAAATGCAGGCACACAACACTGAACAGCAAAGAGACGCACTGTTAGAAAAGCTCAACCACATTCATCCGTGGAAAAAGGCAATTAAAAGTGGCAAGCGAAGGATATGACCTGCTGTGGAGAAATGCACCAGATCAAAATAGGAACCATTATCCTCATCTCTCTTTTGCTCCTTTGATAATGTTTCCAAGGTGTTAAGCACTACCCCCACCACAGTGGTCCCTCTATTTCTCCCCTCCACCCACATGCACAGACATACGCTCATGATCTAATCCAGCTTATTTTGGCTGCCTTAAACAGACACACTCAATTTACAATTATTTGAAAATTGGCAGCTAAATGTCTCTGGTATACAGTGAAGCGACTTCGGTATTTTAATATTATGAGTAATATGTGAAGTACGATTAATGTAGTGAATAAAACAAGCAGTCTTTACACGCTCTTCTGATTCGGAAATGAACTTTGCAATGTTCCCTGCCAGCCTTCTGCAGAGAAGAATGACTAAGTATTTCTCGTAGATGCCAACATGCTCTCTCTCCTCCTCTCTGGAACTGCTTTCTAAACGAGGGGGAGGTTTTCTCTTTCCAGCTTAACAGGTCCATTATTAATCCTCAAAGAAATAAGAGAGAGCAAGCTTTTTAAGAACTAAGAGGGACAGGTTGTGAGCATTTAAGTTATTGCCCGTGTAGTAGAACTGCACCTACATAAAACATCCTAGTGCTGACCTTTTAATCTGCCTGGGATCTCCCTTGTACAGAGGGACAACTGCTTTGTCTGGAGACTGTCTTGTCTTGGCCCCACTACACTGACCAGCAGCATTTCCTTCCCACCACGGGCAGCAGCGCTTGCAGGCTGCAGGCATGCAGTCCCAGCAGGGCCATGGAGATCTGGCCCTGCACACTTGCTCAGGAGCTGAAGGAGCTCCAGAGGAGCTGGAATAACCGGGATGCTATTGGGGGCATAGTCTGGTGTCAGGATAATTAAAAGCTCACTTAAATCTTCTTACTTACTTTAAGCTAATGAAAAAAAACCCCCAAACCCAACCCTTGCTTAAATCAAAGTAACACTACAGTTTCTATAAAGAACAATTGTTTAAAAGGGTTTAGTCAGAATGGTACAACCTTTTGGTGTAAAGAAAAACTGAGCTGCTGCTTACACACAGAAGTCCTGCAAGATGCTTGAGGTGGGTGGATCACCTTTGCTTGTGCCTGCGACCAGCCTCCACTGAGGCTTAAGTCAATAATGTATGTAATTAAACTTATATTTTAATAGTTAACCTGAATTGGAAATGCTTTGTAAACTCCCTTCTCTAACTCTTTTACAACATGAAAGTTAATAATGGGTGTACTCATGCCCTGATATTACTCTGAACACCTTCCCTGTAGTTGCCGTGTGTGTAAATGTGTGCTCAAGGTGCACAAGAACAAAGCAGTGCAGAGGAGACAAAAAAGAGCCCAAAAGAGATTAAAAAAAAAAAAGTCAGCTCCCTAATTACCCATGCTCAGTACGGATTAAGGTCTCAGTCTTCAATTAAGACTAGAGCCCACACTGTATGTCCAGGGTCATAGAAGCTTCTGGTTTGCTGTATGTGTACAGACACACATTTTCCATAGAAGCACAGATGAAACCTCCTATTCCTGCTTAAGGAAATGAGCAATTTCTAACGCTCCCCCGTCAGTATCTTCTCCTGGAAGAAGGGGGACCTGGAAGCTCTGTGCACCTCTGAAACAAGCTACAGCCACTCACACACTGCAAGAAAAGGCAGATCTCCGAGTTACAGCATTATGACATTTCTTGAAAGCACAACGCCAATTCATTAGCCAGCTCCTCAACTGGTGTGAATCAGGGTAAACTGCTCTGGCAGTATCATTTAGCCTGAATCCAAGCACTAAGATACATTGTGCAGACACCTTTCCACAAAAACATATGCTATGGGTCGCTCTTGGTTTGAACACTACAGCTAGAAGATGACATTTTGAGAGACCAGCAGCAGGGCAGAAAGAAGCCTAGAAAGAGGTTTCCCATGGGTCAGTGGTGGGGTGGCAGGGAAGAGAGGCACAGCTAGAGCAGGCTGGCTGTAGGAGGGGAAATCAGAATTGAAAAACTGCCAAGACCGGGTTTTTTGGGGTGGTTTGCCTTTAGAATGAAGACAAAATGTCAGGTGGCTCCAGCGATGTATAGTACTTTTCTATTCCACAGTGGCCACAGATTGCCAGAAGAAAAGTACCTACAACCAAGAAGGCACTCACAGCAACAAAAGTCAACCCAGCAGGCTAAGGAACTTCACCTCTTCAGACAGACTACTCATTCCAGACTTGCCCGATCTTCCAGAGGAGGTGCTGGTTCCAGGACTCACTATTCAGCTGCTGGAAACACAGGGAATGGCAGCTCTAGCACACACAGCGCAGACCATCCCCACTGTTTGCTTCGGCATAAAGGGATCTGGAAGGTGTAAATCCCCAGAACACCAAGTTGAATGCTCACTGACGGCACTCCCAACCAGCCTAACAGCCTGAGTGCCAAGATGGGGAGGGTGGGGTTTATCATTCTGATTTTTGCATAATAGGAAGCCACTGCCTATGTGATCCGATACCACCAAAGCACACACTTCCCTTGAGTTGCTAGTTGTACCCCCAGACACCACTGCCTTTGGTGGGTGGGAGGCTGGCTCCCCCCAGCACTGAAATACCACCCACCTCTGTTCTTTCACCGATGTTTTTAAGAAACCAAGAAGGAAAACCTATTACCATTAAAACATTGGTTTCTGCCAGGTCAGAATCAGTTTGTCCACCGAGCTGAGGAACAACAGCAAAGTTGGGCTCGCAAGTCTCTGAATCCTGACGTCCTGTTTGCTTTGACCATGGCCATGGCCCTCCCAGCTTGGCGTTTCCTGGCACAGCAGGTGGAGCGACCCACGTTTTCATTTGTGCACAGCACACAGGTTCTCTAAAGCAGTCATTACCTCACATGCAAACAGCATGGGTGAACATAGCACGGCATTTTTTATTTAGTGTTTGCAAACTCTCCCCTTCCCAGAGCTCTAGGTGAAGTCCATGAGGAAAAACAATGCTGTGGGAATAATCACACCCTGCAAGTACCGGGTAGTTAAAGACAACATTTTCATTTTCAAAAGGGACTAAATGGCTGCAGGCTCATTTCCTCTGGACAGTTATGGGAATAGCTAATTAACAATAATTGGCCTGATATACTTGCATCAAAACCTCCTTGAAGACACCCTTGCTCCAGACAACAACCTAATTTTTCTGAATTATCTTAATCCAATTGGGAAGAGCCCATTTTCAACAGCTTCAGTCCAGCTGCCACTCCACAGGCCTTCCATGAGGTCTTGACCCTTTCAAAAAAAGCTTGCAGCTGCCAGTTCACGTACGTTTCTGAAATTTCTACCCAAGGTAAAGCAGTCTGCAAAGAGGGATAGGCTGCAATTACGCACCAGATCATACAAACAAAAATAAGCTGGTCTGCAAAACACCATCTTCAAAGAGTTTGACAGGCATTAGTTCACAAACTTCAGCAACTATAAACAACACTCTTACATACGAAGAAGTTGAGACAGACAGGTGAAGGGACTTCCCTGAGGTGTTACCAAGAGTTAATATCTCTGGGGAGTGTAGGACTATGGAGGTTTTGGCTTCAAATTATACCTGCATTCAAGCAAGTATAAATATGTCTGGAGGGCTACGGGGAACAGCAATTCTCCACCACCACCACCACCACTTTCTATTACTGTAGTCAAGGCTGGCATGTGTTCCATGCCGCAGTGGTGGCTTGACCAAAGGGGAAGTCCCCTTCGCCCCCCCGTCTCTCCTTCCCACCCTGCAACTCTGCCCCGCATGCACACACATGGCCAAAAGAAGGTTCTGATTACAGGGTCATGAAAAAGCAGCTGATCCTCAAGGCAGTGGAAATATTTTAAAATATTTCTAAATAAATACTAAATATTGGAAGAAAGAGAACTTCCAAGTAGATGTAGTAGATAAATATGCTGGTCTGGAATGTTTCCTCCATTAGAAAAGCCTCATCGTGATCTGAAAAAACATTCATTTTTAATTAGAAGATGACATATGGTTCCCATGACTGTAAAAATGAATTTACAGCAAGTTATTGTGCTTGTTACAACTCTGTAAAAATTAGCCCAAACCGTAAAACTCCTTCTGATTCTGTATGTCTCCGTGGATTTACTGCTGATCTCACTAATGTCACAGGCATCTCATCTGTGTTTTCTTCACCTTTTCTTTGTTATCTCCTACTCTTCCACATTTCCGTGAATTTTCCCCATTTTCTTACAAAGGGGATCTAAGTGCATTTGACTAGAGGCTTTCCCACAGCACAATTCAGTCAGTATCAGCTCCTGATTAGGCAGTCTGTGCTAGCTCAGTCAGAATGAAAACCTCACCATGGATTTTATTTGCCCAGAGAGGCCCACACACCCCCCCACNCAGTCCAATTGATTTAGTCAGCATTCAGCCCTCATTTTTTGCCTGAAGCAGAAAAGGGGCCGGGGCGGGGGGGGAGAAAAGGAATTGAAGACAATGCTAGTGAAAAAATCTAAGCTATTTTAATCCGATGCAAATTCTGTGAGCTGTAACGAAACTGTATTGTTCCACTATGTTGCTGTTGGTTGCTAGTTAACGTGCACTGCCGGTGTGTTGCTGTACAGATCTTTTGGGGTTCATGGGAAAGCAAGCTCGGAAAAAGCCGTGATATAAAGCCTAATTTGCATAGCAGCAGACAGCAGCTTGGCACCGATTTCCCTTTGATCTAATAGCGCTGAGAAGTTTAACAGCATTTTAGTTTGGGGGTGCAGGAAAGTTACCTGGGAGGAAGAGACCCTCCTTGCTAGCAGTGAGTCCTACACGTGATTAAGCTCCTCCAATTTGCCCTCCCTCTGTGTCAGAAAGCAGCATGCATCCTCTGGTATAAACACTCTGAGGGCTGCGAGCGGTCTGAGCAGAGCGGAGGGGACATCGCTGGGCAGCCAGACCCCAGCTACACACGCGCCACGTCTTCCTCAGAACAAGCCCACAGTGGCAGAGCTACTACCTTGCAGAAGACCCCACCAGCAAACCTCCGACGTGGCAGTGTTTCAGCACGGTCCCCGGCAGGGCTGAGGCAGCACCCTCGCTCTATCTCAAAGGGTTGACTTTCAGCGCAGGGTCGGCATCATCAGTCTTGTGTGGGGCAGGGCCTGCCGTGGGGTTGTGCTTCACCTCTCCCCACATCAGTTTTGATGAACTTGGTTCAAGGCCTCTTTCAAAAGCAGATATCCACATGCCACACCCGGGCACAGCTGCTAACATTAGGCAAGAAACCAGCAGACATTTAAATATAGAACAGCTAGGCTTGGTGAGAGGAAAGAGCTCTGCTGGTGCATCTCGACTTCCTCGATCAGCAAACTCTTACGCTCGATATTGCACAGAATGAAACAGAACAGGCAATTCTTTCGTTTGGAAGAATAAATATTCCCATAAACCAAAGTATGGTATGCTAGCCCTCTGTTGGGGTGTTTTAATTTTGCAGAGGAAAATAAAAAAAACACCTTCCACAGCCCAAGATTTTCAAAACCCATCTGAGATTTCTGGTGAGTCAAAGGTTAAATGCCCAGTTTATGACAATGATGCTACAGTTACGTCCAGGAGAGCTGAGCACCAGCTCCCTCAAGACCAGACCCTGCCACGCATGCCAAGATGGGCACACACTGGTGATAGGCAGAAGCTACAGTGGATAACTTCTAAATACAACTAATCCAACATAATTTAAGCCCTGGCTTTGCTGACAATAAGCTCCAGTTCTACAGCCTGTAGAACATCTGAGTTTCTTTAAGCCAAGAGAGGCTACAAGTCGTTCTGCACCTGAAAGAAGAATTGCCCTCACCCTCTCTTCCACTCAGGAGAAAGCCTTGCACTACTAAATGAGAAATAAAGGGCCTTCGCTTTGCCCGTGCAGCGCAACTGGCTCATCATCTGCAGTACTTGCCGTAGCTGTAGGCTGCTGTTAGTGCAAGCAGGTGATGCCCACTTGACTTGCCACCGCAGGCAGCGCCAGCCTGCCACCACACAGCAGCAGCTCTGCCAGCGCTCCCAAGGCGTTTTGGAGGCACGTGCCACCAAATGGCAGGGACAGCCTGGCAATCCCTGCACAGGGAAAAGGCAGCCCGCGGCAGGAAAGGACGGTTAGGCCTGAGTTCACGCAAAGCAGCAACAGGATGACTCACGGACACCTATTCCGTGATGGGACAGTTGTCTAAGCCTTTGGATGGAACATGCAGAAGTCTAGCTTGCTGACAGGCAACCACTTCTGGCCAGAGCTATACATGTCCTGCCCAAATTAAAATAACAAACTCTTGCTCATCTCACTTAGGAAAACCCTCTGGATTAAGTATCAGTAGCCCCCAAGCCTGGAGCTCTCCCACTCCCAGCAAGCCCCCTGCTTGACCTGGTCCCCATTCGCATCCCCCTCCATGGCTCCCTTCCTGCAAGCAAGACCTGGAAACACTAATCCCTGCCAGCTAAAGCCGTCAGCACACCATCACAAAAAGGCTTTGGGGCCCGTATTCTGTCACCTTGGTTCACACCAAGGAGTATCTTACTCCCTGCTGCTTCCCATGAGACTAATGGCCAAGTGAAGCCCCAACTGGCATGGGCCAAGGTGGCCCCATCTAGCCTTTAATTACCACCACCAGCCAGGCCTCGGGGGCAACTCCGGGTCATATAAATGGCACGATATTTGAACAGAAACTCAGCCTCTTTTGCGACCAGTACAGTTTCGGTGCTTGGTGTGCTGCTGGCATCAGACAGCTAATTCTTAATGCAGGCATGAAACCACAAATCAAGTGGTGAGAGGCACAGAAGATGGGATATTTTATAATTCTTTGGTTTTGCTCAAAACTGAAAAACCTTTAACAAATGTGTCTATAGTTCACTGGCATTTTTCTTCCTATAGCTGTATGGCTGTACAATTATAAAACATTTTAAATGACACTTTCCAAGCTGTGACCCGGGAGATGACATTTCATTTTCAAAAAGGACATAAGAATATAATTCCTAATGACTTAAGAGACTTAGACTCATCTTTAAGAGTGTCACCAAAGCAGTCATTAAGATGCTTTCTGAATATCTGTGCTAAGTGACACATTCTCAACAAAATGTTTGTGTGCTTGTTGTTTTTTCTCCAGACAGTAATAAAACTCAGATGTATAAACACAATAGAAACAAAACAATCAGGGCTTATTTTGCCCTGTCCAAAGTGCACGTGCTTGCATGCGCACATACACACACAGACAGAGAAATTTTTATGTGAGTAAATTGAGTAGACTTTGTCATATCTGTATCAACAACCAGCAATATATATATTGTTACGCAGATAAAAAGAATGTATTTTAATAGTTGTCTATAGATAAATTTTTTTTTAACTAAAATAAACCAAATCAATCTTGAACAAGACTATCTAGATAGACACAAAGACGTATTTGTAGCCGGACCCTGTGAAATAAGTCAAGAGCAGCCTGAGCCATCTGCAGGAAAGGCTCTTTGCTATCATCCTTCAGGGAAAGGTTAACACCAACGGGAAAAAAAGCCGCTCCCGTCTTTTTACTTGAACGCAAACTCCAGTACGTGTAACGTGCTAACGCCGAAGCCTGACACACTGTAACCTTGCCGAGCTGGGAGAAAGGCGGCCGAGTCTGCAAGCCGACGGGGCGGCTACCCGCGCGCTAATCGCAGCCAGGGGAGTGGGGAGAGCCCGTGGGGGAGTCGGCGCATTGTGCCAGACCTTACCTGTTCCAGGTAGCGTTGGAGCAGGCCCGTCGCTGCTGGGTCCCCCGCTCATCCAAGGCTGCCTGCTCTCTCTTGCCCAGATCACTGAGGCTGGGCGAACTCATGAACTTCAACCTGCGAAGAGTCCTCATGGTCAAATGTGTGTTTGCGCGTGGCAGCTACAGATACACCATCCTGTTTACACACACACACACGCAGCTGGAGCAGCAGCAGCAGCGGCAGCAATGCGAGCAGTTCCCTCCGTTTGCTGTTCAAAAAAGAAACTTAAAAAAAAAAGAAGAGAGAACCAGTCTCTACGGAGCACACCTCTGCCAGCAAGAAAACAAACCTTTAATCAGATCAACTCTGACGTCATCAACTGTGGTTAATAATTTCACCAGTCCTTTCAAAAAAATAAGAGTCAAACTTCTGGCTGCTGCTGCAGCACTTTGAAGGGGCCCCTTGGAACCGCAGCTGCCCCAAGAGCGAGGGCTTCCCCTCCCCCTGTCCCCGGGCACCACGACCCGGGAATCTCGCTCTGTGCGGCGGCGTGCTCCACCTGTCGTGGGAACTGCTCAGCTCCTCCAGTGGCTTGCGGGGGTGGGGGGTGTCTGCTAGCGCTTCTCAACCTGTGCCTCTCTCGCTCTCTCGGCACTCATAAATGGAAATGAAACTGGAGGGCCACGGACAGAAAAAAAAAAAACAAAACCCAAACCCAAGCAACCAATACTGACGTACTGAGGCTTTATTGGAAAGTTTCATAACTGCCTGTGCCCTGCCACGTTACGACACTGCACACACACACTCTCGCTCCCTCGCTCATACATATACATACGCACACTCCCGTACGCACTCCCTCTCTCCCGTACGCACACGGCACAGCCCCATGCCTCGCCTGGGAGCCTGCTTCGGCTGAACGTGTCACACAAGCCACAAGACGGAAAGTATTTGCAAGCAACACAACTGCAGAACGAAAAGTGCTGGTTTGGGTTTTAGCATTTTGAGGAATTTTTGGTGGTGCATAGAAAAGCCAGACGCCTTGTCTTTCTCTGGTTGTTTTGTGTTTTTTTTAAATCGATATAACAGCTGCACAACTTGGGGCATAGTTAGTTTCTACAAAAGCCCCAGGTGTCTTATCTTCAAAGGAAAAATCTTTCTCTCTCTGACTGCAGCACTGGAGCTGAAGGATATGCTGCTACAAGACTCCAGCCCATTCTTAGCTCGCTGCCACTCACTCGTGGTTCTGCTTTAAATTCAGCAGTGCCTGGCTCATCTGCTGGGAAGTAACGTAACAAAACAGCAATTAGCTTTCTCAGAAAAGAAATCATTTGCAATCGACTGAGCCAGAGTGTAATAACTGCTCCGTCTGTGGCTACGGCATTGGTCTGCAAATAGTCTGGTAAAAGCCAGGAGGGCTCCTTGCAGAGTAACCTCCCACTCACTGGAAGGGGGATGCATTACAGACAAACTTATCCTGTCTTTTTTTCCCCACTTTCTACTTACTCTTTTCGTCTGAGATAACCTATTGTCTAAATTTGGGCTATAATTGGATTTGTTTGTGTCCAAATAATATTGCAAAGCTTACATTACAAGAGAACTGAATTTCTCACAGTGAGATCTGCCCTATGAGCATCATTTACTGACATATTTTAGTAAAAACTGATTGCTCTCACTACTCACCCAAACTCAGCTAAGCTTATTGCATATCAATATTTACTTCCAAAATTTATATTTGGTATTACCTCCGTGGGAAGCAATTGCAGAACTGCCTAGGGAAATAAATCCATTTTTACCTTGCACTAGTTTCAGTAGCAGTAGTTTTATCCAGCTGCTTGGATTAGCGTTATATTGATTGTCCTTCCCACACCAAAACCCTCAAGTATACAAATGAGCATCACAGTAGACAGCATATAACATTTCACTTTGTAAGGGTCCTGCAGCTCCCCATCTAACCTATGTACAAAGACATCGCTATCCCCGGTCTCTTCCAGATGTTTAAATCCTTCAAACAAACGAACAACAATCCACTATGTACACAGCAGCAAAAGGAAAACAAACACAACAATATATGGCTGTATTCTAAAGAATGAGATGGCTTCTACAGCATACAAATCAGTGACCAAAAATAGATACAGCAGAACACTGCTTTGTTCAAATCGGATGAAGGGCACTCCATTTCGGTGGATAATGCAGGCTGGGAGAGCAAGGGAGCACAACTCAGTCTGAGCTTCTGCTGAGGGCTCAGATAAACGTGCATCTGCCCTGTGAAGTGAAACAAGTAGTTAGATAAACCTATGGCAATATAATTCCATCTAATTTCATTTTCCACCTAGCTCAGTTGCTTTTCTGCTTCTCACTTGCTGTGAATTTGACAGGCCTTGCAAAATGTTATTATACCGGAGTAAACCTTTGGAATTTTTAACTCTTTGATCCCTGTGCAGCAGCGGAGACTTAATAAATTGTACCCCGATGATGCCAGTATGTCAGCAGCTACATAGGAATATTTCATCTGCTTTTTTTCTTAAAAACCACAACTTGCTCAATTGACTGAACCCAAGGAGCTGCTGTCGACCTTGCATATACCAGAAAACACTGACAAAAGCAGTACTTGGCTTCCTCATAAAACACTGAATCCCAAGAGAAGGAAAAAAAAAGACCGCTTTCCCTCTGTATGTTGAAATATCACACCTGTAGAAGTCAGACTATTTTTATGCCACCCCATCAATCTCAGTAACCAGTACTAGATTCAGAGTCGACACATGCACAAAGCACATGGGAGAAGCAGCACTCCAATCTCCTGAAACATTTCAGATCGAGGTAACAGAGGGCAGGCTTTCCCTGCGCTTCTTCCTATCATTCCACCTGATCAAATGGTGACTTATGAAAAAAATTAATCCTTTTCAACAAGGGTTACCTCCACCCATAATTACCAAGTGATACTTCCCATTTACATTGCGCTGTGCATCTACAGATATCCTTGACTTCACGGCATTCATTAATTCAACCCTGAGCAGCTCTTGGGTATGAAGGTAAAAGATACGATCCGTACTTCAGCATGAACAGTGAAGAAGAAAAAGGTGATATGACTTGCCCAGGCCACCCCGTGAGCAGGTGGCAGAGATGTCAAGAGAGCCCAGGACCTCTACCTCCCATTCCAGCATGCTACCGAGGGGATGCTGCAGGGACTGGGGAGCCGGGGACTCCTTGGGCCTGGGCGGCTGGGGGGCGATGCAGAAGACAGAGCTCCTCACCAGGGCTTGCGGTGCAGCTGCTCCTTTGTAGCCACTTGTGAAGGGAGTTGTCGCAATACAGCACTGCTTCAAGATTGAGAGGCTAAGCAGCAGAGATTGCTCGCTACTGGTCATGGAGAGGGATAAGAGCACTGACCGGACTAATTGGGAGGGAGGGGAGGACAGGGGATTGGTGGGGGCCCTCCCGTAGGCTCAATAACTAGCACTACAAGCTTCTTAAATAGAACAACTGCACTCAGCACATTTACACAGCCAAGACTGTAAAGTACTGTTGTGTTAATTCATTTAATCCCAGCATGCCGTACACAGTGGTAATACCACTATTTCACTCACATGAAACCTGCAGCTCAAAGGTTAAGTGATTTAATCAAAGCCACACACCCACCTCAGTGTGGAAGGCACAGCCAGCCCTCGCTCCTGCTCCTTCCCTTCCCCTCCAACATCTCTCCTCATAAAAACAGGCCTGTCTCTACTAGAAACTGTTCTTTCATCTGTGGGGCCCACATCCTGCGGGTGACTGCATGGCAAGTCCCGGAGCTGCCACGGTGCCGGAGACGTAGGGGAATTCTGCTCACCTGGACTTGCTTGCTATCTTGAGGCCTAAAACAACATACAGGTACAAGAATATAGGCTAAGAGCCCAAGAGGTTTTATGCTGTTATTACAAGATAACGTTAGCATACAGATCCAGGACCTCGTAGCAACAGGGTTTTTAAAATAGTCACCAGGGGTAACTCTATAGTTACCTCCTGGTATGCCTGTAATGCCTGCAAGGTTTCCTCTGGGAGCAGTGGCTTAAAAAAATCCAGGCAGACCTACCCAATCATACACTTGGTTTCAAATGAATGAGATCTGCTAAAAAAAAAAAAAAAAGGAAAGAAAAAGGAAAAAACCCTAAACCCCTACATTTTATGTACGCAATGCTATGTTAATTTTTACAGTACAATCATATTGCCTTTTTACAAGTTTCTTTTTGACTGTGATGAGAGGGGAAAGGAAGCAAAAAGTAGCATTGATGAATGGGAACTTAAAAAAAAATCACAATATATGAAATTCATAAGCTGCCGATGCTGTGACTGCTACAGGTCAACATATCTTCGGCTGCACCGTTCTGCTACTGCAATGACAGGTTAACACTGCAGCAATATTGGTGTCAGTGGGAGGATTTGCTATGTCAGCTTTATTCACCAGAGCTTTGCCTTGTAAAAAACAATTCAACAAATAGAAACTTTAATTAAATAAAGAAAAATTGCTTATCACCCCTCCCCTTTTGGATAGGAGAGCAGAAATCTCCATGGTCATGCTGAATGGTGTACGCTCCGTAAATGAATAATGAAGAGGTAAAATGCGTCTATGGCAGAAAGGAGTTAAAAACCTCCCTAGACCAATGCACTTTAGTTTTCATAAACCACACCACAAAACTTAGGGCATGCCTCAACAGATGCCAAAGCTCAGGAATTAGTCTCCTGAAAAATCACACTTCTTAAAGGCACAGCACATCCTGCTGCTCCAGCAGAGGAGGGGCAAGGCAGGAGGGAAGGAGTAGATGCGAGTATTGGGAAAAAAAATAAAAGGAGCAGAGGGGGAAATGAAGTTGCAAACCTTATGACTCATCAATTCCTTTGCTACTATATCCACATAAAGCTCCTTTATCATCAGAAAACAAAGAATAAAGAGAATAAAGAAAGTATGAAACCAAACAGACACTATTTACACCCTTCCCCCTCCATCCCACTGACTCTCGGCAACCTCTGGAGATAAAGGCACTCTCAAGGACAGTTTCTGCCTGTCCTTTATTGAGGCTGGCCACAGGACAGCCTTCATTTTGCCAGTCCTTTGCTGCGTTTCTGCTCTTGCTGCAGCCAAGCTCTCATTTATAGGAGGGTACCTGGGCTTACTGGGTCATCCCCCCAACTTCTGAAACACCTCCTGTGTACTCCTGTGCTTCTGCATCCTGTGACCAAGAGCGCCCACTGTTGCCTCCCTTTAGACAGAGCTGTGCTTTCTGCTCCTTCAGCTGCACGTTAGACTCGCACATGGGGTTTCTTTGTCTTCTATGCTGTGAAAAAGAAGAAATGCTCAAGATTGAGTATCAAAACCTCCTTCCTAAGCAAGCAGAAGTTGACCCCTAAGAAGAGTCCTTTGACTACCACTAGAAAGGGATGCTCTGACCCCCTTGCCACTTCTGCACTGACACCTGCAAGTGCAGCCCATCCTACAAAGCTTCAGACCCGACCAGCAGGCAGCCGCGGCTGCTGCAGTTCCACTGCCTGCCCTGGAGATACACTGGCTTGCACCAAGCAAGGACACTTGTAATCACTGCAGGCTGCGGAGGATCAGGGCCAGTTTCCCAGATCTTCCCTTCCCAGTTTTGCTCGGTGTGAGGCAGAGCAGAGCGAATGTGCCTGGGAGACTTTCTCAGCAGAAAGAGAGACCTGCATCTGAGCAAAGGGCCATCTGGACAGCAGCAACCATCCATGCCTAGTTTCTTTCCACAGTTTTCTGATGGACGACATTTCTTAGCTATTCACTCTTTGAGCCTCCCAGTTGCCCCACCTTGCTCCCTTTCTGCTTCTCCATCACTCTTTGCTCTTGTGCTCCCTCTTCCTTCTTTATCTTTCTTGGTTAGCTAATTCTTCCTCAAGAAAAGTTTTTAAAAATAAAGGAAAGGAAAAGGAAAAAGGAGACCAAAAGGCTGGTACTAACACAGTGTTTGCAAACCACTCTTTGGCAGGCTGTAAGGGAATCAAGACTTCGTCTTCCCTGGTTGGACTGTGAGCTCTTCTTTACCCTTTTCACTCAGTGTTAGTACTCTAGCTAGCAAAACAGGGCCCTGAGCTCAGAATAAGTCCCCAGTCACAAGCCTAATCTAACACAGGTCAAGGATCTAGCAATACTTGTAAGGAAAGCTTTGCTCAAAGCATGAAATGCATGAAAACCCGTCCCCTTTGCCAGCAGCAGTTTTTGGTTTACAGAGCATAACAATATAAGCAGTTCTTCAAATACAGTAGATGGGAGATAAATCTTTTATCCTTGTCCTTCAGGACATGGGAATTAGGAGAGAACTAGGATAGGAACAGGCCTGTTACACCCCCATCCAAAATATCAGGCTTACCATCAAATGGCAATTCCCCAAGCTCACAGTATCATTCCTCATTATCTCTTTATAGGTCTCTGGGAATTATAGAGAGCACAATGACCTGAACGAGCACGATGGTTATATTGGAGAAGGCAAAATCAAAGCTCTGGATCTGTGCTCAGGACCTGTGGTATTACCAACTTGTCTACTCGCATCACCGCCAGGGAAGGAGGTGGGTTTCTGAGCATCAGACACGCCCGTTCCAGGTTTCACTGTTGCCCACACACCAAATTCACAACTAGCATACTCTCCAAGGCAAGCCCACAACTTTGCTGTTAAATGGAAGTCAAACCTATAACTGATTTAGAAAGTAAGGTCTCATGAGTGCTGATCAATAAGCAAATCAAATGTTTAAAACACTGTGCTCTTATTACAAGATCATGATAGTGGAAAATTAATCTTACAAAGTAACTGAGCTCATAACACTTGTGATTATTTTTCCTTCCTGAGCTCTATGTGAATTCTTTCCGAAATTGCCTATCTTGCATAATTTTAATTGGATCCCAGAACACCATGACCTTGATGCAGCAGCTACAGTATCTCACTGCTGTCTTCTACAGTTATATATGGTACAGTGCCTTCCAAATCTGTGAACCCTGGGAGATCACAATTGTGTGCTGCGCAGTGCTATTTTTCTTACATCCAAACATTTCTGATTCGAGGTCTTCCAAGAAGGCTCTGTTTGCCTTGGAAGGTCACCAAGATAAAGAACTCACTTCGGTAACTAGCTGAGTATCTAATAAACTGTATTGGTGGCCAGCTGTTAGTTACGAGTGATATTCCAGCTTTACTCTCAAAGCCAGGATATCGCTTATGTGACATTCTCTGTCCATAAGAATGTGAGCATGGCTGGAAACATGAACCATGCCTTGAGATTACTGCCACCTCCTGTGCATAAGTCAAGGAGGTCACTTCAAGTACCGAGCAATGCAAGAGACAGCACTGCAAATTTAGGGGATCTTTGACTCCGGTGGTACCACACCACTGTTACTCAAATGGAACTATAGCTCTCTGGAATAAATCTTGTGGTCCTGTAAAAGTCACAAAAGCCTGGCCTTTGATACAAATGGACTCTTTCAGAAAATTTATCGTTCTCCCTTGGCATCACAAGGATATTTTTCTGAACAGAAAAATCACCAGGGAGATATAATCCAAAGTTGCAACATTTAGCTGTGTAGTTGGACTCTGTAGGGTTCAGTATAGTAGGGGTTCATTAGGAACTTAAAAGTGGGGATCTTTTGCCATCTTTTCATAAACACATCCTAAGACAGTCCCTGCAGACTGTGATACCAGGCAGCGGAAACAGCAAGGGTAAAAAAGGCCTACATCATACAAATTATTTTACACTTGTACATTTAAATCTTCATTTTACCAGGTCAGCAGGTCCACCACTACGCCCTCTCAGTATGCATCACGTCAATGTTTTCTCAGGATGCTCTGGGAAATAACTTATCTCAAAGGGCAGAGCGCTGGAATTTTTTAGACTCCATGACAAGCTTTGGAAAAACTCCTTTCACTCTCACTCCACCTCATTAGCCAACGTCAATCTTCAATCAGACATCAACATGAAGTCACCGTTTGAGTTATCACCTGGAAGGAATGCCTCACTATTGAGAGCGTAAGGCAAATTCCACTACATTTCCCTCCAGAAGTTTGTGTGTCTTCGGCAGCTTTTTGGTATCTTTCCTGTCTCTTTTTCCTGATAGAGTCCTGCTGCTCCAGCTTTCTTGTTCACCAGGCTTCCTTCAGTCATTGCAAATAATCTGCTCTCCAAATGCAGGCTATATTAACTTTTTATTGCAAAATAATTCAAGTTCTCTGAATGTACGTAAAACTAAAATTCCCTTTCTTTTTTCCCCCTCTCAGAAAACTGCTGGGATCACAAATGTTTTAGGCTTCATCTGGAGGCGTCAGCCCTCCAGGGTCTTTCAGGCTTGCTGCTCTAGAGCCGGCAGTTTGAAAGCCCACACAGACTGAGCTCTCCCACTCCGAAGCAGAAAGGTTGAAGGACTTCTCTCAAGCAAGGCTCCCAGATGCTGGACCACAGCGATCTTGGTACTGAAAGCCCCGGGTCACGTTTCCAGGATGCACAGCTCCTTCATACAGAAAGCTGTAGGCCATGTAGTCCCCGGATTGCAGCCAGCGCTTGGTCGAATCGCTTCTTGCAGACCACACTCGATTTGGGGAACGACATTGGAAAAAATGAATTGAAAGCCTCTCATGAGCGGGAAAGCCTGCACTGTGGTCAGTTCCACACTCAAATCTGTCTCCAGTCCTTTAGGACACTTTGGTGTTTATAAACAGGTTGGTACCAAACTTCACCAACTTGACATTTTCACGGTGAGACATGGCGGTCCCCGAGGGGAGGACGGGCAAAGCCCAGCCTCACAGAGAAACTGCAGCCTTTGCTCGCCCTGACTCTTAAAAACTGACAAACCCATTTGTGTCAGCCTGCTGCTTTTTTTTGTAATCCCAAGCCCACCTGAGCCACGTGCCAGGTTTCAGCCTGATGAGAGCCGAAGGGACGAAGACCTGAGGTGACGAGGACGCCAGGGAGGGCGGCCAGGCCTGTGTCTCCCCTTCAGCCACTCGGGTGCCGCTGCCGCGTGCCCTCACCCACTGGGCTCACGGGGAGGACGCCCTGAAAACAGCCATATAAAACACAAAAAAGGACCAGTAAAAAAGGCACCATAACATCTGTGAAGGCGTGCTCCCAGGCATGCTGCTCTTCACTCGATTTTAAACTTTTTGATAGAGCCCCTCACGACTCTTTAAGGCCTCCTTCAGGCGGGATTCTGCCCTCTCGACCTGAGGAGATGCTACCAAGGAAGTGGCTTCGTTATCGGTCGCCCAAGGCGATGGATGGCCGTGGTGGGCCCAGCTCCGCTCCTTCCCCATACCGGGTCCAGGCGGGGAGCGCCGGCCGCCACCGAGCCCCCTGCTGGGCCTGGCCCCCGGGGAGGCAAGACAAAATGGCAGCCAGGGCGGCCCGACAGGACCCCACCACTGAAACATTTGTAAATCCACTACTGTTCTATCACGTCTGGACTTTTTTTTTTTTTTTTAACAAAAGCAGTCAGTCTTTTGGTTTTCCAGATGGCATGAAAGCGGCAGCAGCAGCAGGGCAAAGACAACAGGCAGGGTCCGGTGCCTTGCTCCCTTTAACACTCCCCAGGAGCCGTGGCATGTCACCCCCTTTTAGAGGGGGACAAAAATCTGAGGTCAGGTCCTGAGGTGTCCCTGCTCTCCTTCTTGGTGGGAGAGGCTCCCCACAGAACACTCGCGTGTCCCAGGCAAGCAAACACACCCTCCTTGCCTCACACTTTTTCCTCGTTTCCCCATCCCTTGCGCCACAGCCACCGCAAGCCGTGGCGGTGAGGCGGGTCAGAGCAGCAAGGCCTGCCCCGGCTTCAAACCAGCCAGGCCAGCCGGGTGACGTCCAAAGCCCAAAGTTAAAAAATTTATCAGGAAGTTTCAGTTAGGGCATGGTTGAGACATCACAGAAGGGACCTAAAACTTGAACAGGATGCAAAATGAAACAGTGTGTCTTCGGTGTTCTTTTGCCCTTGATGACTTAGACTTAAGATCGCAAAAAAATATTACTTCTGCACCAAAGTCCAGCCGAGAGCGTGCCCTGAACTAACCTTGGGGTAACTGTAATGCTAAAATACACACCTCTTTGTGAATAATGAGTGTGCTAATCAGGTAACCTCCCTAAATGTTTTAAAGCTGAGCTTGGATGCATATGTATAGTTAGGAGCAGTGAACAAATCATTATTGACCAACCATCTGTATTTTATCATTATAAATATTGGGGGGTTTGAAATGTGAGGTGTGCTGGCTGTTGTTAAATGCCCGGCACCTGATTCTGCAGAACTGAAATAAAACCAAACATCCCAACTTAGTGTGGGAACTGGCTCTCGCACAGCGGAGGGAAGAACCCCTATTTAGGGACAACATGGGCATGTCCGGGCAGCCACAGGGTCCCTCCAACCCCACTGCAGGCACAGATCCGAGAAGCGGCTGTAGCACTGCGAGTCTTACAGTTTTGCTGTTCACCTCCTTTTCACCAGGACACATATCCATAAAGCTTTAGTCCCTGCTGTGATATTTTGGTGCTTGCAAATTGTAGGGCACCAGACAAAAGACAGAGGGAAGCAACCCTTTTTTTTGTCTTCCTTCCCCCCTAAGACTCAGAAAGGTCAGATTTGGAATTAATTTTGTTCTGTGTAATGTTTTGGCTTGGTTTGTGTTTATTCCAAGTGAGTTCACCCATTTCTACTGCAGAAATAAAAGGTCATGAAACAAGTGAATTCTCTCTCTCCTAAAAGGGGTGAATACCCTTCTAGGGAGCGAATCACCAATGAAGTGTAACGCAAGAAAAGAAAATGCAAAAATATATTCTGTGGGACCGTAATCACAGCTGGGTGCAATTATAAAATGCACAAGGGCACTTTGGATGCCATTTGCTTGCATCCATTATTAAGTCCACTGTTTAAATTGACCAATGAACACAGGGAAAAAAGTAAAACAAAATTCTTACTTTTTGCTAAAAGAAAAAAAAAGGGCCAAAAAAAGGTACAGCATCTTCCTTTCTGCAATATTTGGCTATGCAGCAGCAGGAGCCAGCACAAAGATTTGTACAGACTGGGAGAAGGCAGGAGGACAGGGAAAGGAGTTGAATCTCTTTATACACAAAAATAAAACAATCCTAGCCCTCAGCTAATATGTCGCATGTCGAAAAGAAGATATATGCGTGTATATATGTGCGTGTCATTATGTTATTAGTCATCTGTTTTAGAGATTGAGACCAATAGAAATTTTTGGATCCAGATTTGAACACTCTGAGGAAGGAGAGTATCCAGAACTGAACTTTTGACTCAGACTGGCATGAAGATAAATGGCTTTTTGAATCCAGGTTTTCGGTTCATTGACTCCATTTGTGTTTCCTTGGTTTGTTTAGTACAAGAATTTAGCATGTCAGATGAAATGTAAACACATCTAAACTTACTCTGCTGGAATAAACCAGAATTTTTTACTGTTCATTTACTGTAGTGCATTGCTTCCTACCTATGCTTTCAACAGAAAATCTTCTTGGTTCAAATATTTTGAAGCATTTTTTTTTTAAAGGCAAAAGGCTTTCCAACTCTATTGTTGGTACCTAATAGTGTTTAAAAAAAAAAAAAAGCACAGGAGCCTTAATTTTTAAAGACTGAATCCTTAATACTGTGTAACAACTTTTCCCCATAAAAGGGCCAAAACCAAAGGCATCCAAAATTATTAGATACTTAGTTAAGTCCTAGTTAAGAGGTTTAATGAAAACGCAATCAGGACCCACTTGCATGTATCTACATACTTTTGTTATTACTTTATCAAGAAATGCTATCTAGTCTGCAACATCAGGTGACGAAACAGTCTCATTTTAGCTCAAAAGCAGAACAGAAGTTCTAAAGAAATAAAAAGTAATCACTTTTCAAGCCCACATAATGATTTTTGTGTGCCTGATGCAGGATTTTTAAGGCCTTATTTTGGAAATTCTCATTATTTAACTTCTGGAAGATTATTCAAACCTCAGTGAGGTGACCTGTCCTCCTTTGCTCAGCTCTATGAAAGTTGTTTGGGTTGCATTCGTGTGGAGTTGGGGAAAAAAGAGGAATGAAAGATACTATTTTCATCTTCCTTTACTTGTAAGAAAATTAAGTGTAATAAATGAAAGACTTCAGCTGTTATAGTGTTGATAGTTATTTTACATAAAGTTAGATAGACAGATCAATAGATAGAATATATGTGCTTTTATCTACACTTCACTACTGTCTGTATTTTACTGAGACGGTGAATAACAAACAGGAAGAAAACTTTGAAGTAATTCCTTCCTTTTGATTAAATTCTCCATAATTGTTGTGAAGAGAGAGGAGACCCTTGTGACCGCAGCGACAGCAGCGTAGTGACCTGGGAGGTCAGAACTGGAAGGTACATAAAGTTCAGTTGCTCTAGCTTGGACTTTCCATTTTTTAAGCTCATTCAGCATTAATTACTAGGAAATGAGGTAATGGCCATCAGGAGTGGGATATGTAGGTCTCACAAACAGAGATGTACAGGAAAATCCAGACCTCATTCCATGGTTGCTGGAGGAAACAGGGCACATCCAGGGTACACTTCATCGCATCCTATAAAGGGTATTTAAATCTGGTCAGGAAAGTCATGCTGGGGGACGTGCCTGTTCTCTCCACCAACTATAAAGAGAACATAATGTGAGTAGTTCAGATATGGATATGGTATTCCAAGATGTAAATACCTAAAATTAGATGAGTGTCACCCCTAGTCTCTTACTGCCTGGTTGATCGTGACAGAAGTGTAAATAATCTGGCATCCAACTAATGAATGTTCCATTTCCTCAAGTACACGCTGTGGCCCTAGATGAAGAGACCTTTGGGAGATGCCTTTGGCTTACAAGCTCAGTTAGTATTTCAAGTAGGGAGACATTAAATTCGGAGTATTTCTAGGCGAGTCTGCTGCTGACCAAAGGCATTGCGGGACTGAGAGAAAAGGGCAAAGTTTGCAGCCTGTGTGGGACAGCCTCAACAGAAAGGTAAATGGGACTTGCTGCTTAAGAGCATCTTCTGTCTAGGGAATCAGATGAAATTTTAGGGAAGAGCTGAGCTGAGAGTAATGCTCACACCAGCAGTGGACAAGGAGAATTGAAGAATAAATAAAGATACTGTCAGGTTCTCCTCTTTGTATTGGAGGAGGAGAAAGAAAAGGAGCAAACAAAGAGTTACAGTTTTGCCAGAAATATCTCGTAATACTAATTATGAAGAGACTGAGTGCTTATCAGCTGTGACATAGTAAACACTGCTCACCTCCTTCATTATCTCAGCACTCTCCTACTGACTTCTGTCTCAGTGCGAGCACAGCAAGTACATTACTTTGCGTTTCTGAATATGTCCCTGCCCTGTCAAGGCTTCTGTATGTTCTGGATTTGAAACCTGTGACAATTCCATGGAATAATATGGGACTCTGCACACCCAGAAAGTAAAGCCTATGTATAACTGTTTGCAAAGGCCATGGCCTGCAGTTATAAACTAACAGGGGCCTGAAACCTTCCATACATGTTTTTCTATGGTCCCTGTTGCAGTAGGACCAGGCTCCTAAGACCTTTAAATTATATCATACCACAACAAAAAGCAAATAATAAATGTAACTGTGAAAATATGCACACTGTTGGAATATAGAATTTGAATACAATGCCACGCTTAAAACCGTGAGCATCACTTAAAGTCTATCATATTGCCAGCAAGTGAGAAGTTACAGCTTTTGCAATGAAATAAAACCCCAGTGCTGGGTTTTGGCAGACAGGCAGGCAGTGTTGGGGTTTTTTTCCATAAGGCACTGGTATTTCTACTCAGCAAACACTCTGTCAGGGTGGTGGTAAGTTGCTCAATGCATAATGTCCAATAATACCTCCTTGTGTGGTGGGAACTCTGACCTGACTGTCCATCACAGTAAGTTTACAGATTACATAGTCATCTATAAACAGTTTACAGTGGGATAGCTTGCAAATGCTCTGCTAGAAACAGAAGGCATGCATATGTCTCTCTGTTTACTCTGCAGGGCAGTTACTTACAATACCAAGAACAAAAAGTTTAACAACAAACAAAACATAGATGGGAGTGTTCCCGGTGAACTTTTCAAAATACTTCAGTGAAGCATCAGAACAGCTTTTAGTTCTGCTGGCAATGGCTGGATTTTCTTAGCAGCCATGTTTGGAGTTGCTGCTGACAGAACTCATGTTTGGTGACGGATTAGTAGGTAGGCTGCTAACTCAGTTAACAGCAGACGTGAGTATTCATTTTAGAGAAGGTTGTAAAGTTCAGGAGCAGAAAATTTCTGGGTATGCTCGAAATAATGCAGGCAAGGGTAGCAGGGATTTCCTGACTGAGTTGTACCCAGATTCTTGCCTCAACTTTTCCAGAGGAATAGTTTATAAGGAGAAAAGTGATGCCCATACCCATACTCTTCATGACCTGGAACTATCAAGTGCCCATTGTACAATATCCCTTTCTGCTACTGACACCACTAACTCACTTCTCGGGGAATCCGGAGAGGCAGTAGCTAACAACACCACAGAAATCCCTAGGGGAAAAAAGTGCAGTGCAAGTGAAAATTATTTCTCTCCCTTTTAAACATCTGTGCCCAGATTTAAGACCAAGCTAAGTTCTGCTGTAGGTCACAGTGGATTACAGTGCATGGCTCCGGTGGGAGCTGCAGATTACAGGGGACCATTTACTGCAGCCTGAGATCAGACCAATTAACCACCGTAGCAAAACCCAGCTACCACTGCAATAAAGCAGCACGGAATAGGCATTCCCATCATTTACCGCTTGATACAAATTGGGAAGAAAGCATGCATTACCACCATGTAAATCAAACCAGAAATTTTCAAGAGCAAACGTTTTAGAAAAGACCTCTTTCCTTAAAAAAAACAGGAAAAAAAAAGTTGAAGCCATGGCAGAGCTTAGATTCTGCAGCTCAGTGATAAAGTAAATAAATCTTTAAGAGAAAATAAGCCTCTTAATACGTTCAGAAAGAAAATTCTTTTGGAGAAGGAAACAGGCAATTGTTTTCTGAGAAAATTTCTAAGTTGCTTTGAAAAAATAAGAGCTACTACATGCAATGATAATGTTAAAAGAAAAACAGAACAACATCAAAGACAGATTAAGCACATTTACTTTCCTTTCACATAAATGCACGCACACACCCCCATACACACTCTCCCTTAATGACTAGAGTTTACTCAAAGTGATTTCCAGAAATCTGCAAAATTTACTCCATCCTAAAAACCTTGAATTCTCAAATGCGGACCCAATTCCAGCAATGAATATTAAGGGACTCCGGAAGGCTGCGCCAAGCACCTCTGCAGAAATAGCTGCCGCTGTGTAAGATATTACTACCCCTCAGCGGTTCGGTGCCGCTTCTTGCCACACCCACGTATACATCAATCATATATAATCATATATAGGTCATTTGAGAATTCCTCATACGCTTCAGTGCACAGTCAGCCGGGGCAGCTTAATCTGTTTCTGCAGCGGTTGTCTGGCTATGAACTTGGTGAACAGTGTCTGAACCCTCTCATTTGGCTGGAGGTCACCGTGGTGGGTGACACCCCAGCTTCTGCATCACCCACTCTGGCTCTCTGCTTCAGGGCTTTCCCCACCCGCCCCCCAAGGACATAAAGTTATTTCAAGGCTCCTCTCAGAGAACAGAAATTCAAGCAATTTTCTATATTGCTTGCTCACAACCCTGATTCAGCTGTAAATAGATTCACAGCTGAAAGTTCAAGCATACCATTTTTTAAGCTGCGCTAAAGCTAGAGGGATGTAGACTGACATGAGCTGATGTTAAAAAATCCCAAAGTACTGCATTGCTCAGTTCATTGTTCAGATATTTTTCTATGGCAGAAAATAAAGTGGGATCTGTGGGAAATCTTGGAAGAGAGATGTTAACCCTAGTCAATCCAAGAGAATAAGCTCTCCAGGTATGTGAAATTGGAAATATTTTCCAGTTGCAAATAACGCTGCAGAAACACGTGCTTACCTGCTCAAAGGAGAAGAAAACAGGACTGAATAGCAAATAGGGAAGACTGCAGCAGGTTTCCAGGAGTCACATGAAAATTCTTGACAGGTGATACAATTTGCTTGGAACAAAGTCAGCCTCTTGCAAAAAAAAGGCAGCTCTGCAACAAAAGATGCACAAAAAGTCGTATTGCACATATTGCTATTCTAGGAACTGTTTCTCAAGAGTACACTAATGAGCTCATAACACACGCAGAAACGAAACAAGTGCTGTTCCCTTTCATCACTGATAAAAATAAACACCACTTCTTGCCTCTTTTCCCTTTCCCGTTTTGTTTTCTTTGGGGGGAGCCACTCATTGACACCAACACCAAGAGCTACACCCGTCACTTAAGAGGATGAAAGAGTTTCCATGAGCACACACAGCGCAACCAGCACTAAAGCAACCAGCACTAAAGACATGATAGAAAATGGTTTCAACAGGCTGGATGATCTGCGGTGATGACCTTTGGAGAGCTGCTGTCCTATAAGGCCCAGAAAAGTCTTAAATGCATTATTTAGAAATATTGGAAATTCTTTAGGGCTTCAAATGACGGTCGTAACATCACTGCCTGTCCTGGGCTGGTCTTGAAGTGCCTCTCTGAGATGACTATTAACACAGTAAACACCACCAGAGTGGATATCCTTGGTGCAGCAGAGAATTTACAACTATGTGACTGACAATACATACCTCTTCATAATTTAAAGATTGAAAAAAAAAATAACAACACTGGTCAATAAATATAAAGCACTACTATGAAAAAATATATATACACATGCACAAACATAGACACACCACTGGTATTCACACACATCCGCATCCACATTCTGAGCACGGTTCTTCATGGGTTGCACTTTGCACAGTCATCGGTACCAGCTCTAACACACTGTTAAATCTAAGTAGGAATACATAGATCTCCTTTTTGACTCAGTTCATCCTGGGTTCAAACCGCTCTTGCTTTTGTTTTGTGGCACTTGTGGCTATTTTGCAAGGACATAAATAACTGTATGTGTTTAAAAAATACATATTTTAAGGTTAATCTTTCCTGCATTTGAGAGAACAAAATAATCCACTTATACTCCCACCTTTTGTCTGCTCTGTGGCTGTGAGCTTCATTCCTTTACCACTTATTTTAGTCAAAACCAGAGGTGTTGGTTTAAATAACAGCGCCGTGCAAAGTCGGTGCATTTTGACTGCAACGCTTTAAGGAGCGTGCACACAAGCAGCTCAGCACCCAGCCGCCAGAAGGGGAGAAACTATCGGCAGCTTGTAGGCTACACAGCCATGAACCGATATTTTGATTACCTGGAGGCAAGGCAACCTTTTCAGCGACACGCGTGCATCTGGGAGATGACACATGGACAAATTGGAAGTGAGGCATGTGTAGCAAAACCACAAGATATGAGCGTAGTACACCAGATAGGAACGTGCTAGATCAACAAAAACTGCCGTGGACACAGCTAGACGTTATATTATTAAACACAAAACTGCTCTAAGCAAAGCAAGCTGTTATCAGAGTGGACCTTTCTTGATATAGCTGGGTTTATGTTAGGAGCATCTGCCAAAACTGCTAGACTGGACAGGACACTGAGGTGCTTTAAAAGCTATGACCAACTGATCTCAGCTGGAAGTGGATACTATCAAAGTCTGTATCTAAAATAACAGCTCTTGTCATGAATTTTGGCTTTTTCCCCCTCACTGCTTAAAAGGCAAACTGAAGAAGATTCTTGATCTTCTATTTTAAAGTAGATGAGAAATCCCACAAATTTTAGCCAGAGATTATGGACTGAAAGTGTAATAATAGCTATCTGGTTCTCAAAAGATTAGATGCTTATGAGTATGAAAACAGTGTTTCGCTTGGGGATCCTGCTTTGACATTTCCATGCTAGCAGATTAAAAAAAAATTTTAAAAAATCATTCATTTTGCCTATAACCTGTGATAATTTGATTAGCTGGGATAATAAACCAACATCACAGTGATGTTCTTCAGGATTTGAGGGGGTTATTTCAGAATAAAACTCCATTGCCTTTTTTTAAAAAAATCAACCTAACTTTGATGATCAAAGCTCAGCTATTCCATCAATGCATGCATGAAGTATAAATGACTATTTTTTTTTAAACTTGTGAATTACCTTTATCTTGCTTTCATCTAATATCCTGTGTACTTTATTTATAGGTTCAGAGGAAAGGAAAAAAGAGAATGTCTGGAAAAAACCCAACCCACGATGCTGTTGTACAGACATTCCAGGAGACTGTAACTAAGCATATTCCTCACACCAGCTGAGCAATCAGTATGTTATTTTGTCAGGTAAAGCAAATCAAGGAATCATATAGGCTTTTGTTATCAAGTATTGATACTACACCTTAAACCAGGCAGAATTTCAGAACTGCTTTATAGTTTTCTCAGGCACATACTAGTTACCCATCCCTCGCTATAGTGAAAGCAGCAATACAAGTCTCTGAGGGGAATCACAGTGAAGGACCAAAATACTTTTGCAGGTATAGCTGTCACCCTGTGGCTTTAGAGACATCCTGACCAGGGTGGAAAGAAACACAGCTCCAGAGGTTTCTGGACCCCAAAGCTGACACAAATCCAGATTCAGCTCAGACTGCTCTGAACCACAGGGCAGCATAATTTTCAGGTATATTCCGTGCGTGTGAGGCAGAAGACGAAGAGGTGTAGCATGACTGGTGAGGCCGCTTGAAAAACCATCTATTTTGGAATTTGCTCAAATCTAAACCGCTACTTCTGGCAGAGAGGCTAGTTGTCCAAATACTAGTGAGTCTTCAAAAATACAGGCAAAACACAGGATCATGCATCACAAGTGGATTATAACTAACACATTAATATAACTGCCCTTCTCTTCTAAGTGACTGTATTTTAACTTATTTGCAAGTGTGGGTAAAATTAATTTTTCATGCAGCACGACTGTGCTCAGCAAAGGGACTGCCAGCTCCTCCTCAGGACCAACAACAAGAGCTGCTGTACATCAGAATTTCAGCGGAGCTGACACAGTTGCCCACTTACACCTACGGCTCAGCCAGCTACGGCCAGAGAAATCAGTCACACAGGCTCTAATTTCGGGTATTACTGCATAGGTCTTTCAACTCAGCCGTGAGTGGCCAGCAAATAAGCTCTATCATTTCAGCGACTGCAGTCTTCAAAGGCGCAAGCCAAGAATCAACGCACTGGCTGGAAATGGTGATTGCAATTAAACTGCAATCAGCCTGTCAGGCTGACGTGATCAAAGGCGTGTTGTGTGAGAACCCACAGCCGCACTCTTACAGACCTTCTTCTATTGGGAGATTTTAATTTGGGGCTGCAGTGACCAGGAAGAATATCGATGGCTGGAAATTGCAAAGGCTTGCTCACTACCTTCAGGTTTCACAAGCTCGGCTCAATCAACCAGAAGCGTGGAAAACAGTGCATGGGAAGAATGAATTGAAAAGACTTTGATATAAAATGTACCATCTGTACTCTTGGCTTTATTCCTCCAGTGATATGCATGTAGATTTTCCTTTGGGCTAGTTAAGTCTTATTTCAGTTTATGAAGCAAGTGGCCTTTTGTACTTTTGGCTTTCCGCTCCCCAGCCATCTAACAAGTCAGACTAACAACTGGTCTCAACAAGCAAGACCACAGGGTGCAGCCTATGTTATTGCTGGCACCCCAAGCACCTCAATTTGCTCTTCTTTCAGACTTGTGAAATATTTGCAGGTCTAAATACTTTTTTCTCTCATTTTTGTGAGAGATAAAAAGATGGTAGCATGTCATCTAGGCTTTACTTCCATGATCTTTCTCCTTAAAAAAAATATATTTCACTTTAATGGAATTAAAACTCATACTATAAATTCAGATTATAACTAAAGGATGAATTCTGATGAATTCTGGCTACAGAAAAAGATAGGAAAGCCCCTGTTGACTTTCCCTGGGGCAACATTGTACCTCTGACAAATAATATGATTGGTTTTATTGCTGACTTCTCATAGCTGATTTTTTTTGCTGACAGCCTGTTTCTGTTGCATGTATTGCCGAGTTTCTTTTCTGCTGCAACAGTAACACTTAATCTGCTTTTTTATTTCTGAGGACATCAACTTATGAAGACAGATACCTAAAGGCAATAATTTCTCCTGAAAATCCTTGGTGTTACTCTTACAAGTAGGATGAAAAAGTCATAGAAAGGTCTGCATTAAAATGTGTCAAATTCTACTCCACTGAGACAAAGAAAAAGCTAGAACGTACCAAAAACAAAAATGAAATTTTAAGGGGCTCACTACAGGACCAACCAAGTCTAAAAAGCACCAAAAGATTTCCCCTCTTATCTCACATTATGACTTTCTCCACTCTCAAAACTCCTACTTAAAACTTCACTCCATACTCAAAACTCCAATAATTCGTATTTAAAACCTCTCTCATTCTTCGTTTCCCAGGGACCGAATCTTAAAGACAAGGACTAACTGATGGCACGGACAAGTGGTGCATTGATTACGGCGAGTGTGCTTGCACAGACGTAGGTGGTGACACTCCAGGTCATAGCGAGGGCCTTGTGAACTGGATTTCGCAGCACCCCAGGTTTAATTCTTATTCAGCTAAGTGAAAACGCCTCACAAGCAAAGCGTGCAAATGCAACTGCACACTGCCAGCATTTTCACGCTGCAAGCAAGCTGTGAATTTAATCGTGGAGGTAGAACAGTGACACATTTTTCAAGGGATTACTGCTGCTTAACACCACAGACAAAAAACCCCAAACCTTTAAATCTTTCTGCACTGCCCTGGCTCTGCTTTAATGAAAATTATAGAAAAACATTCAACAGTTTCAGCAAAAGACTGGAAAATCCTATTCATAACAGGCACCATTTTAACCTAAATTCATATTTGACATGTTAGTGCCTTGGTTTCACAGGCTGCCCATTTAGTGGTCTCGCACAAAAATCGACACCCCCCAGCAATTTCAATAAAACGTTAAAGCTTCAGGTTACTCAGGGAGAGGAGTTCTTGGATGGGTGAACGCAGCAGAACTGAACACTGAAAGTTCCCTTTGAACTTTCCACAGGCTTTTTCAGGACGCAACATGAAGGTCTTTCCTTTGCTTCCATTAAAGCAGTCAAACACGATAAATTTTGAAGCGGCATTGAAGGTTTTTACTGCGAAATGATGCAGTGAGTGTAAACGAGGGCATTTTGGAAGAATTTCACTTGAGCACCCCCCAGGTCTCCTTTGCTGGCTCAATCACATTCAACAATCTCACGGTCAGGGACTGTCAGTTGCTTTACCCGTATATTTGAAAATTGAGCAAATCCAGGTGGGATTTTTTGCCCAGCAGCCCAGCACTATCTATGCAGCAACATTTCTACAAAAAAAAACAAAAAAAGAGGCATTTCTCTTCAGCTGCCTTTGCTTTAGACTAAAATGCCAACATGTCTTACTGGCCTCCTTCCTCATTCCCAGGAACTGTGGGAGGTGGAAAACCGAAAAAGGAAGCATTTGTCTTCCTATTCATAAGCAATTCTTGCACCGTGGGGGGGTCCTGCCCACAGGCATCCTCAGCCCGGCCCCTCTCCGAGCCCAGTGCTCAATCTCTCTCTGCAGAGGTACCAGACCACATTAAAGGCAGCTGCTTCTGAAGCCTACGTGAAAAACATCCACCGTGAACAGTAGCTTCCTATTACCAACAGCAGCAACCCTCTATGGAGAGATTAAGAGACTGAAGGATCCTGGGCAACTGAGTCTCATAACCAGCTTAGAGAAGGAAATCACACCCTTCTCAGCCGATCCGCTGCTCCTGGCACAGCCAGCGATAAGCAAGCTTCGGAAGAAGCAACGGGAGAGGGAGAGAGAGGCATCTGGCAGCAGAGCGGAGCCAAAAAGCAACTTCCAATGCAGCAAGAATTTAAAGCCTACATGGAAAAAAGGAATGATGAGGTCATGACCCACAACCCCCTCGACAACTTTATCTGTCTCTTTTCACAAATCTGTAGACTTTGCTGGACGTGCTCTAAAGACCACTGACATGAATGTGGACATCTCTACTCAAACCACCGAGCTTCTGGCTCAGCACCTTTCAGGCACACACTAGAGCAAAAGCCACACGTACTTCTCTATTTTTAGAGTAGAGCTGGGGTTACTGATAGAAAGAGTAGGGATAACCAAGCCTAACGATGCCAGCATTGGCACCAGGTTACAGCCATATACAGGGCCTGCAGTGGACTTTTACAAGAGCTGCTCCCAAGGCCCTGGCTGCAGAAGAAAATTTTGGTCGGGTGGCAGGTATTGGGCAAAAGGAATGTCAAACATCGTAATTCGCAGTTTCCAGGGTCACTATGACTGCAGCAAGGAGGGGGAAAAAAAAAAAGAAAAGTCCTATCCTTACCCAGGTAGTATTCTATAGTCATGCACCCTCAAAGCAGAAGTAACTGCCACTTGCATTTAATAATGGTAGGGGAAAGGAAAAAAAAAAATGGGAAAAAAGAGTAAGTAGGCAGTTCATTCTAACGTCATTATAGATGTTTTCCAAGTCTGGAAAAAGAAATTTAAGAAATGATGACACTACCACATCTGCCCCTTCCCCTGCCTTACCAAAGCAAAGCTGGCAGAGATGTGATACACTCTGTGTCTGCTTCTGTGCAGGACCCAGCGGCGTCAGCTCCGCTGCCACGGAAGGTGAGTTTCCGGTGAAGGTGCCAGATGCAATACTGACATACTTTCTGCTCTACCAGCCTTGCAGATTTTGAAGAAAGGTAGCAAATAGCTGGAGGCAGCCACTTCAGCGATTTCCTCTCATGTTTCTACTGCACTCTCAGCTGCAGCTTTTTGACTCCGCATGAGGCGGCAGTTGCTTAGTCAAAAGCTTCCCGAGAAAACCCAAGCAGCACAAAAATACAGCTCCACAGCCCGCATCTGCTGCCATTCTCAAAGCAGATACTGCTGCCTGAACCCCTTGAGAATAAATGGAGAAAAGGATATAAAACAAGCTTTCCACTCCTCTCTAGTGAAGATGATATGCCTGGGTAGCGGTGGGTAAACTGCTGCTGGGAGAAGACAGAGCAGGTCTCTAATCTCTCAGTTGTCAGAATTTGAGGAGATGTGAATGTTGGTCTTGGACTTAAACAGAAATTGGTAATTTCATAGCTCTATCGATCCTCCATCGCTGAAACCAGCCAGGGGCTAGATAAACTGCAGCCATGTCAGGACTCAGCGTGCTGGAGGCAGAACGTAGGGAAGGGTTTTGTGGGAAATAAACTGACTTCAAAAATGCAGAGGTAAATAGAATTACAATGCTTTTTTTTTTGTCACAAAAAGCACCTGCATTCAACTCAGATATTGCTTTGCACTCCTGTGATCAGTAATTTAAAGTCCTATGGTGTAAACATTAGGGAGCTTTAATGTCATCCCATCATCACATCTCTGAACAGTTATGAGAGACACATCAAGCTTCTAAATAATATTCAATTTTTCAGTAATGACTAAAGTGCAGAGCTATTCTTGGGGATTAACAACTGCCTGAACGGTCCTTCAGGCTCGGGAAGGGACACTTGCCAGCGGCTAATCTCTGGAAAATCTCTGATCATTAGTAATACCAGGAGAGGAAAAACAAAGTGTTGTGCTGGATTTTTTTATTGGGTACACAAGGTATTTTTCTATTGATGTGAACAGATATTGGATTGGGGCCCAGGTTGTTACGGACACACATACTCGCCACTTACCCCCTGAAGAGCCTCTGGGAGAGGAGAGGTGGACGCCACACACACCTTGCACAGAGAGAACCCCTCAGACACCTCTTCAGTGCCCGACTAAGATTTTAAGAAACATACCTAAAGCCATTCACAAACGCACACTACACCCTTGGTGTTTTTGTTTTGTTTCTAGTATTTGTTACCTTGAAGCCCACGTTTGCCACGTTTCCACAGCAATAAATGCAAAACACATCTTCCTTCACAAATAAAAGGAGGGCATCTTCCACATGGCCCTGGAGCTGGGACTGCCAGAAACTGCGCAGCCCCAGGTAGCAGATGGAGGCCCTGAGCTAATGAAGCATTTAAGCACATTCTTAACTAATTTTAAGCACAGAAGTAGTCCCGCTGTAGCTCTAACTGGCCATTCCCCTTTGCTTCTAGACAACCTTTTAATGTTCCAAAACTGATGGTGCTGCATTCAGGGGTGTGGGATTTGATGCAAAAACACCATGGTACTGAAACTATGTTTAGCTCCCAAATTCTGGGAAAATCTTCGGTGGAGAGAAAGGATAAAATGAGAGAGGAGAGGGAGAGGATACCTAAGGTTTTCCAGCAGCTAGAGGCTCTGCCTCCGGGTAGTTTATTCCAACCAGGCTATTTACTAGTATTAATCTTCAGTGGCTTGTGTTCCCAATGCAAGTCATTTGGCTGTCTGCGCTGGGCGGAGAAACAGCAACCTGTCAATGGCAGAGCAGCTGCGCCAGCCACAGAGGCCAGATGGCCAGGACGCAGCTCGATTCTTTCCTCCCTATCCTTCCCTCCTATAATTTTCCCTTCCTGCTCCCCACCCCCCCACACTCCCCACCCCCCCGATTCTTTCAGTGCAGGGAGGGAGAGCTACTTGGACCTCAACATGCTCGAAGAGCAAATTAAATTCGCCTTATAATTACTTCCCGAGCCTCCGTACTGGCAATCTGTCCTCACCCCAGACAGATGGCAACTGCTGCTGCACAGCCGGTCTGGCACCAGCAAAGCCAGCGGATGAACGGCAGGCAGGTGGGATGCTGTTTTGGCTCACCAGCTGCAAAGAAATCAAGGAAGAAAACTCAGGCTGTGGGCTGAGGAGAGCGTGATTTGGAAGCGTTCCTGCGGGATGGCTGGTGGTTTAATCATAGAAAAATCTAATACATACTTGTCCATTAAGACTTAGACCGTGCTAGCTGACACTGGGCATTTATCGGAGGACTGAAGGAGGCAGCAGATTCCTCACTGGTACTGGCTCTAGCTATCTTCTCACTGCAAGGAGCTCTTACCAGACCTCTTCTTTTGTATGTGTGTGTGTGTATATATACGCATTTTAAGTATTTCTATGTACGTATGTAAAGCCTAATACAATGGTTCTGCTAATAAGTTGCTTAAGTACAATCATGACCAATTAACTACAACAGCAGCAATATCACCAAGAGTCTCCCTTCAGTCATTCTACAGCCAGAATACGATGGCTATTCGTCAACAATCACGTCTCTGCTTTGTCCCCACCTGCCACTGTTGTAAGCGTACAAACATGAAAGCCTCAAGACCATCTTGAGGGCCAAACTGGTATCAGCTGCACTTAAAAGAAACATCCTTACTACAAAAAAGAAGGGGAAAAAAGGGACCTTGATTCATCAACAATAAGAAAAACCTAAAACTTCTTCCCCATTCTCCTCCACCTGGTAAAAGCAGCGAGTTATCCTGAACTACCCAACTTGTTCCTGATTTGGTTAAAGTTCTACACGACTTCAAACTTCTTAAAATGAGACCTTTCTCAGTCTGGGTGGTGGTATCTTCCTCTTCTCCATTTTAATTTGCCAGGTTCTCCAGAGAGATTTTGATTGTCGTGTCTTTGTTCCTACTGAAATTTCCATGACTGTTGAGATTTTTACATGTGAACGGATGGATGGGTTTCTTTCCAGCAAAGGAAGAGTTACTGCCTGCTGAGAGACCACAAGCAACCTGCTACCGGCACCGCGCTCCGTGAGCTTTGGGAACACATACCAAGACACATGGAACAAAAAACCCACTCACATATGAAAGCGAACTTTTTAAACACTATTTCCATAACCCTTTTGTAAGCAGAAAACAACCCTATGCGAGTAGGAGGAGTCATTTAAAACCTGAACAAAACTAGTTCTTCAATAAAAGACTATGTAGTTGGGAGGATTTTCAAGCTTCCATGAAAACAAAGAAAACACGGGAGATCCAGTATCACAGGTAGCTGAAGAGCAACATGATTTTGATTTCAGATCCAGCAGCACAACCCAACCAGAAGATCTTGCTACATGCGAAATCAAACTTTGGAATATCTTACGAAAACCCTGCATTCCAATAGCAAAAGTTAGGCAATAATCACAGAGAGGGAAGAATGTGGATATCAAGCCATATTGTGGAGCATACTGTGGAGCTTGTCAAATTTGTGCTGGTGGACAATACTGGCTGGTAATTTCTATGATGACTAATTAACCTGGAGTGTTGTTTGCCACTGTTCTGCATTATACAGTGGTACAATCATATGCGTAACACTTACAGTGAAGAGAGAAAAGAAAGGCTTTTTCCACTGCCATCGTATTAACACTGGAGCATCAGTTATTCCACTTATGAAAAAAAAATAGAAAAAAAATGCAAGAAAAACAAAAAGCAAATCAGAAGAGAGAACCTGAAGAGCGACGGCCAGCTTTGGTAGCGCTTACCTTCACTGGTTATGAAGGCACATACAACTGGGAGGAAGCACAAGCTGAGGCACATGGTGGGGTGGGTGACTCTGAACCTATCCTCAGCCAGCATCTCTAACCTTTACCAAACCTTATCGCTCGATCTCTGCTGAATTAGCGGTAAGAGATCACGGCTCCTCCACTCCTTCGCAGCAGGTCGGAGAACAACGCTGGAAAGTTGCCAAGGGTTCAGACACAAAGAGAAGGAAGGAGGGGAAACCCCCAAGAATCAAACCCCAAACCTGAAAGCTGCTCGAGAGACTGCACAAGCCTAAGCATCGTTTCTCAGACTTCTTATTCGGCGAAAACTCTCTCCGAGCTTCAAGGGCAACCACACCTCAATAAAAATTAACTACACGTCTGACTATATTTCCTCCAAGCTTTATCAAGCAGGGTCCATCTACAAAATAGCATGGAAGTGGTTTATTTAAGGCTTTTGAATTATTATTTGTTGGGCTATTTTCGCATTATTCTCAAGCTACGGAGCTTCAGTCATAGACTCACAGACCAAAATCTGAGGTAGGTGCTGTGGGAAAGCAGCACAAAAAAAGATAATTAGGCATAAGCAAAACCAGAAGCATATGTTCTCTCAGGATATGTTCTCAGCACAATCATTCATGGGTAACTAAAGAGTAGCTACAGCATTTCCACATAATCTCATAGCAGCAAGCCAGACGACTCAAAAAATTCCTCCCTGTTTCCCTTCATTTTCAAACTGTGAGGCAGAAAAAGGCTTTTACAAGACGCCACAACAGGCTGGCGGACCCCATTTGTTTCATGCAGTGTCGGTATCCGATTCAGAATACTGAAGACCTCACAGAGATGACTACAATGCAGCGGTCCCCAAGGAAAGATGGTCTGGGTTGTTGCTTCTCCATTCCCCACCCAGAGCCAACACAGCTTTTTATACTCCTCAGCGCTCTATTTAAAGGTAATTAAAAAATTACTTCCCTGCCTCGAAATTAATTCTGAAGCCTCAGAAGAAGTTGAAAGCCTACTATTAATATTATATGACTGCTATAAAATCCTGGGTTTTTTCCTTTGGTTTGTTTACTTTGTATACACACCAGGAATGCCTTGGTTTTGTTGAAAAATTTGTGGGATGATGTTTGGTAGCTCTCATCTGTTAATTAAAGGGCAGGAGAAGAAAAATTTCTGATTATGATAGTGATGCTCAAGTAAGTGAAAAAATACATGAATAAAAACGACTCTCAAAAGTGAAAACCAAAATCTAAGACAAGGGAATGCTCCCTTCCCCACAGCCCCCCCAAGTGCAGTTTCTTCAACGATGGAGGAAGCCTGCAGGCAGGCCTTCAAGACCTGAAATACTCTGCCGCCTTTCTAAGGTTGTGGGATTTGGCCAGAAGACTACAGGTTTTGCTAAATAAAGAAATGCAAGAGCCCCTTTTACCTTCCCTGACTTCCTATGGTCACAGAGACTTACAGGCTGCCCTAGATCTGACTTTCTATTATTAAAAAAAAACAAACCACAAAACCAAACAGAAATAAAGAAGGGCATAAGCCCATTTGGTTCCCTTTTGCAGTAATTTTAATGTCTTGAGAACTTGGGTCAGTCCCCCCTTATACCTATTTTTACCAAATTTTACTTCCACCTTGGGAAAAAGCTGAGAAAAAGGAGGCAGCTAGAGGCTGGAAGAGAACGCTGAATCGCCTGGAAAAAGAGATTAACACAGATGCCTTTGTGTTAACAGAAAACATACAATGCAACGCGACAGCGGAGAGCACTGCCAGGGAGCCATGAGAGCACAGCAAATAAGATGCTGCAGCAGTCAGCCAGCAAATGCACCAGAGATGGGGATTTGCGGTTCAGGAAAACGCTCTTCTCATTTCTATTTGAATATAAATGTCCTCTGCGGAACCAGAGGACTCTCCAGGCTTGGTATCCCCGAGAAGAGGAAGGTTCTTCCCCCAAGAAGGCACGAGCCACACCGACTCTTTAAAATAAACAGCTGGAATATCACCCTAAGGGCCAAATACAAAGGGGTTTTGGTGGCTGAACCAGAATTAGCCGAAATGAAGACCAGATTTCTGCTCTCTGGCAAGGGTGGTGGCTTGACTCGGTGAGTTTTTAAACGGCTTTCGCTTCAGGGTGACTTCACGTGGCCCAGGTTTTCCTGGAAGGGAGGAGGGAAAACTGGAACGTCATTTCCTTTCTGTCCTCGTTCCCTGCTCTCACTGTCCCTCATTACACAACCTTGCTGGGACAAGGCACAAGGTCACAGCTGCATCAAGCAGCGCTGTGCTGAACATCCATCTTCCACTTAAGTACCAGGGAGCTGCCCTGCCTCCCACTGTACCGAGGTACAGCCAGGCTGGCGAATTCGTACCCTCCCCTGAAGTTACTCCATGCATAGAGGCTGCAGTAAACATTTCCCTTCTATTTCTTCGAGTTTGCAATGTTTTCTCTTCCACTTAGTAGAATGACCTGGTATCCTAATTCACGTGGTCTTAATCTTTTCGGCTGTTGCACAGCTCCATTCAGTAAAATCAGCAACAGATAAACATAACCCCACAGAGTAATAGGTTTACTCCAGTAATTTACAGTTCTTAAATAGAAGAAACTGCAAAGTAATCAGAGGGGGTGGGGAAGAGGGAGGAATGAGAAATAGGACAGCACACAAGCCTTGGCTGTCAGCGCTGCAGGCATCAGCTACAGTGTGAGTTCATACCATTTGCACGGAAAAGCCCCAAGGAAAAGGGCACGTGGTGCTGCCTATAGATCGCATTCATACCTAAAAACTCCACGCAAAGTGAATCGATACCTGTAGCTGCTCTAAATGCACGGGCATTTCTCAGCTTACCCACACTTGTTCACATAAACCCCGCACTTAGATTTCTTACTCGAGTGCTCTCCCAGAATTCGCCCAACTCCGTAACACAACGGCATAAGCCCTGGCTCATCACACCCCACTCAGCAGCTACAAAGCAAGCCACGAGCATCGAGATGTGTTCGCAACAGTGCCGGACTCACCATTCCCAGACATCTCCTGCCACCACCCAAAGCACCACAACCCATTTGACTTCCCCTCAGTAAGTAAAAACCGTAATAAATTAAGAACTAAACAGAGCGTTGGCCCGAGAGGGACATGCATCACGTGCTAGAGGTTTTGTACTTTGTTTCCAAGGTAGGAAGATGTAGAGTCAGCAAAACAACAAGGTGTTTTTAAAACGTAAGCAAAGTGGGTTTCTCAAATTCCCCGTGACCTTGGGCACTCTGACCAAGGGTACCAACATCTTTCAGCTTTATTCCTGCACACCATGCTGTGTTCCTCAGAGGTCAGAACTGTCTTCAAATCCCACTAAATCCACTGTTATTCCTTGTTCTTTAATCAATCAGTTTAATAAATCTGCTCCATTACTGTCTCATTTGTAAAGACAGGCAAGAGACCGTGGAACACAGCAAATGCAGACATTTAAAAAAAATAAAAGGCAGTGGGGGGAATCGAAGCAAATGGCTTTTATTTGCTTCTGTCTGGGGTCTCTGAATGTGTGCACGGAGCTGCTGGGGCCCGCCAAAGCAGTAGCAGTGTTGCCTAAGCTCCCCACGCCCCGCCAGGAGTTCTCCCAATCACTGTGGCCATCCCAAACAACATGCCTCTAAACTTTACATGGGATCCTACAGTGGTAGGGAGTTGGGTCATACCCAAAGATCAAACCACAGTGGATCCTGCCCCTCGTTATGTAAATACTGCTCAGTAGGACTTGTGGATAAAACGCCATTCTGAGCTCTTCAGGACTCTGCCAGAGATACCTCATCAGGCTTTGGAAAGCTTAGGCTGAAAGAGCAGGAATTCCAATAGATGTGTCAGCTGTTTCACTCCTCTTCACAGCATCCCTCACATTCTGCATGAGAGCATGAAGTAAGGAGCCTTAAAGCATATGACCTAGCAGCTTAAAGCCTCGTCCATCCTTCCCAGCACCTGCTGGTGATGGGATCACCACACAGAAGCCACCCGGGGTCCGTCTGGTCATGCCTTCTGCTGGATCAAAAGAATGGCAAGCCCCACGCACTTTTTCCACCAGCTGTGTCAGGGCGAGAAAGGCAACATCTAGATACCCAGTGTATCTTTCTGGGAGTCATATTCCATTTAATTCCCCAAAGGAGGTTACAGGGAGCACTAGGGAGGACGCACCACAAAACCTGCGGAGTGGTGGCCCCTGTTTGAAGAGCAGCGGATCTGCCTTCACGCTCCATCTGTTAAACATTACGCATCTGTGTGTGTAGCTACCTATGTCTGTGTACGTATGAGTGCCTGTATGGAAAAACCAAAGGAAAAACAAGGAACACTTAGAAAAGAGTCTAGCTCAGTTAACAGCCCTCTGACATCCCCAGGCTCTGCCTCTGAACCTCTGCTGCCTACAAGAAATCACTCTCCAAGCTGTACTCTTCAAAGGGCACCGAGGGCTCTGCACAGTAGCTTGCGCTCAGCAGTGCAACGATCTGTAGTTTCAACAGGCTTTTATCGTTCTTCTTGCCATCACAAATTTTAGGGCCAACAAGGATCCTCTGGAATTTGACCATTTCTGGGGGAAGCAGAACATCCCTTTTCACAGAATTATATGATAACAGAATATCTTCATTTTTGTGAGTGATTTTCTTCTCCTGTTGTTTAACACTAAATAGAGAAGCTGTTGAAAAGAAGCAAGCGAACAAGACAGACAATAGGAGGGGCACATCTCGCCTAAGCATTCATCAGCCCATCTGCTCGAATGAGAGGGAAAGCAAGGCAAAGAAGAGAGGAAAGAGCATCATATTTTTGCCCAAGCACACAGATGAAAGGTAGACTTTATATATAAACTTAAATTCTATACAGCTTTCATCAAGCACAAGGCTTGCTTTTGCAGTAGTGGTGCTCAGCTTTGAGGTTTTTCTCTCGCTAAGCTGGAGATTTACTTTCTAGGATATCTAAAAGCTGCTAAAGTGGCAACTGAGGGTCTGGAGAGGTCTCGGTACAGATCAGTTAAGAGGAATCTCCCTCATTTAGTCATAAAAACAAAACGTTAATGTGCAGGGCAGAGACTGCACCTTGTTTTGTGTTTGTACTCTGCCTAGCACTGGGTGATCTCAGTTCCTTAACCCAAGGGTTTTAAGGCAGAACAAAACCCAAATCACCAATAAACAATGGATACTAAGGGAGATAAATGAGGGACTGGAACTATTTGTTAAAAAACCATGGCAAAGGCTACCAGAATTATCATCTACGGAACTTTCCATGTGTTACAAAATAATTATGAGGGCTGGGATTAAAATGTGAACGATGAAGAATCCTTCATGGGAATTGAAGAAAGACCTTGACGTATTCAGGGGGAAATAATAGCTGTGCAATTCAGTTGCATCTCTCATTAAACATGGTTAAAAACTCCATGAAAGGGAAATGAAGTTAATTGAATTTAAATCAGCTAATAAATATTCTTTTGGATACTCTTTTCCCAGCAAAAGAGTAAAAAGGAATGATGCCAGCAGCATATTATCAATGTTAAAAACCTGACCCTAAAAACAGCAAAAGAAAGGAATTTACTATAAATGAGTATGCCAAGCATAAACCTTGCATCCTATTCCTGGCTGGGACCATTCTTCAAATTAAATCTTCTGGTAAACTTTGAGAAATCCTTGATGACTGTAACAAGGTCTACACAATGCTGTAGATGGGAAAAATTTATCTTCTAACCTGAATTAATACTTCCTGTGCTTTCTGTATAACCGCAGACAATTCTGGTACTCATACAAACACATAACTTAAGCCTGAATATCTCCAGGAAATTGTTTGATAATGACAAATTAATAAAAGTCACGCAGAATAAAATGGAAAATCGAATGATGCTGGAATTAAACATGACAGAATTAATTTGAGAAGCATGCTGTAAAGGCAAACTTGATCCATGCAAGCAAATCTCACAAGTTTGGGCCAACATCTGGCTTCTTATCTGAACTTTCCAAGCTGCTTCTCAGTAATACAAAACCGGCTTGGGTATTTTACGAGAACAAGCTCTCTCAAATTTTCCAATACTTTCTATCTTCAGGGATGCCAGATTTACCACAAGAATGTCTTTTTCCTGGCACTTAGAATTCGACTGATTCAGACCTCGCTGATAGGATACACCACAGGATAACTTATACAAGGAACATTTTATTTAGGAGTAGAGGTTTTGCTATGCCAAGCCAACCCAATCATCTGTCAAATCTCATAACCTGCTGACAGCGGCCTTTGCTTAGTCCGCCAAAGCAAAAAATTAAAATAAATTAAAAAAAACAAAACAAGAAAACCCCACCACAAAAACCAACAAAGCAAACAAGCGAAACCGTGACCACAAAGTCATGGTAACCACCACGTGGAGCAGTCAGGAATCAACAAAGACTCTCTGTATGTAATCCTTAGTGCCTATATTTTAAAAAGTAATTGGTACTATAAATCCAAGTCGTATCTATGAACCAATACAGCCAACACTGAGTGTTCCACTTAGAGGGACAATTAGATAAAACTTAATTTACTCATTGGAAACAATGAAAATTACCAAATTCAACCAGTTTGCTGGTATTTCTCTAGATCGGGGTATAAGTAGTTAATCAAAGGAAAAGGAGCAGCCCTCCATTCTTCTTGGAGAGAACCTTAACAGAATATTTTACAGAAAGATTGATATAGTGGTGAAAAGAAAACCAGCAGTACTTGCTTACGGAGGGGCTGGATGAGCACATCCAAGCTGGGTTAGTGCAGTTTCTGGAAGAATGCTTAACTTCTCTCAGCTTTCTGTTTTCCTTTGCAATCAAGACAACAAAATTTCACAGCTTCTTTTCTTCTGACTTTCCACTTCAAATGGACAACCCAGAAAGTAAGAACCTAGTACCAAGTCACCAGATGAAGAAATTTTGGGACTCAAGTTACACTTAATTAAAGGAGAGTCATCCTTAAGCCAGCGTTGTAAGCGTTTGTCAGTGTTTTCCGTGCCTACCGTCCAATAAACCATTCATGCTGAAGACAGTCAAACCGCCTCCAATTTTTAAAGCAGCCACTATGAATCAGAATAAAAATATTCCTCCCCATCTAGCAACAACATACCATCTTGGAGCACTTATAACCCCACCTGTTCTGCAGTAAGACCACGTCTAATTTACATAAACTCTGGTTCATTCTGGGATACAACAAGAAATCCCACAGAAGAAAGATTACGTGTTGAGACATCAAACCATCCGGGAGAGACACGTTATTGTACTATCATACTGTTCAGTGGTGTTCTTAATCAGGCTTTCTATCAACCGACCCACTTCATATCTGAAGAGAGGAACTGGACATTAACCAGTAGGGTACAGTAATACCATAAAACTAATTAAGTTCAAAATTGCAGCCTCTTTATATTCTTGGATCCGCATTGGAAAAAAACAGCTTAAACCAAAATAAATTGATTAAATCCAAATATAAGCAAACATGAGATCTTGGACTGAAGAACCACTGGAGCTGATCCAAGGCGGCAGACTCTCCCCTGACTGCAGAGCGTTTTGGATCACGGCCCTCGGCCCTTCTAATGTGTTTGTGCATCGCCTGCGACTTCAGCAGAGCTGCTCACCCCTTTGAAGTTGCTTTTCACATTTCAGTAAGTACGCAATGTTGTGTCTATTACAGGAGTCAGCAAAGGAAGACGTAACTACTATCCAAGAATATCCTTTGGATTTTTTTTGCCACTAATGGCTGGAACTTGAAGCAGGAAAACACCCTGGGCCTGTTGCATTCTAGCTTTTCCTCAAGAGGAGAATTCAACAAGGATCCAAGGACACAAAATAACAGAGATAACATAAACTGAGCAGTATTTCTAGCCCGGCCTGCTGTGCTCACTACAGCAGAGCGTCTTCCTCCCTCACTGCATGACCAGAAAGGCACAGGAGATGCTACAGCATTTGTTTTACAGAATAATGGCATGCATTTCAGATACCAGCAAGGTTAAGTGTTCATATTTTCCTGGCTCACAGGCTTCTATGGGTTAAAGATGGAGTAAGATCTATTAATTCATTTCCCTCCCTGTCAGCATCTAATCCGAGCTAGCAGAGCATGACTCTGTCCCTTCCAGCAGAGCACACGGGAGCTGAGAAGTTGACTCCAAGCAGAGGAGCCTGCCTGCTAACTAAAGAGCCTTGTTTCTAAAACCTCCATCCTAATCCGCAGACACAGTTCAGCTGGGGAGGTGTGACCCTGAGCTGCCAGCCCTGCAGGACACAGAATCACAGAATGGGTGAANAGGGCTCTCTATGAGCATTACAAAACTCACAACCAACAACCCTACCGGCATTTTCCATGGAAGATTATTTACCTTCATTCCATCAAGAAAGTTTTCTTGATGTTCAAGTCACCTTCTCTTTTGCAGCCCATTAAGTCTTGCAAAGGATACGTGATTACCTCTTGAGTACCCACACCTGAAAGTGCTGGTATCTTTGCTTCTGAGATAATCTGGCTACAATAAGCATTTTTAATCATTCCTCGGCAATCAGTCCCTTTGCTCTCCTCACCAGCTCTTTCCCTTCCCTTTCAAACCGTCAAAGGGCAGGTGTCCTACATTTAAGGCAGGGAGGCAGATGCACCCACACAGCCCATGCGAAGCCTGTTATTCTTTCATTCCTAACCGGGATATCACAGAGAGCCGAGCTGCCCTGTTACTGCGCCACTGCAGCAGCCGTACCTGACCACAGGCCCTCGATTTGTCTCAGCCCTGGGACTTTGCCCAGTACACACGTTAACCTAGCATTCGCTTCCTTTCCCCTTTTCCATCCCTCGGTCTCCTCAGATTGTTCTGCACCACTGGACTGTCTGCAGAGGTAGAGTTCATTGCCAATAACCGCAGACACCCAAGTTTTACACATGAAAAGGTACAACGCACTGAGCTGTTCTGATGCCTTTCATGTTCTTTCCTCGGTTGCCATCACCCTGGCTTCTACATCACGCCACCACCAAGCATACTCTTACGCAGGAGATGCATCCCCCATTTTCCCCAAAAGAGCTGCTGCTTTGTCTGCTCGCGCAAGCAGCACAAAGGGTACCTCCCTGGTGACACCCAATATCTTTCGGATCACAACTGTGTCCCAAACCACGCGTCAGCCTCCCAGGCAGATTGAATTTCAGCCTGAGCGACACAAAGGAGTATATTGTGGCTAACTGATGGGCAGGAAGGGATTTGGGGTTTACAGTTCGTGTGAGCCTTCCAGCAGTCACAGGGTAACGTGACAGAAAGTAAACATCTTTCAAGCGAAAATAACTCAGAATAAAATTGAGGTCCCTGGGTTTTTTTCTGCACATGTCTCTGTTTCAGATCCATAATCACTACAAGAAACAATCTTCAACTCAATTGTCCGAGCAAGGGAATGCCCAGCATCATTATGTGGCATTTTCCAAGTTAGCTGTCAGGTTGCATTTAGCATTCTGCTCCGGTCCTACGGTTTGGCTCGCCTGGAAATTTTAAATGCAAATGTATTAGCGAGGTGGCACGAGAGAACAATATCAGAATTTTACCTCACGCCACAGCTCCTCGCTCGCTCCATGTGACTCCCTTTTCCTCCCTCCCATACACACAGATTTGTAGCTACTAAACAGAAGGCTTAAACAAGAAAATCTTTACCTACTCCCCCCCCCGGCTATTGAAAGACTTTCCCTGGCCCTTCTGCTTAAAGAGACCTAAACCACAGTTTAAAAAATGCTTTAAGGTCGCCTACAACTCCAACTTGAGATGTTAGAGCAGGCAAGCAACTTCTTTAATAGCAGAGAATAACAGCACTTAATTCAAATCATCCCCGTACAGTATTTTACATCTTCCAAGGGCTACAAATGCACTAGCTAATTAATCACCTTTTTCTCCACACCCCAAACTCGCCAGTCTTATCCTAAGAAACCAGAGGGAAAGAAAATGCCACCGAGAGGACATGCTTCTGGATGAGCATTTGTCATTTTCTTCTCTTCTTTGTGCTCAGTGTCAATGAGTCCCGGGCCACAGATGTAGGCAGATAATTAACCAGCTCTCATAATCCAACAGTTCCTTGAGAGGCTGCGGCCAGAGCTACTGACGAGGCAAATTTTTCACTGACTTTAATATGAAGGCATTTATCTAGCAGTGATGTCAGAACATTTCAAACACTGTTAAACAACCAGAACCAGACCTAATTGTTTGCCTTCTGGTGCAAGGATGCTCTTGCCCATGTGTGGGACCAACCACTCGGGTCAGTCTAGGCACAACCTGAACACAGCTCAGCAGTTTGCGCTGAGCCACACAAAATCAGAATACATTCTAAAAATTATAGTGCCACTACCATGTAGCACAAAAGCACCGATTTTCCCTTAAAGAACAGCTTTTTAGTTTGCATTTGTGGTTTATTATCAAACACAAGTGCAAGAGTGACACTTTAAAAAAAAATAAAGAAGTAGGCCAGAAGGTCAGCGGGTACGAATGGTCAGAGCCTCCAGCTCTGGACCAATCTACCTTGTGGCAGTTAATATCCATTACAATATTTAACTCTATTGTTGAAATGGGAAATACTATTTTTAGCCATTACCTGTTATTTTTATTCAAAGATTAAGTGCCACTTACAGTTCTACTACCAATCTTGCATTTTATCCTGTATATTTATGGAGCTGTTCATTAATCCCACTGGCTTTTACATTAAAAAAACCCCAACAATTAAAGCATTAAATTACTGGCTTTCTTCATTGTGGCTACTTTTTATAACTATAATTCTACTTGTCATAAAAATTAAAAGGAAATGCCTTTAGAATGGAAATGGGGGGAGGTATGACTATAACCCAAGGACCAGATTTTTTTAAGTGCTTGGGGCTTTGTTTTCTTAAGTGTTGAAGACTCAAAACCTGTCTTACACAGATGCATTTCCCTCAAAGTCCCCCAAAGAACTCTGGATACAAAAGTTTGAGAACTGAAAAGAAAGACTTGAAAAATCTAGCAGTTTACTCTGGAGCCTAAACACAAGCCTAGAAGCGCCTAAAATCTGGCTCTGTCTTGGGTGACGAGCACTTTTGGAAATTCCTCTTACACTGTCTGCTTTGCAGTGTCTTTTACTGTGTACCCACTGGGAATGAGTCTTAATTCCATATTCTTTCCAGAGTCTTCCTCTAATTAGATTATTAATGAGAAAAAGAAAGATGAAGCATTAAGTCATTCAGTCAATGGTCTGTATTATAAATATGAAATCCCTGTCAATACACTTTTCATAGTAAGTCACATATTAACAGACTATCGTAGAGAAACTAGGGTTATACACAGAATTCACCTGACTCCCAGAAATAAGTTTCAGATACGCTGTGCTTTGGCCATGGGAGAAGTTATGAACAAAGAGCAGTTTTGCTAGGCAGCACCACAGCACTACACCCAACCACGCACGAGATGCCAAGCGTGTCCATTATGCCATAGCTGGCCTATATCTAACTATTTCTTTTATTCAAATTGAAAGAAAGCAGCCTAATCATCACCTAATAGTCGTCTGTTTCCTAAAAGCTAATAGGTGTGCAGGACAAGAGAAATGAAAAGCATTTATGTTAAACGAAGCATTAAAATTTAGTTTAGACCCATCTTTCTGTTATTAATCAACATGCTGGTAAACGCAAAAACGGATAGTTTCCTGTAATTTGAAATGAAATGCTTAAAAGTATGTTGGCTGGAAACGATGAACGTTAGAAGAGCTAAATCATTTCCTCGATCCTTTTCCTAAGGCTGCCTCTCTTGTTGCTTCCACAACACTAAAACGCTGGCACGCATCCAACTTAATGTATTTTTGAAGAAAACGAAGGCACCAGGACCTTCACTGACGACCACTTATGAGCTGCCAAAATGAAGAGCGACCGCACGCACGCAGGCAAAAACTGAAGTGGGCAAGCCCACCTTCTGCAAAAGCTATCAGAGATCATACGCTCTGGGGTGCAAACGTGCAAAATCATTCTACGAAAAAAAGAAAATTAAAAAAAAAATATCTTACTCATGCATATAGATCTTACTTGCGTGAATAAGGCTTAGAGCAGTCAACCGACAGGAATCACACTGAGAGTCAACTCCAGTTACCCGAGATCGCTACTTCAGACTGCGAAAAAGGAGACGAGCGTCCGCACAAACACCAATTCAAGAGTCACCCGGTGCGCAAAAACCTGCCCGCCCGAAGCCTAGAATCGACAGAAATCGCCCCAAAAGGGCTACGGGGCTTCTATTCCGCCGCTCTTCACAGGAACGCACAAAGCCGGGACGCCCCGCTCCGTCCCCAGGACCCCCCTCCGCCCTCGGGACACC